>JAPXFY010000034.1:36176187-36181187 GCA_030674185.1 Monoplex corrugatus
TAAATGTCTTTTTTTTTTACAAGAGACAAAGCAGATATTTGTGAAGCAGTAAGGTCAACTTTTTTGCATGGAGAAGGAAAACTCAGTAACTGAATTATTGACACTGAAAACATTCAAACTAAGCTCTTTTTCTTTTCTTGAAAAAAAAAAAAAAAACTCAAGAAGGAGAGAGTGTGACGATGTATTAAACTTATAAAAAAAAAAGTAAATGAATAAATGAAAATAATTTTTTTTTTAAAAAGGTGCTCGTTGGGAGGGAAGTAACTCAGAGTTTGAACATCACTACCTCCAAAAATGAAAACTCCGGAGTTATCCATCTTGATATGTAGGGCTTTTGCCCAAAACCTCACGCAGGGCTGAATTGTGTTCAGAGTGTGATGTACGTCTTACGGTGTTGTTGGTCCCAGATGCATAACAAGATTTCATCGTGTTCTAGAAGTATTCTAAGTGTAAACTCTGTAATGTTCCTTACTGATCCAAACGTGTTTCGTACCAGAGCCCTGTGTGCATAACATGACTCTTACCTCCTAGAAGTATTCTAAATCTTGAAATTGTTTCAATTGCACATCTATTCTCGCCCAAACACTTAAAGCAGTTTCAACATTTAGAATGTTTCTAAAGAGTAAAATATAGAATCATGTGCTGAAACTAGGGCTGTTTCTTTTTTCTTAACCCTTTGGCTCCCGCACACTGTCCACCAGCATCCTGTATCGTCAGCCAAGCTAACAAAGCAAAAACTTAACCCTTTGACTCCCTCACCCTTTCCACCAGCTCCCTTTCCACCAGCTTCCTGCAGGAAGCTGGTGGAAAAGGTGAGGGAGTCAAAGGGTTAAGTTTTTGCAGTTGGTGGTTAGGGTGCGGGAGTCAAAGGGTTAAAGGAAGGCTAATACTTGTGGGTGTTCATGTTATTCTGGCTGATATGTATGTTCCTGCTGTTGTGCCTGATGCTGCACTGCTTATTGCTTTGAAGAAAGGCAGAGTGGCGTGGTGTGATGTGGTGTGGTGGTGTGTGGTGTGGTATGGTGTGGTGTGGTGTGGTGTGATGTTGTGTGGTGTGGTGTAGTGTGGCGTGGTGTGGTTCAAGAGTGTGTGTTGGTATGTGATTGGCGTTGTTAACAAGGCTTTGTTGTGGAAGGTTTTGAGACGGTGGTCTAATTGATGTGTGTGTGTGTGTCGTGGTGGTGGGGGGGGGGGGGGTGATGACTCTGCATGGTTATGCTGGCTTGACGTACTGATCTTACTCATGGCTCAACTTTTATTTATTTATCTATTTATTTATTTATTTGTTTATTTATTTATAATTTTTACTTATTTGCTTATTCATCTGTTTATTTATTTACTTATTATTTGTTTATTCATTTATTTAGTCTTTTATGTATTTATTTAGTCTTTTATTTATATATATATATTTATTTATTTGTCTATCTATTTATTTATTTATTTATTTATTCATTTATTTATTTATTCATATATTTGATTTTTATTTGTTTATTGTTTATTATCCACGCGAGAGCTTTCGATGGTAATTCCTTGTGACATGTCTGACACAACATTGTATTCACAGAAGCACACACATAGGTATTCTATGTGTGTGTGTGTGTGTGTGTGTGTGTGTGTGTGTGTATGTGTGTGTGTGTGTGCGCGCGTGTGCTTGCGCGCGCGCGCGTGCACGTGCCCTCGTTTCTAACGAAGAACGTGACAGGCTGGTTGACTGCAAGACGAGTCTTATTATCCGATGCTGAGTTTTTGCATGATATATCCTGTATTGATTTCAACATGAACTGCGCAGCTAGAGTCACAGCAATCAGGGTAACACACACCTAGAAACACATGACATGAAAAGAAAAAGAAAAAGAAAAAAAAAGAAGAATGTAACTTGCATCCTGTAACTTGTAAGGAAAAAACACGAATGCCATTGTGGTTGATGATGCAAGATCCGACAACTTGACGAGGCTCGACTGGTTTCAGTTTCATATTATTGTTATTGTTATTTTTGTTTAAAGCCCACCCGACTGCGTAGAGCCATATCAGGGCTATAGCCGTTTTAAAGCGTACATAATATTTCAACATGGGAAAAGAAAATTAAGCACACATACCGATGCATTTGCGCACATAATCTAAGGAGATGCCTCTGGCGTTTACCACTCCGTCCAATTTATCACACAGGGGATTTAAAAAACATACTTGAATACAAATTTAAACATAACTAAGGACGCTAAAACATACTCAAAAACAGGCCTAAATTGCCTGAAATTGCTTCTGCATATCTGACCTCCCCAGAGTCAAAAATGCACATGAATACATGGACCCAATTATCAATCCTAAGAGTAAGTACGTAAGACTTTATCGAACACATACAGATGAATGGACCAGTAAGGCAGGATATGATATGAAGAAATGACAGAAAGCAAAGGAGGAAGAAAGAAGCATAGAGAGTGACAGAAAAGAGGAAATTTCTTGTACACAATTTCCAGAAGGTGGGGATACTGTTTATACTGAAAGAGCCCCCGGCATCTGGTGTAGTGATGTGTATGTACGTGTGGTTTGTTGTTTGTTGGTTGGTTTGTTTGTTTGCTTGTTTGTTGGTTGGTTTGTTTGTTTGTTTGTTTGGGGGTGGACGATGGACTGGAGGAGCTGTGATCACGGAGACATTATTTTATTCATGTAGGTGGGCAGACGAAGCAATGTGTTGTACTGATGGGGTGGTGGTGGTGGTGATTTCTGTGATGTGATTGTATGAAGGATGTTGAGAATTCCATGGACAGCAAAGAAAACAAACGAGACAGTCTTGATGGAGGCAGACACAAGTAGATCATTCATAAGGAAGATTAGGAAAAGGCAGGCAACATTCATAGGCCATTTTATGAGGGAAGGGAAATTGGAACACCTGGTCACAACAGGAAAGCTGGAGGGAAGGAGAGCACCGGGTAGACCCAGGGAGAAGATACTAGACGGACTTGCAGAGTAGCTGGAGACAAGGAGGGTGGAAAAAGAGCTTGAGGCAACAAGTGATAGAGACAGATGGAAGTCCATAATCGCCAACACCATGTGGCAAGGCACCAGATGATGATAATGATGATGATTGTATGAGATGTTGGTGAGATAAATTTAGTCTAAGTGGTTGGTTGAGTTTCCATCTGTATCCGAATTTTTTTCGTTCTCTTAACATTACAGATGTAGATACATATGTCATTGCAATGTAGCCGAGTTTGTACCTGATATAAGTATATGATGTAAAACCCATACGTTATTTAGGACTTTAGGACATTGCCAAGGCAAGGAGCTTCATGTGTAGGCTTAAGGCTTACGCCATGATCATTTTGGATCTTCTCCATCACATGGCATCAGTGAGTCAGTGGATGTGGAGTTCATTCTGAGAGCAGAGAGGTTTATCTTGAGAAACTGAAACTGACACTAAACCAATATATCCAAAACAGGTGTAACTGCCCGCGTTCAAGCAAACAGGAACCAGAAAAAAACACGAAAAAAGAATCAGAACGTGTATTTAATACAAAGACAAGACAAGCGCAAATTTTCGGCCAACTGGCCTTTGTCAAGCGTAAGATCACAGACAAACAAGCACCAGATACAAAAATTAGGAAAGACAGACTGAAATTTCCCTGCTGCTTTGTCCAGTGTGAGAAAAGAAAGTGTTTTTTTCCCTTCCTTTTCTCACATTGGACAGAGCAGCAGAGAAGTTTCAGTCTTTCTCTCCTAATTTTTGTATCTGGTGTTGTTTGTTTGTGATCTTACATTTACGCTTGACAAAGGCCAGTTGGCCGAAAAATTGCGCCTGTCTTGTCTTGTATTAAATACGCGTTCGTATTCTTTTTTCGTGTTTTTTTTTTCTGGATTCTTAGCCAATATAATGTTACTGTTGATATCTATGCTTACTCTTAGGATGTGGGAGACCAACCTGTCACACAACCCCAGGCTGAAGAACCCAAAGAGGCTGAGAAAGAGGAGTTGGATATTGACCTTAATGACCCGGAAGTGGCAAAGGCCGCCGTTAGAATTCAGTCAGGGTTCAGGGGTCACTTGGCCAGACAGGAAATCCGTCAGAAGAAGGTTTGTTGTTGGACGCCTAGTCTGTTATAAATTGAAGTGTATGTTGTCATTAGTGGCGTTTGGGGTTTTTTGTTTGCTTGTTTGTTTGTTTTGATTTTTTTAACAATTTGGTTGTTGGGATTCTTGTCCTTTTTTGTTTACATTACGTCAGCACAAGTATAAAAACAAAACAAAAGAAACAAAAACGAGTCTGAATGTATTAAAAATGAACATAAATGGAATGATAGATAGATAGAAAGATAGATGGAAGGTGGAAAAACCGGCAAGAAACTTTTTTTTTTTAAATTTATTTTCTGTTTTCTTCTCTCAATATTTCCAGAATTCAGTAATGCTAGAAGTATGTGTATAACTCTGTTATAGAATATGTGATGTGGTGGAAGAAAATTCCCATTTGCTATCCAGGTCTTGACGTAGAATTCAGTTACCAGATTGGAAATTTAGATTGTTTGTTGAGTTTATGGGTTTTCCCCATTTGTATGGTTATGTGTGTTTTTGTTTGTTTGTTTCTTTCTTTCTTTATTTATGTGGTCAAGGGAATCGTAAGGAGTAAGCAAAGAAATAAGAGGGAAGCAGGGAGAATTTTTATAATATTAATCAAAGAACATAACTCTTGAGAGTCACGTAGGAATTATCTCCCATGTTGTAGAACTTTTCAAATCTAGCATAGCTTGTGCTACCCATTCAGCTAGCATAGAGGCAGATACAAAGTACAACAACCGTAAGCTCATGGTTTGTGTGCTTCCGTAAGGAGTAACATTTTGAAATTGCAAAAGTATCTCTGAGTTTTTTTGTGGTTTTTTTTATGTTTCTGTTTCTTTTTATTTCATTTTTTTTAACTACAATATATGAAGTTGGGTGTTCTGTTATATATTGGTTCTTGCTTGAGTTGCTTTATGATATTGCTTTAACTAGTCAAATATAACTAATTCTTA
>JAPXFY010000034.1:36186187-36256187 GCA_030674185.1 Monoplex corrugatus
TCTATCTATCTATCTATCTATCTATCTATCTATCTATCATCTATCTTCATCATCCATTTACTGTTAACAGTATCTATTAATAGTCGAACAGAAAGGGATGGCACACTGCAGAGGTTTTATGGTTAAATGAGTACACAGCTAAAACAGGTAGTGGCAGTTGATAAATTGTCCTGCAAATGATGTTGATATGCACATTCATAAATGATTTACCGCGCAATTTAATACGGTTATTTCAGTGTACAACTAAATGTATTTGTTAACAGGTTAATAAACTAATCATGTCCTTGATGCGTTAACCAGCAAGCAACAGTTGTTTAGTTTCGTATACACCATATGAAAACCTGTACTGGCATATTGTCGTAGTTTTAAACGAAATACTATAGAATTTATAATGGCAGATGAAACATGCAAATAAATTGATTGATTATCTGATGGAAACTGAATAGTTTCTACACGAGTTACTCAGCATTAATCACGGTTTGGATTTCTAATTAAAAACTGTAGATTTGTATCTGATAATTCAGTATGCAACTGAACTGACTTAGGTTGTTTCTTAAGACAGACTGTATAATTTCTTATTTTCAGATTTTTGATGATAGACTGTGTAAGCACTTTAATTGATTGAATAACTGTACATTCCTTTAGTGTTGAACTGTTCAGATTTTGTATGTTACTCAGCAAGTACTAGTTGCTTTTTCGAATTTGAAATACTGTAGAATTCTTAAAATATGTTGGAATTTATCGTAGTAAACTTAGTTGTTGTTTTTTTTTGAGGAGTAAACTTAGTGTTCAACTAATTAACTTAACTGATTAACGTATTGAAAAACTTCTCATCAATTTCTAGATGAATTATTCAACAGGTAGTATCTTTTCAGATTTGTAAATGAAATGCTTTAGAATGTATAGCACAGAAGGGAGCATGCAGACGATTTGATGGACACAGAGATACACTGATCAGGCTTTGGCCATTTCCAGTATTTCTGTCGAAAACTTGTAGAAATTACGATGGACAGCTGAGCATACAGCCTAACTGATTGATTAACTGACTGATGAATTGATAATTCTTAATGAATTGTTTGTCAGCAATCCAGTTTTTACACTATGCAATTTATTGCAGCAATGTGAATAGGCTGTTTTGTTGATTGATTGAGCCATTGATAAATTAACTCTTTGATCCGCACTCTATCCACACATCTGCATTGTCAACCACGCTGAAAGCAGAACCTAACCTTTGACTCCTCACCCTGTCTACCAGCTTCCTGCTGGAAGCTGTGGACAGGGTGTGGAGTCAAAAGGTTTAGTTTTTACTGTTGGAAATAGGGTGCGGAGTCAAAGGGTTAATTAATATTTAGTGAATTACTAACAGTTTGGTATTTCATATGTGCAATTGAAACATGTACGATATATCAAGGCAAACTGACTATGCAAATAAATATGCAAATAAATATGCAAATAAATGATGTTTTTCATAATGTAATATAACAATTCTTATACTAACAGATTTTATGATAGTATTGTGAATCTTTATGTGAAGTGATTTCTGATCTGTTCACTCCCTCACCCTGTCCAGCAGATTCTCGATTAACCCTTTCAATCTCTTACTGTAGTCATAGTTATCTGACTGTGCAACAAAACTGAGCAATGAACAGGAAGCTGGTGGTCAGGATATGACAGTGAAAAGGTTAATACATTGGTCAGCTGATTGATGAGCTGATAGTTGTATTTTGTTTAATTTGCAGTAATTCAGAAATTGATGTTTTTATTTCATTTTGCAGTAATTGAGAAATTGATGTTATTTCATTTTGCGGTAATGAAAATTGATGTTTATTGAGAATTGATGTTTTTATTTCATTATGCAGTAATTGAGAAATTGATGTTTATTGAGAAATTGATGTTTTTATTTCATTTTGCAGTAATTGAGAAATTGATGTTTTTATTTCATTTTGCAGTAATTGAGAAATTGACGTTTTTATTTCATTTTGCAGTAATTGATGTTTTACTAACGATTTTATGATAGTATTGTGATCTTATGATAGTATTGTAATGAGAAATTGATATTTTTATTTCATTTCGCAATAATTCAGAAATTATTTTAATTTCATTTTGCAGTAATTGAGAAATGTATGTTTTAATTCATTTTGCAGTAATTGAGAAATTGATACTTCATTTAATTTTGCAATGATGGATGAATTGATATTTTTTGTATTTAATTTGATTCTTCAGATTTGATCATGAATTGATATTTTTGTATATAATTTGATTCTGTCAGATTTGATCATAAACTGATATTTTTGTGTTTAATGTGATTCTGCAGATTTGATCATAAATTGATATTTTTGCATTTGATTTGATTTGCACACTTATAATATCTTTTATCTAATCAATTTTGCAGCAGGCGGAGGAGTCCTCAGCAGGATCAGGAGGAAGCAAAGCGGCAGGTAAGGACCTGGAAGAGAAAGGGGAAGAGGAAGTAGATATTGACCTCAATGACCCAGAAACAGAAAAGGCGGCGCTGAAGATCCAGGCTGGTTTCCGAGGGTACAGGACACGCAAGGAATTGAGTCAAGGTTGGCGTTGAGATGTTGTGACAGATTCGTTGTCGTTCGTTGAGTTCTTCCTCTGGTGTAGGAGCAGACTAGTCTAACTGTTCTTCTGTGTATGATTTTGTTTTTCATAACACCATGGTACGTTTTCATTAATGCTTATTTCGTGGGTTTGGTTCGTAGTTGTCTCGGTGTCTGGTTTGATGTATCTGAATCGGTGTCTCAGTTTTCGTTGTTTTTCTTTTTGAGTTCTGTGGTGGTATTGTGGTATCGGTTGTTTCTTTCGTTGACCTCTGTCTTGCTGTTGTCTGGAATTATTCAGTGGTTTACGTCTTTTTTGTGGACTGAGGGCACGTTTTGTTGTTACAGGAAAGGCTCTATGACAGCAGTAACAACAGCAGTAACAACAGCAGTAACAAGTACAACAGTTTTCATCGTCACCATTATCTCATGAATATTAATGGGAATAATGCTTGTGAATATTAACAATAGTCATCATTTATATTCGTGATTCAGAGTACATGTACTATAAATCATGGGATAACATGAAAAATAAACTAACGAATCATTTGGTAAATTGAAACCTGTTCATACATCATTGGGTAAAATTCATTTGGTAAATTGAAACCTGTTCATACATCATTGGGTAAAATTGAAACCTTTTGTTCATATATCATGGGTGAAACGAAATAAAATCAAATGATTTTTACTCATAAATCATTGTGTAAACTAAAACATTTTTTTCATAAATCATTGGGTAACATCAGATTCATACATCATTGGGTAAAATTTAAACATTCTGTTCATAATCACCGGATAAAATGTTCTGTTCATAATCATTGGGTAAAAAGAAATAACATTGAATAATTTTTACACATAATTATTGTGTAAACTGAAACTTTTCATTCATAAATCATTGGGTTACATCAGATAATTTTTTTCACATAAACCGTTGGGTAAAATCAATGTTTTTACTCATAAATAAGTGAATAGATTAAGAAGTTTTTCGATAAATCTATGTCTAAGATAAAAGCATGTTTACAAGTAGATTAAAACATTCTTTATTACCATAAGTCATTGAATAAAATCGTAGCATGTTTACTTTTAAATGTTTGGGTGAAATAAACTCACTTTTACTCGGATATCGAAAGATGATTGCTGATCAATCATAAGATGAAAATCATAGTAATTGTTATGAATAAATCCATTGGTAAAAGTTGAAATACTTTTCCGTATAGTTCAGTGGGGGTACAGACAGGCTGGAATATTGTAGATTGTGTGATTTAATCCGTCACAGCACAATTCAAGATGGTATAGAACACAACGCAGTTATTCTGCATAATGCAAAGAAACAGTTCTGTTATTTTGTATTTACTTCGTTTGAAATGGATTGAAATTGAAAATGAACTTGAATATTTTTTTTTTCAGAAATGCTCTTTACTTTTGCTAATTTTGTTTTTGCTTATTTCAAATAGATTTAAATCGAAAATATTTCAGGTGCTTTTTTAAAATGCTGATTGTTTCTGCTAGTTTGTGTTTACTTCATTGGGAGTGAGCGCAGTCTGAATGCTTTCCTTAAAATGCTGATTTCATTCTTGACTAATGCAGGAGTTTAACCCTCTGACTCCCTCACCCAATCTGCCAGCATCATGTATTGTCAGCCATGACAGCACAGCAAAAACTTAATCCTTTCACTACCTTACCCTATCCATCAGCTTCCTGCAGGAAACTGGTGGCTACAGTGAGGAGTAAAAGGGTTAAGTTTAGAGTGAGGAGTAAAAGGGTTAAGTTTAGAGTGAGGAGTAGAAGTGTCAAGTTTAGAGTGAGGAGTAAAAGGGTTAAGTTTAGAATGAGGAGTAAAAGGGTTAAGTTTAGAGTGAGGACTAAAAGGGTTAAGTTTAGAGTCAGGAGTAAAAGGGTTAAGTTTAGAGTAAGGAGTAAAAGGGTTAAGTTTAGAGTGAGGAGTAAAAGGGTTAAGTTTAGAGTGAGGAGTAAAAGGGTTAAGTTTAGAGTGAGGAGTAAAAGGGTTAAGTTTAGAGTGAGGAGTAAAAGGGTTAAGTTTAGAGTGAGGAATAAAAGGGCTGAGTTTATAGTGAGGAGTAAAAGGGTTAAGTTTAGAGTGAGGAGTAAAAGGGCTGTTTAGAGTGAGGAGTAAAAGGGTTAAGTTTAGAGTGAGGAGTAAAAGGGCTAAGTTTAGAGTGAGGAGTAAAAGGGCTAAGTTTAGAGTGAGGAGTAAAAGGGTTAAGTTTAGAGTGATGAATGAAAGGGTTAAGTTTAGAGTCAGGAGTAAAAGGGCTAAGTTCAGAGTCAGGAGTAAAAGGGTTAAGTTTTTGTAGCTTATGGGCAGGCTGCGAGATTGAAAGGGTTAAGGGGATTTCAGTTGAATGAGCTTGAGTTTGGTTCTTGTGTTGAGGACCTAGATGAACGGTATGGGATTGGAACAGGGGCACTTAGAGACTATGGGAAAAAAGGGTCAGAGGGTTAAGATGGTCAAGCCAATATACTAGTCCCCCATTTTATACACAAATTGTTACAGAAAAATCCACATTTTGTATATTTTAAGGTCATATCAGTCTTCCTTTTTATACACAAATCATTACCAAAAAAAATCAACATTTTGCATTTTTCAAGGTCATACCAGTCTCCCATTTTATACACAAATTATTACAGAAAATCCTTATTTTGTACTTTTCAAGGTCACTGTGAATAGGGTGCGGGAGTCTAAAGGTTAAGGTTTTGCAGCTGGTGAATAGGGTGCGGGAGTCAAAAGGTTAAGTTTTTGCAGCTGGTAGATAGGGTGCGGGAGTCAAAAGGTTAAGTTTTTGCAGCTGGTGAATAGAGTGCGGGAGTCAAAAGGTTAAGGTTTTGCAGTTGGTGGATAGGGTGCTGGTATCAAAAGGTTATGGTTTTGCAGTTGGTGGATAGGGTGTGGGAGTCAAAAGGTTAAAGTTTTGCAGTTGGTGGATAGGGTGTGGGAGTCAAAAGGTTATATAAAGTTTTGCAGTTAGTGGATAGGGTGCAGTCGTCAAAGGGTTAACGTTTTGTAGTTAGTGGATAGGGTGCAGTCGTCAAAGGGTTAACGTTTTGTAGTTAGTGGATAGGGTGCGGGTGTCAAAGGGTTAACGTTTTGTAGTTAGTGGATAGAGTGCAGTCGTCAAAGGGTTAACGTTTTGTAGTTAGTGGATAGGGTGCGGGTGTCAAAGGGTTAAGCGGATCGAACCCAGGACTTTCCTGACTGGAAGTCCGGTGTTATCCACTTGAAAAACGAGGTCCGTCAGCTCTGTGCACTGAGGGTTTGTTCAACAGGATTTCATCGCCCTTGGGCAGTTCCTCAAACGCTCCGCCCAAAACTGTCAGTGATCATAACACATCTGCTGTAGATTTTTAGAATTAGCTCATGGCTAAATTGTATATGTGTTCTAGCATTATAGAAACTGGTGATATTTTGAATTATACCAAGTTTGCTGCAGACTTTTTTCTTCAGAATTTCTGGAAGTATATATATAAAAAAAAGTCATTTTCAAGCAGTGTAGATGGATGATCTTTTCTCTCCCCGTGGTGTAGTGGTGGTGAGCAAAACGGACTGCCGACTGGAAGGTTGTGGGTCCGAATCCCCATCAGTTTCTTCAAAATCACTGTGGGATTTTTTTTAGCACCACTTTCTCCAACCCAGAGTTGAGCGAGTTGTGGACTCATTGGGAAGACTGGGATCGCACGTTCAAGTCTCATCCACCTCACGGATGCGTCATTGGGGTTTGGCTCAAATCTTCTCACCGACCTGCAGGTGTCTGTTTCTCTCGGCCCTAGTTAATGCTAGAATTTATTATGATAGTAAACGTAGAGTACAGCCCTGTAACGCAGTCTCAATCCTAGATGGAACTCCATAGCATCATGATTGTCATCCTCATTGTCATCATCATTATCGTATTGTCAAAACTCTGCCAGCTTCTATGGCCATTAAGGTGGCGTACAAAATGACTAAATGGGACACAAAAAAGGGAGAGCGAGCGAGAGAGAGACAGAGAGAGACAGAGCACAAATCTCTCTCTCTCTGTCTCTCTCTCTCTCATACAACACACACACACACCCACACACACACACACACACACACACACACACACACACACACACGCTTTTCATTCCATCAACCTCTCCTCAATATTTCTGAAGCTGGGCGAGGGAGTGAAAAGGTGGCAGGAAGCTGTTGAATGGGGTGAAGAAGGAAAAGGGTTAATAGCATTAGAAACAACTCATGTAACTGTAAACTGACTTTTTTCCCTCCCACCCACAGCACCTGCTGATGAAGAGGCACCAGGTTCACCATTCCCAACGGGAGCGGCAGAATACGAACCAAAGAACAAAAAGGCAGAGCCAGCGCCAGCAGCTCAAGAGGAAGAGGAAGTGGACATTGACCTCAACGACCCGGAAGTAGAGAAGGCAGCCATCAAAATCCAGGCAGGGTTCAAGGGATTCAAGGCGCGCAAGACCCTCAGCGGCAACAAAGACGAAGGCGGCGAGGACGCCCCCAAGGAAGGTGAGGAGACGACAGCCTCGGAAGAGGTCAAGGCCAACGAGGATGAAGGTCAAGCAGAGGAAGTTGACATTGACCTGACCGACCCAGAGGTCGAGAAGGCCGCCTTGAAAATCCAAGCAGGTTATAAAGGTTTCAAAACCCGACAGGATCTAAGCTCCAAAAAGATAGACGAGGGACAAGAGAAGGCCGAAAGCGGCGACGCAGGGGCCGAGGGGGAAACAGGGGAGACTGGCGGGGAGAAATCAGGGGAGATTAGTGGGGAGAAAGTAGAAGAAGGGGCAGCGGAAGAGCCAACCAGCGAGGAACAGGCGAAAGATGACAGCACAGGGGTAGAGGCCGTTGTAGAGGGGAATAGCGAAGGGCTGAAAGGGCAAGGAGGTGGAAACTTCACAGGACAAATCTGAAGAGCCACAGAAAGAAGAAGAAACACAGGCAGCGACAGAAGGGGAGGGAGAACAGGCAGAAGCTGAAGGGGAAAGTAGAAAAGCGGAAGTCACAGAGGCGGAGGGAGAAGCCTTGAAAGAGGGAGAAAACGCACAAACAGAGGGAGAAGAGACACAGGGAGCGGGAGAAGACGCACAGCAAAAAGAGGAGAGAAAACGCACAAACAGAGGGAGGTGACACACAGAGGGAGGGAGACGACCAGCAGGAGGGAGGTAATGTGACACAAAGAGAATGAGAGGGGCCAACAATGGAATAAAATTGATCAGCAGCTTTAGGTGAAATCTAAAATTCCAAGCTTTCGAATTTTTCGAACCATTGATGACCATGCTACACACTTCAGATCCGTGCAATTCTAGAGTCAATTATATAAATAAAAATCTGTGATCTATTGCATTTAAAATTTTCAAAACAGGGTTTCATTCATACTGTATGATATAAGATAATCCAATTATATAAATAAAAATCTGTGATCTATTGCATTTAAGATTTTCAAAACAGGGTTCCGTTCATTCTGTATGATATAAGGTAAACCGTTCCATTTGAAATTTTCAAGACAGGTTCCATTTATTCTGTTTGAAATTTCGAAACATTGGTTCCATTCAGTATTTCAAACCGAAAGAAAAAGTCTGTGATTTCTTACATTTGACTTTTTTTTTTATAATGGTTTTATTCATTTGTTTTTGTATGGTAGAGTTAAACCAACAGCAGAATCACCAATATCTTTTATCACATACCGTTCATCTTGAACATGTCGAAACATGGTCCCAGTCACTTTTTTTCCCGATTTATATGGTTTTAAAAAAATGGGCAGAATCATCCCTCATTGGTCACAGGCTGTTTTTGTCAACATGGTCAACCTCAGAATAGTATTTGACTTTTTAAAGTGCAGACAGTCTGTAGACTATATATGGCCCATTTTAGAATTGTTGGTCATTCAAAACTTTGTTATAGAGATGAATTTGCTTACTCCACAATTTATTGGTTATTCAAAAACCTGTAAAGATGGAGTTATTATTGATTAGTCAAAAATTGCCAAGATGCACTGCAGTTTTTGTTTCAAAATCACTGGTTATTGGTACGGTAAAAGGTACAATTTCTCTTCAGATTTTCTTTTCGCTGGTTCTGGAGATTGAGGTGAAAATCTGTAGATTTTATCGGATTGAAAAGGACATGACTATCATATGGGTCTCAGGTCTTCGCTTTTTGCTGTAATTTGTGTATTCCAGTGTGGAAGAAATGCATATGGTATGAGTGGAGTTATGTCAGAAGTATCTCTTTATACTATTTGCATATACTCTCTTTCATTAATTTCATTAGTCATGCAGCTTTAATGCAAGTATTGTGGATGTTGTGATAAAATGACAGTTATGTTTTGTGTGTCTTTCTGTTTGTTCTTGGTTGTCTTTTGATTGTTGATTCAAGATTTTTATTTATTTATTTATTTATTTTCACCACGAGTTGAACCAAATATTGTTTGGAAGTTTATCATTTTTATCTTTTTAAATCTGTACTTATTTCGTCCCTTCATTCATTCCTTTGTCGTTTTTACGTTATTTATTGAAAATAGTCACAAAGGCAATCAGTTATAAAATAAGTAATGTGTCGAGCTTTTTCTAGTTTTATTACCCGTATTCACTATTTTAGTTAGTTTATTCACGCGCATATTTCCCAAGTGTCTACATGAGTTTTCTGTAATCCTTTGTTTTCTTTTTCAAGTCATGTCAGCATGACAAACGATGACTCCTAGCATAATACTTTTATTTAGAATTACTTGAATGTACATTTTAGGAAATGTAATGTACTGCAACTAAAGGTACATTAAATGTTGTCGAAGATTTTGAATTACTGGCATTGTGAAAAACCAGAAGTTCTAAGCTTTGAGACGATGTAAGACGGTTTGTCGTAGGATACTTAGAATGCAAGTTATAAGAAATTTGAAATGTGCAACTGGCTAGTGGTCATTTTGAGAATCACCATTTGAAATATTGAAGATGTCCTCGATTTTCGTTCATTTGTTATATGATATGGTATATTTAACCGATTCAAGAAGCCTAGAGATTTTGAGATGTTATCGAACAACAATTAAGGAAACAGAAAATGAAAAAAAAATAACACAAAAAATTACTTCGATAAACGCATTCATTTATTAAATGATACATTTAGCATATCAATTGGGAAAGACCAAGCCAAGATATTTTGAGACGTGAAAAATAACTCACCTTAACTTCGATAAACGTATTCATTTATTAAATGATACATTTAACATATCAATTGGCAAAATCAAGCCGAGATATTTAGAGACGTGATTAAACAATGATGGAAGGAGTGGAAAATAGGCTACAAAGGGAAATAAGCAAAATCAGTCAACTGAGAACAAAACGGCTTCCCATTCCTTTAGGGACTTGGGCATCCAGCACCTTAATGTATGCTTTGTGGGTACATGTCATGAATATGGAATATTTTCTGTTTTACTTTCTAGTGTATTGTGATAAACCAGATGACTGACTGAATGACAGACAGACAGACACACAGACAGACAGACAGAATCAAAACTATGACCTCCTGATGAATATTTTGCTAAGTGGCTTGATATTCAGCCTATTCATACACAGAAATAAAAAAAAAAATGGATGCGATGGCTGAAACTGGTGGGCCTGCTTGGTAATGTGTATGATTTGTTTTTTGTTGTAGAATGGTTTTCGTTATGTGTATGGTTTTCCGTTTTATTTTTTTTTAAAATAATTGTGTGTGTTGTGTGTGTGTGTGTTGTGTGTGTGTGTGTGTGTGTGGTGTGAGAGTCATATATTTGTATCTATCATTGGAACAATCTTCAGTTCCAGTTTCAGTTTCAGTTTCTCAAGATGACGTCTCCGCGCTCGGAATGAATTCCACATGCACTAACGTCACAGGTGCCATGTGATGGAGAAGATCCAGTATGATCACGGCACAAACCTTAAGCCTGCACACAAACCCACGAGCTGGCCAAGTCCTGAGGTCTTGCCTAGATAGTTCCATAACCTTGGGGTCGTAGGGGAGTAAGGTGGCAGGGACATCAACTTTTCCCGGGGCCAGCGCCTCGAGAGCAGCGCCCATCCCCTCTCTCTCTCGATTCAAATTCATATTCATAAATCAGTCACATTTTTTTTTACCAAGACTTTAGAAAGGCAAGAAGGCTAACTAGTCTTCAAGGGGTGGGACCTGGAAAATCAACCTATCTATCTCATGTTTTATACCAAGGCAGCCGGGCAATGCTCTACTCTTCACGATTTTCAACTGCCATGGTATCTTTAGCGAGCGCAGCCAGAAAGCACTCGGGTCCAACTCGTTTTTCGTCCCCTTCCGAAGGACTAGACGTTCAGTTCAATTTTCCGGTCAAACTGAGGAGAAAAGTCGAGGCCTGTACGGGGAGCGAACCCTGGAACCTCGGGTTTAGTTATTGGCAAGCGAACGTCTGAACCATTCTGCCACTCTTCTCCATTACGGAGTTTGTGTCGTGATCATTCTGGATCTTCTCCATCAGATGACACCTGTGACGTTGGTGCATATGGAATTCACTCCGAGCGCAGAGACGTCATCTTGAGAAACTGAAACTGAAACTGAAACTGTTTGTATGTGTGTGTGTGTTTCTGTGTACGCGTGTGTGTGTGTGTGTGTGTGTTGTGGTGGTTTGTGTGTGTGTGTGTGTGTGGTGTGTGTGGTAGTGTGTGCTGTTGTGGTGGTGTTTGTGTGTGTGTGTGTGTGTGGTGTGTGTTGTGTGTTGTGTGTGTGTGTGTGAGTTTTGTGCGTGAGTGTGTGTGTGTGTGTGTGTGTGGTGCGCGGCGCGCGCCTTTTTTCATTCGTTCCTTAATTCATCTTTTTTTTTCTCTCTGAGTGATATCATATACATGTATTACCATGTGTGTCCGCGTGTTGGGGAAGAGTTTGTGTGATAATGTTTCATATACTTTCACATGCTGCATACACTTTTTCTGTTCCATTTCAGGCTCCAGCTGATAAAAATCAGCTAACAACTGGGTGAAACGTTGTTTGATAGTTTTGATATGAAACACCAGTAAGTGGCTTATGATATTGGTTGAGAGTTCATTCACTAAGCACAGGGAATGGTGGTTTGTTTGCTGTTTCTTAAAGTTTGGCACGCTGTCTAATATTTTGTGCTCAGCAGGTGTGTGTGTGTGTGTGTGTGTGTGTGTGTGTGTGAGTGTGTGTGTGTGTGTGTGTGTGTGTGTGTGTGTGTATGCTTTGTGTGTGTGTGTGTGTGTGTTTGTGTGTGTGTGTGTGTGTGTGTGTATGCTTTGTGTGTGTGTGTGTGTGTGTGTGTGAGTGTGTGTGTGTGTGTGTGTGTGTGTGTGTGTGTGTGTGTATGCTTTGTGTGTGTGTGTGTCATGTGCTTGTGTTGAGTGTGCATAAGCTTACATGCTTTTTGTGTGGGTGTTTTTGGTGTGTTCGTGTGTGTGTGTGTGTGTGTGTGTGTGTGTGTGTGTGTGTGTGGTGCGTGCTTTGTGTGTGTGTGTGTGTGTGTGTGTGTGTGTGTGTGTGTGTGTGTGTGTGGTGAGAGAGAGTATGTGTGTTTTGTGTGTGTGTATGTGGTGAGAGAGACAGTGAGAGTGTGTTTGTGTGTTTTGTGAGAGAGAGAATGTGTGTTTGTGCTTATGTGTGTGTGTGCTTATGTGTGTGTGTGTGTGTGTGTATGTGTGTGTGGTGAGAGAATGTGTGTGTGTGTGTGTGGTGAGAGAGACATTGAGAGTGTGTGTGTGTGTGTGTGTGTTTGGTGAGAGTGATAATATGTGTGTGTGTGTGTGTGTGTGTGTGTGCGTGCGTGTGTGTGCGTGCGTGTGTGTGTGTGTGTGTGTGTGTGTAACCAACTGGTGTTGGAGTGTGGACCATAGGTGGTGGTGCTGTATATATCGCACTAAGTGTTAAGTATCAGGACCACAAGCTGTGTGTGTGTGTGTGTGTGTGTGTGTGTGTGTGTGTGTGTGTGTGTGTGTGTGTGTGTGTGTGTGTGTGTGTGTGTGTTTTGGCGCACGCGCGTGTGTGTGCGTGTGTGTCAAAGAGAGCATTTGTGTGTGTGTGTGTGTGTGGTGTGTGTGTGTGTGTGTGTGTGTGTGTGTTTTCGCGCACGCACGTGTGTGTGTGCTTGCACGTGTGAGATTAAACACGGCACATCCAGAACAAGACTCCCTTACGTTATTAAGGGAAAAACGATACATGACAAAGTCAAAATAAAACGAAAACGAAACAAAACAAAGCTTAACAAAACAAACAAAACAAAACAAAACAAACAAAACAAAACGAAACAAAACAAAAAAGCAAAACAAAGAGCTCCGATTCCAATACCATCAGCATGAGTTTGGAGTTTGTTCAAGAGGAATTCGCTGCACCTGGACAATTCCATACGCGCTTCACTCAATCCGCCAATATTTTTCTAGCTGACTCCTTCAGCCATCGTCAAACCCTGTGCGTTGGCAAGGTCTTGAAGTGGCCACAGAGGGCTGCGCCTGGACAAGGAGGGTTGGGAAGGGGAGGAGAGAACAGGGCCATTCAAGTTTTTGTTTCACCTTCAGTTTCTCAAGAGTGCATCTCACAGGGCCACTCAAGTTTCTGTTTCATCTTCAGTTTCTCAAGAGTGCATCTCACAGGGCCACTCAAGTTTCTGTTTCACCTTCAGTTTCTCAAGAGTGCATCTCACAGGGCCACTCAAGTTTCTGTGTCACCTTCAGTTTCTCAAGAGTGCATCTCACAGGGCCACTCAAGTTTCTGTTTCACCTTCAGTTTCTCAAGAGTGCATCTCACAGGGCCAATGAAATTTTGTTTCACCTTCTGTCTTTCAAGATTGCATCTCACAGGGCCAATGAAATTTTGTTTCACCTTCTGTCTTTCAAGATTGCATCTCACAGGGCCAGTGAAATTTCTGTTTCTCCTTCAGTTTCTGTTTCACCTTCAGTTTCCCAAGTTTTCAATTCACAGGGCCAATGAAATTTCTGTTTCACTTTCAGTTTCTCAAGAGTGCATCTCACAGGGCCAATGAAGTTTCTGTGTCACCTTCAGTTTCTCAAGAGTGCATCTCACAAGGCCCATGAAGTTTCTGTTTCTCCTTCAGTTTATCAAGTTTGCAACTCACAGGGCCGATGAAATTTCTGTTTCAGTTTCAGTTTCTCAAAATTGCAACTCACAGGACAAATGAAATTTCTGTTTCACTTTCGGTTTTTCAAGAGTGCATCTCACAGGGCCAATGAAATTTTTGTTTCAGTTTCAGTTTCTCAAAATTGCATCTCAGAGTCTAGGAAGTTTCTGTTTCACCTTCAGTTTCTTAAGATTGCATCTCACAGGGCCAATGAAATTTCTGTTTCTCCTTCAGTTTCTGTTTCACCTTCAGTTTCCCAAGTTTGCAACTCACAGGGCCGATGAAATTTCTGTTTCAGTTTCAGTTTCTCAAGATTGCAGCTCACAGGGCCACTCAAGTTTCTGTTTCTCCTCAAGTTTCTGTTTCACCTTCAGTTTTTTTAAGAGTGCATCTCACAGGCCCACTCAAGTTTCTGTTTCAGTTTCAGTTTCTCAAGATTGCAACTCACAGGGCCACTCAAGTTTCTGTTTTCACCTTCAGTTTCTGAAGAGTGCATCTCACAGGGCCACTCAAGTTTCTGTTTCACCTTCAGTTTCTCAAGAGTGCATCTCACAGGGCCACTCAAGTTTCTGTTTCTCCTTCAGTTTCTCAAGATTGCATCTCACAGGGCCACTCAAGTTTCTGTTTCACCTTCAGTTTCTCAAGAGTGCATCTCACAGGGCCACTCAAGTTTCTGTTTCACCTTCAGTTTCTCAAGAGTGCATCTCACAGGGCCACTCAAGTTTCTGTTTCACCTTCAGTTTCTCAAGAGTGCATCTCACAGGGCCACTCAAGTTTCTGTTTCACCTTCAGTTTCTCAAGAGTGCATCTCACAGGGCCACTCAAGTTTCTGTTTCACCTTCAGTTTCTCAAGAGTGCATCTCACAGGGCCACTCAAGTTTCTGTTTCACCTTCAGTTTCTCAAGAGTGCATCTCACAGGGCCACTCAAGTTTCTGTTTCTCCTTCAGTTTCTCAACATTGCATCTGATATTGCCAACGAAATTTGTGTTTCACCTTCAGTTTCTCAAGATTGCATCTCACAGGGTCAATGAAATTTCTGTTTCACCTTCAGTTTCTCAAGATTGCATCTCACAGGGTCAATGAAATTTCTGTTTCACCTTCAGTTTTACAAGATTGCATCTCACAGAGCCCATGAAGTTTCTGTTTCACCTTCAGTTTCTCAAGATTGCATCTCACAGAGCCCATGAAGTTTCTGTTTCACCTTCAGTTTCTTAAGATTGCATCTCATAGGGCCCAATAAAGGTTGTGTTTCACCTTCCGTTTGTCAAGATTGCATCTCACAGGGTCGTTGAAGTTTCTGTTTCACTTTCAGTTTCTCAAAATTGCATCTCACAGGACAAATGAAATTTCTGTTTCACTTTTGGTTTCTCAAGATTGCAGCTCACAGGGCCAATGAAAGTTCTATTTGACCTTCAGTTTCTCAAGATTGCATCTCACAGGGTCGTTGAAATTTCCGTTTCACCTTCAGTTTCTCAAAATTGCATCTCCGTGCTCTGGAAGAAACTCCATCTGCACTGACACCACAAATGGCATGTGGTGAACAAGAACCAAAATCATGATGGCGTAGAACCCTGTATCTTACCCATAAACCCCACACGCTGATAATGTATTGTGAGTACCAGTGAAACATTCCACTGACACCAGCAGAATGACTGGAACATTAAGGGGGCAGACCTACCCTGATGTATACATCAGACATAATATGTTCAAAAGTTTTCATCCGATTTCCTTGATATTTGGCAAACATATAGCAGGGACAGGTAGGCCTACCTATAGCCGGTAGTAAAATCTTGCAGTTCTGCTTGAAAAAAACATTTTTATCAAAAGTTGTATTATGATTTTTTTTATTAAAATTATTCTAAAAATTGGTGTAATGATTGTACAGAAAATAATGATAGTAGAGCTAAGATTTTACTACATGCCATACATATTATACAGATGGGTTTGCTCACTAAATATCAAATTCCTAACATGAATATATGTGTAGTTATAAATGTCACAGTATGTAGGGGCCTACTATATTTTTTTCATTTTCGCGAGAACATTTTTTAATTAATTAATTTTTATCAACTTTCCATAACGCACAGACCCCAACAAAGATATTCAATCCAAACAATACTGTCTGAGGTATCTTCTTGCCAAATATCATGGTGATTGGTTAACTAGAACTGAAACACTGAACATTACAATCTTGGTACCCAGATCTGGGTAGGTCTGCCCCCTTAAGATAGGCACCAACCAGACCAGGTTTTATCTTACGGGCTGCATTTGAACTCAGGACATCAGATTTGAATCCTCGGCTCTACAAATCCAGCCCTCAACACCCTCCCAAAAACAATAACACACAACAACAACAACAAAACCCGCGATAACATTTCATCATCATCATGTGCCCTGCAGCATGGCGTTAGGGTTCATGGCCATCCGTCTGAATCGATCCTTTATTGCTGCGAGTACATCTCCCATCCTCTCTATCTTCATCCACTCCGCAAGTCTGTCCAGTGTTTTCTCCCTGGATCTACCTGGTGCTTTTTCCCTTCAGCTTTCCTGTTGTGACTAGGTACTTTGATTTCTCTAATAACACTAAAAATAATAATAATAGTAATAAAATAATAATAATGAAAATAATGATAATAATAATAGTAATAAAGTAATAATGATAATAATAATAATAATAATAATAATAATAATAATAATAATAATAATAATAAGCACAAACACAGGAAACAAAAACACACAAAATGAAACTAATAAACAAAAACAGCAAAGTGAACGAAAACCATACAATCCCTTTTCACATTGATTCATAAGTCTGGAGTGACATACGCCAAATGAATTAGTACATAACGATGATTTTTCCACAGTCCTAACATGAGCAGCAGTGAACTGTCCCATTATAACATTATACACACATACCCATGATCATCTGTCTTCTCTTTCTTCTTCTTGCCTTTGCTGTGTACAAGGTCGAAGCTCACGTGGCAATTATTGTGGCCTTGTTTTCCAGTTCCTGGCGATTGTAGTTGACCTTGGTGGTCAGAAAGAGTTAAGTCACAGGACCAGTGTCTTATAACTCGTGAACTGGACCCAGAACTCTTCCACCCTGAAGTTGTTTTTCATCGCACTCGACAATCGTATTCTCCCAAATCTGCAATAATATCGGCAGACTCCTAACTTCCGAAACTTATGTGCTGCAAGTCCTAAATTGGAGAGGAGACTTTGAACCAGCGGCAGACAATGATGAAACATAATGGCGGCAGCAGCCGTGGACCTAAACACTAGCTGACACACAAATGATGGAAACATTAAATGGCAGCCAACAACAGTGGCTAGAAACATTAAGCTACACACCAAATATAGGAAGATAGATGGGGCAGCAGCCAGTGGACCTATGAAACAGTAAGCTGACACTACCAGAAGGATGGAAACATTCAGATGGGCGGCCAGCAGGCCAGTGGACCTATGAAACATAAGCTGACACCACCAGAATGATGGGAAAATTAAGATGGGCAGCCAACAGGCCAGTGGACCTATGAAACGTAAGCTGACACCACCAGAATGATGGAAACATTAAGAGGGCAGCCACAGGCCAGTGGACCTATGAAACACTAAGCTGACACCACCAGAATGATGGAAACATTAAAATGGGCAGCCAACAGCCAGTGGACCTATGAAACAGTAAGCTGACATCACCAGAATGATAGAAACATTCAGATGGGCAGCCAACAGGTCAGTGGACCTATGAAACACTAAGCTGACACCACCAGAATGATGGAAACATTAAGATGGGCAGCCAACAGGCCAGTGGACCTATGAAACACTAAGCTGACACCAGAATGATAGAAACATTCAGATGGGCGGCCAGCAGGCCAGTGGACCTATGAAACACTAAGCTGACACCACCAGAAGGATGGAAACATTAAGATGGCAGCCAACAGGCCAGTGGACCTATGAAACACTAAGCTGACACCACCAGAAGGATGGAAACATTAAGAGGGGCAGCCAACAGACCAGTGGACCTATGAAACACTAAGCTGACACCACCAGAAGATGGAAACATTAAGATGGCAGCCAACAGGCCAGTGGACCTATGAAACACTAAGCTGACACCACAGAAGGATGGAAATATTAAGATGGCAACCACAGGCCATGTGACCTATGAAAACTAAACTGACCACCAGCGAATGATGGAAATATTAAGATGGGCAGCCAACAGGCCAGTGGACCTATGAAACACTAAGCTGACACCAGCAGAAGGATGGAAATATTAAGATGGCAGCCAACAGGCCAGTGGACCTATGAAACACTAAGCTGACACCACCAGAATGATGGAAACATTAAGATGGGCAGCCAACAGGCCAGTGGACCTATGAAACACTAAGCTGACACCAGCAGAAGGATGGAAATATTAAGATGGCAGCCAGCAGGTCAGTTTTTAATGTTGCAGGCTGGGGTTGAACTCAAGATATCAGATCTTGAGTCCACGGCTGTGTCAAACCACTCACCCTGGATGGACCCCGATGGGCGAACGCTATTCTCTGATGTAGATGACTGTGTAGGCATTTGCGTTACATTACATGGTACCGTGGCCAGAACAAGATTGAGGCAGCCGAGATATGGTTTCTAAGAAGAACGTTGAGAGTTCCATGGACAGCAAAGAAAACATACGAGACAATCTTGATGAAGGCAGACACAGACAGATCATTGATAAGGAAGATTAGGAAAAGACAGGCAACATTTATAGGCCATTTTATGAGACAAGGGAATTCCAGCATCTGGTCACAACAGGAAAGCTGGAGGGAAAGAGAACACCAGGTAGACCCAGGGAGAAAATATTGAACGGACTTGCAGGGTGCTGAGGACAGAGAGAGTAGAAGATGTGCTTGCGGCAACAAGGGACAGATGCATATGGAGGGCCATGATCGCCAACGCCATGCGGCAGGGCACTTGATGATGATGATGATGATGATGATGATGATGATGATGATGACCGTGATTTGTTAGAAGACGCCTGCAGGCCTGGTACCTGTGACTTCAGCCCTGTTATATTGCATGGTACCTCATGGTTTGTTAGAAGACGCCTGCAGGCCTGGTACCTCTGACTTCAGCCCTGTTATATTGCATGGTAGCCTACCATGGTTTGTTAGAAGACGCCTGCAGGCCTGGTACCTCTGACTTCAGTCCTGTTATGTTGCATGGTACCATGGTTTGTTAGATCGAAACCATCATTAGTCTGTCTGGGGCTGCCTGTTCATCCGGACAAGCCCCGCTTATTTCACAGCTAACCAGAGGCTTCCCAAAGACTTAAAACTAAGAAACCTGAAATTTTTGATTTTGCCTGTTTTAATGTATGGTTGCGAAGCCTGGACACTAAGAAAAGACAAAGAAAATAAAATCAATGCAGCAAAAATGTGGCTCTATAGACGATTTCTCGGATTCAAATGGACAGACAGAACAACAAACGATAGCGTGTTAAAGGAACTGAATGTCAGGCGCCAGCTGCTGACAGAGATCAACAAAAGAAAGCTGAAATAGTAAGGCCATGTGATCAGAAACACCAAAACAGATTGATATCAACAGTCCTACAGGGGAAAGTTGAGGCGAGGAGAAGAAAAGGACGACCGCACACCTCCTATTTCAACAACATCGCTGAATTGTCTGTGGTCGCCCACAGATGTATTAATCGTGTTACGTGGAGAAAATTGTGACGTCGAGCGTGGCTCCTACCGCTAATCCTGGCGAGGGAGAGAGATGATGATGAGAACCTCTATATCTGATGGCAATGCATCGTCTGCAACCCGTGTAATAGAGATGGTCGCCTATAATCATGTTGATGGTCGTCCTATAACCATGTTGGAGATGGTCGCTTATAACCATGTTGGAGATGGTCGCCCTATAACCATGTTGGAGATGGTCGCCCTATAACCATGTTGGAGATAGTCGCCTCATAACCATGTTGGAGATGGTCGCCTCATAACCATGTTGGAGATGGCGCCCTCATAACCATGTTGGAGATGGTCGCCCATAACCATGTTGGAGATGGTCGCCCTATAACCATGTTGGAGATGGTCGCCTCTATAACCATGTTGGAGATGGTCGCCTCATAACCTGTTGGAGATGGTCGCCTATAACCATGTTGGAGATGGCCGTCTCATAACCATGTTGGAGATGGTCACCCTATAACCATGTTGGAGATGGTCGCCCTATAACCATGTTGGAGATGGTCGTCTCATAAACATGTTGGAGATGGTCGTCTCATAACCATGTTGGAGATGGTCGCCTCATAAACATGTTGGAGATGGTCGCCCTATAACCATGTTGGAGATGGCCGTCTCATAAACATGTTGGAGATGGTCGCCCTATAACCATGTTGGAGATGGTCGCCTCATAACCATGTTGGAGATGGTCACCCCATAACCATGTTGGAGATGGTCGCCCAAAACCATGTTAGAGATGGTCGCCCCATAACCATGTTGGAGATGGTCGCCTCACAACCATGTGGAGATGTGTTGCCTCATAACCATGTTGGAGGTGGTCCCCTCATAACCATGTTGGAGATGGTCGTCTCATAACCATGTTGGAGATGGTCGCCTCATAACCATGTTGGAGATGGTCGCCCTATAACAATATTGGAGATGGTCGTCTCATAACCATGTTGGAGATGGTGTCGTCTCATAACCATGTTGGAGATGGTCCCCTCATAACCATGTTGGAGATGGTCGCCCTATAACCATGTTGGAGATAGCCGCCCTATAACCATGTTGGAGATGGTCGTTTCATAACCATGTTGGAGATTGTCGTCTCATAACCATGTTGGAGATGGTCGTCTCATAAACATGTTGGAGATGGTCGCCTCATAACCATTGTTGGAGATGGTCGTCTCATAACCATGTTGGAGATGGTCGCCCCATAACCATGTTGGAGATGGTCGCCCCATAACCATGTTGGAGATGGTCACCTCATAACCATGTTGGAGATGGTCGCCTCATAACCATGTTGGAGATGGTCGCCTCATAACCATGTTGGAGATGGTCGCCTCACAACCATGTTGGAGATGGTTGCCTCATAACCATGTTGGAGGTGGTCCCCTCATAACCATGTTGGAGATGGTCGTCTCATAACCATGTTGGAGATGGTCGCCTCATAACCATGCTGGAGATGGTCGCCCTATAACAATATTGGAGATGGTCGTCTCATAACCATGTTGGAGATGGTCGTCTCATAACCATGTTGGAGATGGTCCCCTCATAACCATGTTGGAGATGGTCGCCCTATAACCATGTTGGAGATAGCCGCCCTATAACCATGTTGGAGATGGTCGTTTCATAACCATGTTGGAGATTGTCGTCTCATAACCATGTTGGAGATGGTCGTCTCATAACCATGTTGGACATAGCCTATCGAAGATAACCTCTCTCTCTCTCTCTCTCTCTCTCTCTCTCTCTCTCTCTCTCTCTCTCTCTCTCTCTCCCTCACCTGCACACACACACACACAACTTCACACGGTGCCAACACCGTTCTCTCTCTCTCTCTGTCTCTCTCTCTCTCTGTGTCTCTCTCCCTCTCTCTGTCACACACACACACACACACACACACACACACACACACACACACACACACACACAGTGCTAACACCGTTCTTTCTGTCTTTCTCTCTCATACATACACACACACAGACACACACACACAGAGACACACACACACACACACACGCACACACACAAACACACACACACACACACACACACACAAACACACACACACACACACACACACACACACACACACACACACACACACACAATTTCACGCGGGGCTAACGCTATTCTTATTCGCTTTCTTTTACACACCAACACACATGCAACGAAATAAATAGTGTGGCTTGCATCGTCTAACACTAACACCACCACCAACACCAGCTGATCATTGGCTATGCTTTGCTTGGATTTGGAAATATGCGACTATGTCTCAAACCGAACCAATGATTGGTTGATATTTTCGATTATATGCCAGACATTTCGCATATGGATATGCATATGTATGAACGATGATCTTAGAGAACGGAGTCATATATGTGATCGGAAACCTAAAACTAATATCCACCACGTGCTTGGCATCATATTTCGAATGTGCACATATTCTGGCTTATCTCCTGGTTATTCTGGAAGCACATCTTTCCCGCGTGATTGCATCCAGTTGTTCCGACGGCTAGATCTGTCCCGCATTGTTTCGCACTATTTCCCCAGCAGTTTTGTCCAGAGTGATGGTAAAGAAGAGTTCAACATGCCTATTTCGATCATATGACTCTGTTCCTTCACTGTTCCTTCAGGTCATGGTTGATACATACGCATAAGCAAGATGTCTGCCGCATCAACAAAAATATCAACCAATCACTGACCGGTTCGGTTTGAGATGTAGTCACATGTGATTTGGAATAACGGTGCATGGCAGTTTCCTGTTTCTGATGCACACGAGCCAACACACTTTCTTTAGTCAGTGTTGTTATGTGTTCTCATCTCGGGTCCAGGGTTAGGTTCAGTAACTGACATGAGAAGAAAGGCCAGTAAAGTTGACAACGTGAACAGTCCAGCCATGCTGTGAACGTGGAATCCACATATTTTTCTTACTGCACTGGAGGCGTCTCGTAGAAGAATTGTCATTAAAATTGATACAAATAGGCCCACACTTGTATGTCACATCCTATGTTTGGTGGACCTTTAAAAAAAAAAAAAAAAAAAAGAGATGACAGAAAGCAAAGAACAAGGCAGAAACAATGCGAGTGACAGAAAAGCAGAAATTTCTAGCACAGAATTTCCAGAAGGTGGAGATACTATTTATACTGAAAGACACCTCCCTACCCCCCCCCCCCCCTTCCAACATCTTGAATCCTTGCTAAACTGATATACTTAACTGAATCCAAAACTGTCGCTAACTTTCTTTATTTCTTTTATTGTTGTTTAAAGCCCAGCCGACTGCGCAGAGCCATATCAGGGCTATAACCGCTTCAAAACAAACAAAACTTCAACAATAACAAAAAAGAAAAAGAAAAGAAAATTAAGTACACATATCAATGCATTCGCGCACATAATCTAAGGACATGCCCCCGGTGCAGGACCATTCCGTCCGATTTATCGTACAGGGGAAATCTAAAAAACACACCTGAATACAAATATAAGCATACATAAGGACACCAAAACATATATAAAAACAGGCATAAATTACCTAAAATTGCTTCCGCATATCTCACCTCCTTAGATCCAAAAATGCACTTAATACATGTACCCAGATTATAATCCGAAGAAAAAGATGTAACTTATCGAAAATACAGTGAATGCATTAGAGAAATATTAGAAAACAGAAAGCAAGGCAACAAGGCAGAAACAAAGAGAGTGACAGAAAAGCGGAAATTTCTTGCACAGAATTTCCAGAAGGTGGGGATACTATTTATACTGAAAGAGCCCCCGGCAACCCAACGGGGGGCGTCGCCAACTTGACCAGCCTAGCTCTCTGTCATATGCCAAAAGTAATGAAGCTCTGTATTGCTCTCACGTGACTGACATATGATCCGCCTTGACCAGTCAGTGGCCTTCCTGCTTGGCCTAGTGTTGAGTAATACGAAAAATCAAACAAGTACGACGGTCCGCGTTCAAGCAAACAGGAACCAGAAAAACACGAAAACAGAATCAGCACGCGTATTTAATACAACCAGACAAGACAGGCGCAAATTTTTGGCCAACTGGCTTTGTCAAGCGTGACTGTAAGATCACAAACAAACACCAAATACAAAATTAGGAGAAAAAGACTGAAACTTCCCTACTGCTTCGTCCAGTGGGAGTCCTGAGGTTTTATTCTCCTGACAAACACTGAAACTGCTTTTACAGACATAATATAATAATAATTAAGGGATACAATTGACACACGTGATAAAGGAAGGATGATCTCCCTTGTTCTGGTCGGACTTGTTGTGGTTTTGTTTTCTGATGATCATCGTACACAACTTCTGTTGACAATCAGTTGACAGTTTTCTTCTTGTGGTTGTTTGACGTCATATGTCAAGTCTGTTTTTCATAATCACATCGATTTCAAAACTATTCACATATAATAATTGTTTTTGTTGTTTTATTTCATACTGTCAAACTTATTTTTCATAATTACATCGATTCAAAACTGTTCACATTTAATAATTTTGCTTTGTTATTTGATATTATATAGTCAAACTTGTTTTCGTAAGTACATCAATTCAGAATAATTCACATGTAATGATTCTTTTGTTGTTTGAAACCATACTGTCAAACTTGTTTTTGTGTGTTATATTTTTATATATACATATTACATCGATTCAAAATAATTCACATATAACTGCTTTTGTTGTTTGATACCATATTGTCGAACTTGTTTTATAATATATATACACACACACACACAACACATAAACACATCACAACATACACTAACACACACAAACACACACGATAATGATTCATATATATATATATAAATTATATATATATATATATATACATCGATTCAAAACAATTCACGTATAACTGCTTTTCTTGTTTGATATTATGTTGTCAAACATGTTATATATATATATATAATACATCGATTCAAAACAATTCACTTGTAACTGCTTTTCTTGTTTGATACCATATTGTCAAACTTGTTTATATATTATATATATATATATATTTATGTATGTATATATGTATATAATTACATCGATTCAAAACAATTCACTTATAACCGCTTTTGTTGTTTAATATCATATTATCAAACTTGTTTTCGTAATTACATCAATTCAGAATAAATCACATGTAATGATTGCTAATTTTCTTCTCTCTTTCTTTCTTTTCAGATCACCTACAACAAAATGAGCCATTTTCTTTTCGTTGGCGTGAATTTGGGGATGTGGGCCAGAGTAGAAAAAAATACTGTATTAAAATTGTTCATTGTGAAAGAATAAAGACACTGACGGGGATGTGTGTTAAGGGAAGTGTCTGTGTATATATGTATAATGACAGCTGACAGAAGATGAGAACAGATTCCAGTGTTGGTTGAACATTCAGAGAAACAAAAATCAAGTTAACTTTTTGTAGTTTAACCCTTCGACTCCTGCACCCTACCCATCAGCATCCTGCAGTGTCCACCATGCTCACAAAGCAAAAACCTTAACCCTGCAGGAAGCTGGTAGATAGGGTGAGGGAATCATAGGGTTAAGTTTTTGCAGTTGGTGGATAGGTTGCGGGAGTCAAAGGGTTAACATGTCATATTAAACAGGTGGATGTACAATGGATACGAATGGATTAGTATGGAAAAATGAATACAACATATTTTATAAAATAAAATAAAAAGCCCACTCATTTCGTATTGAACATAATTTCCATCATCAAATTACTGGAAAAATGAGTAACATAGGTAGATAAGTGAATGCTATAATTAGAGAAATCGAAGACTTACTATCATAATAATCTACATCATTTGCCTTCAGTCAATTCACTCAAATCCATTCTCAGGGCTATGTCATATCATTTCAGTTTTATACTAAACTGTAGGAACACAAAACTTCAAAAGCTTTGAAATTAAAACATTTCTTTACTCAAGGATTAGTTGCATTAGGTTCTGCTGGACCTCACTTACAACTAGTCTTTGCTACACTACGGACACAGTAGAAATATAGAGATATAAAAGTGAAATACATTACATAAAATATAAAAAATGCATTACTTAATTTAAAACCTAGCAAATGTATTACTTACACCAAACAATGCGTTACTTAAAACCAAACAAATGCATTACTTAAAACCATTACTTAAAACCAAACAAATGCGTTACTTAAAACCAAACAAATGCGTTACTTAAAACCAAACAATGCATTGCTTGAAAAAAGAAACAAATAAAATAAAAATGAATCACCGAATACAGTACTGTCTAAATGAATTGACGTTATGATTTTTTCATCATCATCCATCCCTTACTTTTCAAATTTCATGTATTTTTCTCTTATTGTTTTGACGTTGAACTCATTGTCTTAACTGTTCATTTGTGATCTGTTCTCTTGCTACGGGTCTAAAATCGCTGGTATGTAACCAAGCAACAGCCCAGAAAACTTGTTGAAAGTCAATCTGAGTGATTTCGACATTTTTGGTTCTCCTCATATTGTAACCGTTATTTGTTATGTACTAACTGTTCAAAGTGAAATTCTACTAAGAATGTTAAAATGCCTGTTAAAAATGAACCAGTTTTTCTTCAAGTGAAAATTGAAGATTTTGTGCAGTGTTTTCAGTGATCAAATCGTACAGTATAACACATACCCTGGTGTATAATAAATGTGTCCGCAAGATCTGAAAACTTCAGAAAGTTGAATAACGGTTGCAAAGGAAAAAACTAACAATACTGTTCCATCTCTTACCCACTGGACGAGGCGGCAGGGAAGTTTTTAGTCCCGTTTTTATTATCCATTGTTTGGTGTCTGTGATTTGTCTGTGACCGTGCGTTCGCGCTTGACAAAGGCTAGTTGGCCGAAAATTTGCGCTTGTTTTGTTTTGTGTTGTCTTGTTGGAGATGCGCTTACATTGATTTTCTTGTTCTTCTGGTTTGTGTTTGCTTGGGCGCAGGCAGTCACTCTTGTTTTGGATCTAACAATACTGTTACCTATCTAAAATTTCATTTGACAACAATGGCTTATTGTTTTTGTTATGTTTGGTTAAAGCCCAGCCAAATACGAAGAGCCATATCGGGGCTATAACCATTTCAGAAAAAGTTAGAAAAATTCATGAAAAATGTGAACATGTTGGATTGAGACAGGCAATATAGACATGTAGATTTAACACTAATCACTTTATCACTTTTATCATTGATATGAACTTTAATCACAAATTCTGTTTTAATAGCTATGCTTTGTTGTCGGTGGACATTCTGATTTTACTTGAGAAAGACTTTAAAGTCGAAAATTTGACTCCTCTACAATAAGGTGTTCGGCTGTTGTGCACAGTAAGAACTATAACCATTTCAAAACATACTCAATATTTCACCAGAAAAAGAAAAGGAAAAGAAAATTATGTACATATATCACTGCATTTGTGCACATAATCTCGGCTGCTTCTTCATCTACCCCATCTTAAAAGCCATAACTTGGGCACGTCAGTGGTATAGATTTGATCTAAACACCATTGGAAACAGCATTTCTTCTACTTTTGAGCGGTATACGAATATTTCTATACTCCTCGAAACTAACTGTTGCCTCTTTTGCGAGAACAGATCGCAGGTCAAATATGTCTTCCATGTCCGCATTCTACATGTATGTTGTGCCTTTTTCATCATCATCATCATTATCATCATTATCATCATCATATCATATCATCATCATCATCATCATCATCATCATCATCATCATCGTCGTCGTCATCATCGTCATCATCAACGACAACAACAACACACACGAATATAAAATGCAGGAAAATATATACATGGTACACACACACACACACACACACACACACACACACACACACACACACACACACACACACACACACACACACACACACACACACACACACACACACACACATAACAAGCAGGAAATTCTATGCGTGATATATATAATCTAGTGGTGACAGAACATTAGTATGTCATTATTTTAAATAAATAAACAAATAAAATATGTTGCAGTGTTCCCTGTATTGTTTTGTGTGTGTGTGTGTGTGTGTGTGTGTGTGTGTGTGTGTGTGTGTGTGTGTGTGTGTGTGTGTGTGTGTGTGTGTGTGTGTGTGTACCATGGTACATGTGTGCCTCCCTCTCTACATGTCTCTATGTGTATGTACGTGTGTCAACGACATGATAAAAGTTCTATTTATAACGTGTTTGACGTGCGTGCATGTGTGTGTGTGTGTGTGTGTTAGTGTATGTATGTGTGTGTGTGTGTGTGTAAGTAAACAACATATGAAGAACAGAACACTCCACAACACATATAATTATCAAATAAACCCAAAATAGTACCACAAGATACAGATCAGATAGAGATGTTAATGTGAAATAATATTTATTTTTTATAATGCTACCAATTTTGAAGAACAAGGTCTCCCAACAGTGTAAAAATCGCTACTCACAGTTCCGTAGCTTTCGATGGCGTTCTCGCCATCTTCGTCAGCGCTCTAATATTTATTTTGCTGGAGGGAAAGAGAGCACCAGGTAGACCCAGGGAGAAAATGCTGGACGGACTTGCAGAGTGGCTGGGGACGAGGAGGGTGGGGGAGATGCTAGGGGCAACGAGAGATAGAGACAGATGGAAGTCCATGATCGCCAACGCCATGCGGCAGGGCACCTGATGATGATGATGATGATGATGACCTTTTACTTCTTCCTGCACATCTATATTTTTTTCATTTTTGTATCTATTTCTAGACTGACTAGTTGTGTTTTTCCATACATGCCCACTGCTGTTTTGTCAACTTTTACATAAAAAATCATCTAAGTAACCTAACTCCTGAGAGTCACGGAGTTATCTCCCATGTAGAATTTCTCAAACCCAACAAAGTTTGCGCTACCCATTCAGCTAGCATAGACGCAGCCACAAAGCATAAAGTGGTAAGCTCAGAGTTATGTTACTTAGTTGATATTTAAAATTCTCCCTGCTTCCCTCTTATTTCCTTTGGTATTAAGAAAATCATGCTGTGGAGACTTAGCCTTACCTTACTCTAAAGAGAAAAAAAGATCGAAGAGAACATTGTTATTGTTATTGTTATTGTTGTTCAAAGCCCAGCCGACTGCGTAGAGCTATATCAGGGCTACAACCACTTCAAAACATACAAAACTTCAACAGAAAATTAAAAAAAGAAAAGAAAATCAAGTACACATATCAATGCATTCGCGCACCGATCTAAGGACATGCCCTTGGCGTTGACAACTCCTCCAATTTATCGCACTAAGGGATTTAAAAAACACCCTGAATACAAATATAAGTATACTTAATTTAAGGGCACCAAAACATATAAAAACAGGCATAAATTACCTAAAATTGCTTCCGCGTATCTCACCTCCTAGAGCCAAAAATGCACTAATACATGTACCCAATTATCAATCCTAAGAAAAAGTACGTAAGACTTTATATCGAACACATATAGCTAGATGGACCAGCAAGGCAGAAAATGATTGGAAGAAATGGCAGAACTCCCTGTCTGCAACAGCAGCAGAGGCTCCCTCCTTGGTATCATTCAAGAGGGAGCTCAACAAAATCCCAGTTTAGACCCCCCCCCCCCCCCAACTAGCCTAGGGTAAATGAAGGATAGGATTGTGCGGGTCCAGGTCTAGACCTGGGGGTCGCTACGTTACCGGATAAGCCTGTCCAGATACCAGGTTAGGCTGGTTGGGTCCACCCTCCTCTTCCCCCCCCCTCCCTTTTTTTTCCCCCTGCCGCAACACGCTGCCCCGGAGCTGAACTCAGGAGTAAGCGGTTGGGGTTTGGAGGCCACCTTAGATCCCCCTCTATCCTTTTGTTGTCCCAAATAGATCTATTTTTGTGTTTTATCTTACTCCTCTGCGCACGCAGGTCAACAATAGTCAAGATGATGGCTGACCTTCCAAATTGAAATTGAAATTGAAAAACAAAGAACAAGGCAGAAAAAAGAGAGTGACAAAAAATAGGAAATTTCTAGCACAGAATTTCCAGAAGGTGGGGATACTATTCATACTGAAAGAGACCCCGGCATCCCCACAGGGGGCTCAAAGAGAACGAGCACGTTATGTATGCTACAAATTTACACAATTGATTTATGTGTGCAACAGGATTATGTTGAATGTATGACTTGCACTTACACATGCCTTTATTTTAAGTGAGATATATCTCCACAATCAAACCAACTCACCCTGTGATCCAAAACAAGTGTGACTGCCCGCGTTCAAGCAAACAGGAACCAGAAAAAACAGGAAAGAAGAATACGAACGCGTATTTAATACAAGACAAGACAGGCGCAAATTTTCGGCCAACTGGCCTTTGTCAAGCGTAAGATTACAGACAAACAAACACCAGATACAAAAAGTTTGAGAAAAAGACTGAAACTTCCTGCTGCTGTGTTCAATGAGTTCCTTTCTCACTTTGAACACAGCAGCAGGGAAGTTTCAGTCTTTTTCTGCTGTAGGTATATGAAGTTTTGATCAAATTTCCAATCCTAAATTTAATCTCTCTTTAACTCCAAGGCAATGGAAGCCTCATCATCAACTCGTGCCACAAACCCTCTCAAAATCATTCTGCATCCAAAGGAACCCGGCGGTCGCACCCAGCAACGTACCACCTTTCCAACTGCAGGACGCTATACAGACAAAAGTTATTTCTTCCCCAGGACCATAACCGACTGGAACAGCCTTCCTGCTGAGGTTGCCCTCAGCCCAACTGGAAGGCTTCAAATCTCAAATCTGATCCCCCTCCCCCCCCCCTGTCCCTACTCCCCAAACACCCCCCGGCCCAGCATACTCTACCTCAGGAATCTTAAAACTGTGCGCAGACCCCCCTTATAGTCTACAGAATCTTCACTATGATGAAGGCGGTAGCCGAGGGAAAGAAGAGGAAGAAGAAGGCATGTTGTGAATGTTTATCGCCAGGCAGTCTGATTCAATTGTCACGATATTAACAACCATACAACACTACCTTCAGTGATGACTGGGGGAAGAACAGGAACCCACCAGGAGACCACTACCTAAGAAAGTCAACAACTACAGATCTGTGCATACCAAGTAACCCCAGTGCCTGGGTAACGTAAACTGTGTTGATTGTGGAGCTTTGCTTCCCAGAATCGCGTCAGGAATCTGGATCATGCGATATTTGATTCCTTTTCTCAATTGGACACAGCAGCAGGGAAGTTTCAGTCTTTTTCTCATAATTTTTGTATCTGGTGTTTGTTTGTTTGTAATCTTACGCTTGACAAAGGCCAGTTGGCCAAAAATTTGTGCTTGTCTTGTCTTGTATTAAATACGCGTTCGTATTCTTTTTTCATGTTTTTTTTTTCTGGTTGCTATTGCTAGTTTGCTCTGTAGGATGTTGAGAAGAGGGTGGCTTTCACAGTATTTTTGCACTGCTTTAGTAGTCTCCCCTGATCTTGGTGTTTTACAGTATTTTTGTATTGCTTTAGTGTCTCCCTGGTCTTGGTGTTTCACAGTATTTGTGTATTACTTTAGTAGTCTCCCCTGATCTTGGTGTTTCACGTATTTTGTATTGCTTTAGTAGTCTCCCCTGATCTTGGTGTTTCACGGTATTTTTGTATTGCTTTAGTAGTCTCCCCTGGTTTTGGTGTTCAGTATTGCTTAGTAGTCTCCCTGATCTTGTGTTCAGTTTTGATTGCTTTAGTAGTCTCCCCTGATCTTGGTTTTCACAATATTTTTGTACTGCTTTAGTAGTCTCCCTGATCTTGGGTTTCTAGTATTTTGTACTGCTTTAGTGTCTCCTGATTTGGTGTTTCACAGTATTTTTGTACTGCTTTAGTAGTCTCCCCTGATCTTGGTGTTTCATAGTATTTTTGTACTGCTTTAGTAGTCTCCCCTGATCTTGGTGTTTCATAGTATTTTGTATTGGTTTAGTAGTCTCCCTTGATCTTGGTGTTTACGGTATTTTTGTATTGTTTAGTAGTCTCCCCTGATCTTGGTGTTTCACAGTATTTTGTATTGCTTTAGTAGTCTCCCCTGATCTTGGTGTTTTCACGGTATTTTTGTATTGCTTTAGTAGTCTCCCCTGATCTTGGTGTTTCACAGTATTTTTGTATTACTTTAGTAGTCTCCCCTGATCTTGGTGTTTTCACAGGTATTTTTGTATTGCTTTAGTAGTCTCCCCTGATCTTGGTGTTTCACAGTATTTTGTATTGCTTTAGTAGTCTCCCCTGATCTTGGTGTTTCACAGCATTTGTGTATTACTTTAGTAGTCTCCCCTGATCTTGGTGTTTCATAGTATTTTTGTATTACTTTAGTAGTCTCCCCTGATCTTGGTGTTTCACGGTATTTTGTTTGCTTGTATTCCTGTCTTGGTGTTTCAAGTATTTTGTATTGCTTTATAGTCCCCTGATCTTGGTGTTTCACAGCATTTGTGTATTACTTTAGTAGTCTCCCCTGATCTTGGTGTTTCACAGTATTTTGTATTGCTTTAGTAGTCTCCCTTGTCTTGGTGTTTCACAGTATTTTTGTATTGGTTTAGTAGTCTCCCCTGATCTTGGTGTTTTACGGTATTTTTGTATTGCTTTAGTAGTCTCCCCTGATCTTGGTGTTTCACAGTATTTTTGTATTACTTTAGTAGTCTCCCCTGATCTTGGTGTTTCACGTATTTTTGTATTGCTTTAGTAGTCTCCCCTGATCTTGGTGTTTCACAGTATTTTGTATTGACTTTAGTAGTCTCCCCTGATCTTGGTGTTTCACGGTATTTTTGTATTGCTTTAGTAGTCTCCCCTGATCTTGGTGTTTCACAGTATTTTGTATTGCTTTAGTAGTCTCCCCTGATCTTGGTGTTTCACGGTATTTTTGTATTGCTTTAGTAGTCTCCCCTGATTTTGGTGTTTCACTATGTGTATTACTTTAGTAGTCTCCCCTGTCTTGGTGTTTCACGGTATTTTGTATTGCTTTAGTAGTCTCCCTGTTTGGTGTTTCAGTTTTTTGTATTGCTTTAGTAGTCTCCCCTGATCTTGGTGTCTGTGATTCAGCTCTCCAAACACTCAGAGGTATTTTTAGTATGTAGGCTTTTTTTTTTTTATATATTTGTGACCTCCCACCACGAAATCAGTCTTAACTCGCAGTCAGTCGAACAGCACTAGGAGCTGAAAAGGTGACTGAGGGTCAATCTGGGGTGTTTGACTTTTTCTCAAAATTGATTTCTGTTGACAATAATCTATCCCCCGCAGAAATTTTTTCTTGAAAAAATATCATTAATCAATTTAAAATGGTATTTCAATGCACTGATTGCTACAGAAAGAACACAATTTCCTACCAAAAGTACCTATTTTTGTCTCTTATTATGAACCGTAATCTGTACAGTACCCCCACATGTAATATACTGACAGAAAGTTCTTTGGTGCACCTTTCAGATATTGACAGTTAAAATAAGAAACAAACTGGGTCAAAGCCACCAAATAAAGAAATTTCAGGAAAATGTGTAGGAGAGTCCATAAAAACTTCAGAGGCCATTTTCTCAAAATGGCCATCACACAACTTAATGACTTTAAACATACCTAACTTCTACATTTTTTGTTGTTGGTACAAGCTGTAGTCAAATACCAAAATAATCAGCAGAATGTACACTTTCCAGTGATATGTATATCTCAAAATACCCAAAATGCTAGTCAAGACTGATTTCGTGCTGGCAGGTCACATTTATTGATTTATTTATTCTTTCTTTTTTTGTCCTATTTTCTATCCACTTTAGTAGTCACAAATGCTGAGACAATGTTTACAATGGTACGTTGATGGTGATGATGAGGATAATACCCATGATGCTATGGAGTTCTACTCAGGATTGAGACCTGCATGACAAGTCTGTACCCTACGCTTAACACATTCCGTACCGCGTCACGAGATCCTCGTGACTCAGCTTTCTCTCTCCGTGGACCGCGTCACGAGGATTTTGTGCCCTGAACGTAGTTTCAGTTTCAAGAATATAAATAGAAAATGACAGCGTTGCTGACGTGATCCTTTTCCGGCGAAGGGAGTAAACTCTTGTCATTTCCTTTCTGCGTTTACACGACGTTTAAAGTGGCAAAAAATATATGTAACTTGAGTGTTTTTGAAGTGTCTCTCCTAACATGACTTGGTCAATAGTTAGCACAGTGACCTATTCTCTTGGTAGGAAAAGGGTTAATATCGTAATTTATTCTGGCGTCGTCTGAACGTTTAGTCCTTTGGAATGGGACGAACAACGAGTCAGCATGTGTGCCTTCTGGCTACGCACGCTTAAGATTCCATGGCAGTTGGGGGTAGTTAGTCTTATAATGGAGTCTACAAAAACCAAGTAACAACACCAACCCCAGTCTGCCCTCCAACCCTATCCAGCTTCCTCAGACATGCGTCCATAACAAAATCACTCTTTTCCAAATATGGTTCAGGTTTCTCATATGTTATTTTAATCAACATATTCCTTAACATGATTGCTGCTAGCAGTAACAACAGCATACTTTATCATATACATACAATAGTAACATGAAAATCTTATATGATTTTATGGCACACACACACACACACACACACACACACACACACACACACACACACACATATGCATGCACACACACACACATGCATGCACACACACACACACATGCACGCACACACACACATGCTGCCACACATATAAACAAACAAAAAAAAACAACAGAAAAACAACTGCATAGTTTATCATATAGGCCCGCATACAATATTAACATGAACATCTTGTACGATTTCATGGTGCACATGCACGCACGCACGCACACACACACACACACACACACATATGTACACACACATACTAACACACATACAAACAAACAAAAACAACAACAAAAAGCACATACTTTATCATATACATACAATATTAACATGAATATCTTGCATGATTTCATCACACACACACACGCACACACACACCACACATACGTACACACACATACTAACACATATACAAACAAACAAAAAGACAACAACAAAAAGCACATACTTTATCATATACCTACAATATTTAACATGAATATCTTGTACGATTTCATGGCACACACACACACACACCACACACACACTAACACACACACACTAACACACAATATAACCATACATACACACACACACACTAACACACACACACTAACACACATATATACCATACATACACACACATGCTAACACACACACAAACAAACAAAAAGCCCAAAACACACCACTTCGTACAGAAATCAAGAATCACAAAAACAGGTGAGATCAGTACTGACATTTCAATACTGATGAATGTTACTGATACACAAATATTCTTTCAAGGGTCTTTGGGAAAACTGAGACACAAACTGCAGTCACATCACATACCTCACCTCTCCAGAAACGCTCTCGATGTCCGGTGTCTATGATGAAGGAAGACCTTGTGATGAGCATAACATCACTGACAACTGAACCAGAAAAACAAGAATACAACATGTATTGAATTTAACAAAAGAGACGGGCACAAATTTCAGCCAACTGTGTAGGCCTACGGGAAAGCTGGAGGGAAAGAGAGCACCAGGTAGACCCAGGGAGAAAATGCTAGACGGACTTGCGGAGTGGCCGAAGACGAAGAGGGTGGAGGGGATGCTTGGGGCAACGAGAGATACAGACAGATGGAAGTCCATGATCGCCAACGCCATGTGGCAGGGCACCTGATGATGATGATGATGGTGATAATAATAATAATAATAATTACAATATTTATACAGCGCAAAATCTCGATAAAAATCAAATCTAAGCGCTGAACATACACTTACGCACGCGCGCACACACACACTTACACATGGCTACAAACGGGGAAAAAGAATAAAAGCAATGGAAAATTATAGAGCATATTATATACAAATATATATTACAATGTGATTCCCCTCCGAGTGGAGACAGGCTACAGAGGGGGATGAGTGAGGTCAGGATTTTATGCAGAGGAGAAAAGGTGAGTTTTGAGAGCGGACTTGAAGGAGACAAAAGTAGGTTGCTGACGGACAGAGAGAGGAAGTCTGTTCCAGGAAAGTGGACCAGAAACAGAGAAGGCTCGTGGACCATAGGTATTGAGCTTGGTGCGTGAAAAGCGAAAAGTCAGAGGATCGGAGGCAGAGCGGAGGGTACGTGAGGGAACATAGATCTCAAATAGGCTTGACAGGTAATCGGGGGCTGCGTTATTGAGGCTTTTGTAGCACATGGTGTCTAGTTTGTACTGTATGCGCTTTGATACAGGGAGCCAGTGAAGTTGTGCCAGGAGAGGAGATATGTGGTCAGCTTTTTTCTTTTTGAGTCAGAGGATCGGAGGCAGAGCGAGGGTACGTGAAGGAACATAGATCTCAAATAGGCTTGACAGGTAATCGGGGGCTGCGTTATTGAGGCTTTTGTAGCACATGGTGTCTAGTTTGTACTGTATGCGCTTTGATACAGGGAGCCAGTGAAGTTGTGCCAGGAGAGGAGATATGTGGTCAGCTTTTTTCTTTTTGAGTACAAGGCGTACAGCATTGTTTTGAATGCGCTGTAGGATGTGAATGGTGGAGGCAGGAAGACCAGACAGGAGTGAATTGCAATAGTCAATGCAAGACATTATGAAGGAGAGAACGAGTTTTGCAGTTGTTTCCACAGAGAGATACTTCCTGATCAAGCTTATACGATGGAGGTGATAGTAGCAAGATCTGGCAGTTTGAGAAACAAAGTTGTTCATGGAGAGGGTAGAGTCAATGCAGACACCAAGGTTTTTAGCTGAATCAGAAATTGGGACTGATGTGTTACATAACGGGAGAGAAAGAGGAGGCAGCTGAGAAAGTTTCTGACGGGTGCCAATGAGGATAGCTTCTGTTTTGTCGTCATTAAGCTGAAGTTTGTTTAACGTCATCCAGTTCTTAATGTCCGAGTAACACTCAGTGGTGCGAGTCAAGAGGCGCTGTATATTGTTTGGTGTGTCACTGTCTAGAAGTTGGGTGTCATCAGCATAGAAGTGGTGTTTTATAGAGTGGGAGTTGATGATGGTGGACAGGAGGGAGGTGTAAAGAGTGAAAAGAACAGGGCCAAGGACAGATCCTTGTGGAACACCACAGGTCAGGCATGCAGGTTGAGAGTAAGTGCCATTAATGAGAACAGTTTGTTTTCTGTTTGACAGATATGAAGTGAAAAAGGAGAGAGCAATGTCAGAGATGCCAAAAGTATGATGAAGTCTAGAAAGGAGAATACCATGATCAATGGTATCAAAGGCTGCAGACAGATCAAGGAGTGTGAGGAGAGAGACTTTGCCAGTATCAGTTGCAAGGAGGAGATTGTTGAGAATGTGTAGCAGGGCAGTTTCAGTGCTATGGCACTGGCGGTAGGCTGACTGGAAAGGATTGAGAAGATTGTTGGCAGACAGGTGAGAGTTCAGCTGGTTGAGGACAACTTTTTCAAGCAGTTTTGACAAGAAAGAGAGATTAGAGATAGGCCGGTAATTTTTCAGTTCATTTGGGTCTAAATTGTTTTTCTTGAGGAGAGGGTGAACAATAGCAGACTTGAAAGAATCTGGGACAGTTCCAGTTTGAAGAGAAGTGTTGATGATGTCAGTGATGAATGGGAGGAGAGTAGGGAGACAGTCAGAGTAGAGAGAACCTGGAAGAGGATCCAGTTCGCAGGTTTTGAACGACATGGATCTGATTGTGTTGAGAATTTCTTCTTGTGAGACTGGGGTAAAAGTAGTAAGAGGTGTGCCAGAGAAGGAAGGGTCAGGTGGGCATGGTTGACAGGGTGTCCTGTCAAGCCTGTCACGAAGAGTTTGTATTTTGGTGGTGAAATACTTGGAGAATACAGATGGGAGTTCTTCATTTGTGTGTTTTGTTGGGAGAGGTAAATCTTTTCGTAGGCCTACAAAAGACAACAATGGCCAGTTGGCTGAAAATTTGCGCCTGTCTTATTTTGTTATATCAAATACGTGTCCTAATTCTGTTTTTGTGCTTTCTAGATATTTGCCTGATTGTACATTGTACATCGAGAACATAACTAAATTATTTTGTTATATAAAATACGCGTTCTAGTTCTGTTTTTCTAGGTATTTACCTGATCGTACATCGTAAATCGTACATCGAGAACATACCCAACAATAGTGACCTAAATATTCAAGATGTGATCACAAAAGTCACGTCAGTGTGGACTGGAGGGAGGTGGTGGTGTCAAAGAGTGCAGCGGCCAACACTGAACCCTGTGAAGCCTACAGGTGAGGTGAGGTGATGTGAGGTGAGATTTGCCTGAAAGTGGGTTCTCAGTCTCATATTCACTTGAACACAGGCACTCGCTTTAATTCAGACTTTCTTTTTTTACTGACAGGTGAAGTCATATGGTTTCCACCACTTCTCAAACTCCAACACTTTACGTCGCTGGTCCTCGAATCCCTCACGATGTGGTTTTCGCCACAACCCGGGCTCGGCGTCGATCATCCCTCCCACGATTTCCTGTAGACACATTTCAACAATTGTGATGGCTGGAAATTCAATGAATATTATGCAGTTCACAGCAACACATTTCCTGGAGTCAGTAGACGTACCCAGGTCAAGCTACACAGTGCCTCCAGTACATTACAATATCACTTTTTAGGGTTTTGGGTTTGTTTTTTTTGTGCTTTTGCTGTCCCATCTTCTAAGCCTGAATCTGGAACCAGAAGAGTGTTCTGAGCTTACTTACTGTTTTTGTACTTTGTATCTGCTTCTACGCTAGCTGAATGGGTAGCGCAAACTGTGTTAGATCTGAGAAGTTCTATACAACATGGGCGATAATTCTCAAGTGTTATATCCTTTGTTTATATTGTTTTTGTTATTTAACCCTTTGACTCCCGCGCCCTGTCCATCAGCACCTTGCATATTTGTCAACCATGCTAGCAAAGCAAATATTCACAAGGTTTTGTAGGTCCCTTTCATTTTCTGCAATTAGCATGGTGTCATCTGTGTACCGAATGCTGTTTATCATTTTTCCTCCCTGTGTATAGACAATAAACCAGTCTTGAGTCTTCTGTCTATACCAGCACTGAAGCAGAACATCAGAGACATTTGTGACCCACCACGGGAAAAAATAAAAAAAAAAAATAAAGAAACAAACAAAAAAAACCAGGCTATGAGCAAAATTTTCATTTCTGAGTTTTTAACTCATCTTACAAAATTTTGAATTGATAAATTAACTAAACACAGAACTGATTTATTTATTATATGTGACCTCCCACCACCAATTCAGTCTTAAGTAACTCGCAGTCAGTCGAACAGCACTAGGAGCTGAAAAGGTGACTGAGGGTCTATCTGGGGTGTTTTGACTTTTTCTCAAAAATTGGTTTCTGTAGACTATAATCTATCCTCCACATAATTTTTTTTTCTTGAAAAAATGTCATTAATCAATTTGAAATGGTATTTTAATGCACTGATTGTAGCAGAAAGAATGCAATTTCCTACCAAAAGTACCTATTTCTGTCTGTTATTGTGAACCATAACCTGTACAGTACCCCAACATGTAATATACTGACAGAAAGCTCTTTAGTGCACCTTTCGGATAATGACAGTTATAATTAGAAACAAACCGGATCAAAGCCACAAATAAAGAAATTAAAAAATGTGTGGGAAAGTACATAAAAACTTTAGAGGCCGTTTTGTCAAAATGGGTATCATACAACTTAATGACTTTATACATACATAACATCTACATTTAATTGAGTACAAGGCTTCATTCAAGCACCAAAATAATCAGCAGAATGCACATTTTCCAGTGATAAGTATATCTTAAAATACCCAAAATGCTAGTTAAGACTGATTTCGTGCTGGAAGGTTACATATATTCTTAAGACCCATTTCAGCTTTGTGAGTGTACTTTTGTCAAGGGAGATAATATACTCACGAAATTTTAGGGACAAAAATGATCGATTGATCAAGAATTTCTTGCTCAGTTACAAGATATGATAAAACTCTGGGAAAGAAAACTGAAGATTGGATGTTAAAGACCAGAAATACGGAAAGATCTCAGCTGACCCAATCTCAGCTAATCCAAAACAAGTGTGACTGCCCGCTTTCAAGCAAACAGGAACCAGAAAAAACACGAAAAAAGAATAAGAACGCATATTTAATTTGTCTTCTTGTATTAACCCTTTCGCATTTGCACTGCTAGATGTAAAGCTAGCTCCTAGTATTCGCATTCGAATGTAGCACAGCGTCAGTACAAAGTCTTTCAGTAGTGAATGGAAAGTTCCTTGCATCCAAGAATGCTCGTACTATTTTTAGAACATTCAACGCGAGACTGACCAAGATTCGAACCACACGCGCGATAAGACAGCAAGGCCAGTAGTGATGGAAATTCCCCACACATATGCCGGAAAAGGTCGGGCGATCTCAACCGCTATGAACGGATCGGCACATTCTTCTGCAGGGCAGTTACGGCTTTGTGAACAGCTAAGGGTTAAAGACACGTTCTTATTCTTTTTTCGTGTTTTTTCTGGTTCCTGTTTGCCCTTACCTAATTATTTTTGGTGACAGCTACGCGGGACTGGCTGTGAATTCAGTCGGGCCTTCCAGCAGCGGATCATATTTAGCTAAGGTGTCAACAGAGCACTTACACAATTAAACAATTCATTTAGCTACCTAGACTATCACAGTGGGGTCTCATCTACTTCACGGATGCGTCACTGAGGGTACTGTTAATTTTTTGACCAGCACCATAGGTGTCTGTACCTCTCAGGCCTGGTTGACATCAGGATATATTATGATAGTAAGCGCAGAGTACAACCCTGTCACGTAGTCTCAATCCTAGATGGAACTCATCATCGTACTGTAAAAACTGTTGGCTTTTGTGGCCATTAAGGTGGCGCAGAAAATGGAGCGAAAAAAAAGGTGAGCACAAAAGTAACCTCCCTGAGTGCGATGATCCTAAAAATTTTTTTTTTAAAAAAGACTATAATTTTGCTGAGGTTTTCAGAGTGCATTTAAACAATGAAATGATCATTAAACTCTAACATTAACAGCAGTTTTTATCAGACTATTATCTTAACAAGTAGTATAATGTTAACCACGATTTTCATAAGACTATTATTTTAACAAGCAAGCTGTATAACATTAACAGCGATTTGCATAAACAATTATTTTCACGAGTAGAACAGTACAAATACCACAAACCACTTGTGTCCACTTACCCGTCCAAAGTAGGAGGGAAATGTCTTCTCATCTTCAATGACATGGGCATAACCTCCTTGAAGACCAAAATCCACGCTGAAATATGGGAACCCCGTCGGAACCTGAAAATGAAACAGTGACAAACTCATGACGCGCTTTCATTTTGTGTTTTAAGACAGATTAATTTTCGCTGCTTATGCAGGTATAAGAAAGATATATATGTATGTTTGTGACCAGTGTATGCACATTTTAGTCTCCAAATGACCTGATAAAGGAATACTGAATTGAACTGAACTTACATGAATCTAACTGAACTTACATGAATTTAACTGAACTTACATGAATGTTACAGGACGTTCACTCAGTCTGGCTCCATGACTGGGTTAATGTTATTGTTGTTTAACACTTTGGCATCGTCAGTTGGCTATTTGACCTACTTCCCTGCAGACGTGCCAGCTGTCCACTGACTACTTTCCTTGGAAAACGTGCATTTTTAGGCCACTTTGAATTAATTTTCACAGGCGCCCCAAATGACTAACATCAACATGTAGGGTATGGTTAGAAAGGTAATTTAATCCTCTTTTAGGATATCTACAGTATAAGGTTTGTTCAGACATGCTTTGAGGTTATTTGTGCAATGAAATATCATAGTTGAGGAGCATTTCAGACAAGCATTTTATCCATTCAGCAGATGTAAACAAAACAGAAAAAAGAGACACCAATTCTCCATGACTTGTATCATCTGATCAGAAGCTCAGAAAAGTATACACACACACACAAAAATTCCACAATCCTGAGTGAGCAGCGACATCATGCATTCGCAGGGCGCTCCATTTTGCCTTTGTTTCAGTAAAGCACGTGGTTCGGGTGACGTTGTTCTTGCACCCGAAAAATTCTTCAAATAGACTTTTTACTCGGTAAATCACTCTCATAGTATTTAGAAATGGTTACTTGATACTATAATAGAGTTTTTTCCCTTAGACCGTAACTGGCTTCATGTAGGAATTTTCTAACGCAAGACGCTAGAATCCTAGCGTTACGTTGTCAGCGGCGAGCTTGCTGAATGCTATACCCCTAGCGTTCTGGTGCCTGCGGTTCTCCGCGAGAATGCTAGCGGGCTAGCGTTACGATGTGAAAAAGTTAAAGCCCAGCCAACTGCGTTGAGCCATATCAGGGCTATACCGCTTCAAAACATACAAAACTTCAATAGGAAAAAAATGAAAAGAAAATTAAGAACACTTATTGCACAGAGGATTTTAAAAAAATATACCTAAATACAAATTTAAAAAATACATAAGGACACCAAAACACATCTACAAACAGGCCTAAGTTACATAAAATTGCATATCTCACCTCCCTAGAGCCAAAAATGCACTTAATACATGTACTCAATTATCAATCCCAAGAAAAAGTACGTAAACTTTATCGAACACATACAAGTGAATGGACCAGCAAGAAAGAAAATGATAGGAAGAAATGACAGAAAGCAAAGGAAAAGGCAGAAACAAAGAGCGTGACAAAAAAAGAGGAAATTTCTAGCGCAAATTCCAGAAGGTGGGAATATTATTTATACTGAAAGAGTCCCCGGCATCCCCACAGGGAAGACTGAATGATTACTGTCATTTGTAGATGGGGCTTATCAGACAGCGTCCTTAAAAAGACAGACCACAACAGCCACAGATGAACACCACAGAAGTGACACGGCATCAGAGGAAACTCAGGAGGGGTTGTGTGTTCAATCCTCAAGCAGGATACAGCTGTGGCCTGTCAGCTCAGCTGTTACAGTGATCCTTGTGGGCACAGTAAGGTTTATGCACAGGTATACGAAAAGCTGGAGTGAAAGAGAGCACCGGGTAGACCCAGGGAGAAGATACTAGACGGACTTGCAGAGTGGCTGGGGACAAAGAGGGTGGAAGAGATGCTTGAGGCAACAAGTGACAGAGACAGATGGAAGTTCATAATCGCCAACGCCATGCGGCAAGGCATCTGATGATGATGATACGGCTTATACCATGATCATTTTGGATCTTGTTCATCACATGGCACCAATCACAACAGTGCACGTGGAATTTATTCCAAGCACAGAGATGTCATTTGAGAAACTGAGAGAGCAGCTTAACATTGCTGGCTCATGTGGGCTTGGGCTGAATGAACTTCAGTTCGGTTGTGTACTGAGCCGCCAACACAAGTCTATTGTTTATTGTTTTCGTTGTTTAAAGCCCAGCCGACTGCGTACAGTCGTATAAGGGCTATAACCAATCAAAGCACATACAAAACTTCAACAGGAAAAAAAAAAAAGAAAAGAAAACTAAGTACACGTATCAATGTATTCACGCACATAATCTAAGGAAATGCCCCTGAAGTTGACCACTCTGTCCAATTGATCACACAGGGGATTTAAAAAACACACCTGAATACAAATATAAGCATACCTAAGGACACTAAAACATATATAAAAACAGGCATAAATTACCTAAAATCGCTTCCGCATATCTCAACTCCCTAGAACTAAAAATGCACTTAATACATGGTATGCACAGGTCTACTGACTTGTAACATGATTATTTTGGATCTTGTTCATCACATGGCACCAAGTCAATCAGTGCACGTGGAATTTATTCCAACACAGAGATGTCACTTGAGAAACTGAGTTTCCTCTGGTGTGTGGCCTCACAGCAGCTTAACATCGTTGGCTCCTGTGGACTTGGGCTGAATGAACTTGGGTTTAGTTGTGTGTTGAGCCGCTGACACAAGTGGGGGGATAGCAGTGCCATAAAGCAAAGTGGAAAATGTGGCAGTAACAACAACAACAAAAACAACAACAACAACAACAACACACAAAGGGAAATAAAAAGAATGACAGTGACACAACAACAACAACAACAACAACAAAAGGGAAATAAAACAGAATGACACGTGTGAACAACAACAACAACAACAACAACAAAAGGGAAATAAAACAGAATGACAGGTGATCATCAACAACAACAACAACAAAAGGGAAATAAAAAGAATGACATGTGAACAACAACAACAACAACAAAAGGGAAATAAAAAAGAATGACAGGTGACATCAACACAACAAAGAAACAACAACAACAACAACAAAAGGGAAATAAAACAGAATGACATGTGAACATCAACAACAACAACAACAACAAAAGGGAAATAAAACAGAATGACACGTGATAACAACAACAACAACAACAACAACAAAAGGGAAATAAAACAGAATGACAGGTGATCAACAACAACAACAACAACAAAAACAAAAGGGAAATAAAACAGAATGACACGTGACAACAACAACACAACAACAACAAAAGGGAAATAAAACAGAATGACAGTGATCAACAACAACAACAACAACAACAAAAGGGAAATAAAACAGAATGACACGTGATCAACAACAAACAACAACAACAACAAAAGGGAAATAAAACAGAATGACAGGTGACAACAACAACAACAACAACAACAACAAAAGGGAAATAAAACAGAATGACAGGTGAACAACAACAACAACAACAACAAAAGGGAAATAAAACAGAATGACAGTGTGATCAAACAACAACAACAACAACAACAACAAAAGGGAAATAAAACAGAATGACATGTGATCAACAACAACCAACAACAACAAAAGGGAAATAAAACAGAATGACATGTGATCAACAACAACAACAACAACAACAACAAAGGGAAATAAAACAGAATGACATGTGATACAACAACAACAACAACAACAACAAAAGGGAAATAAAACAGAATGACAGTGATCAACAACAACAACAACAACAACAACAAAGGGAAATAAAACAGAATGACATGTGATCAACAACAACAACAACAACAACAACAGGGAAATAAAACAGAATGACATGTGATCAACAACAACAACAGGAAATAAAAAAGAATGACATGTGATCAACAACAACAAAACAAAAACAGGGAAATAAAACAGAATGACATGTGATCAACAACAACAACAGGGAAATAAAACAGAATGACATGTGATCAACAACAACAACAACAACAACAACAAAGGGAAATAAAACAGAATGACATGTGATCAACAACAACAACAACAACAACAGGGAAATAAAAACAGAATGACATGTGATCAACAACAACAACAACAACAACAACAAAGGAAATAAAAAGAATGACATGTGACAACAACAACAACAACAACAACAAAAGGGAAATAAAACAGAATGACATGTGATCAACAACAACAACAACAACAACAACAACAAAAGGGAAATAAAACAGAATGACATGTGATCAACAACAACAACAACAACAGGAAATAAAAAAGAATGACATGTGATCAACAACAACAACAACAGGGAAATAAAACAGAATGACATGTGATCAACAACAACAACAACAATAACAACAAAAGGGAAATAAAACAGAATGACACGTGATCAACAACAACAACAACAACAGGGAAATAAAACAGAATGACAGGTGATCAACAACAACAACAACAACAACAACAGGGAAATAAAACAGAATGACAGGTGAACAACAACAACAACAACAGGGAAATAAAACAGAATGACAGGTGAACAACAACAACAACAACAACAACAACAGGGAAATAAAACAGAATGACATGTGAACAACAACAACAACAACAACAACAACAACAACAGGGAAATAAAACAGAATGACATGTGAGTAGTAACATCTCTACAGTTTCAGTTTCTTCACAAAACGTCTCCAAGCTCTGAATAAATTCCATATGCACTGATGCCACAGAAGCCATGTGATGGACAAGATCTATAATGATCATGGCATAAGCCTTAAACCTGCAAATAAGCCCTATGTGTTGGCAAGCTATTTTTTTTTTTTAAAGACTGATGGGAGCATATACACGAATGCTGCGTGCAGCCCTGAACAAATCCTGGAGAGAATATCCAATTAACAAAGAGTTATATGGTAAGATCCCACCAATCAGTAAATCAATACGTCAACAAAGACTGCGCTTCGCGGGACACTGCTGTGTAGCAAAGAAGAACTGGTGGGGGATGTTCTACTATGGAGACCCAGCCATGGCAAACAAAGACCAGGACGTCCAAAGAAGACCTTCATCGACCAACTGATGGATGATACGGGCTGTCAGTATGATGAACTACCTACTGCAATGTCTGACAGAGAAGGATGGAAGAAACGTGTCATGGATAGCCCAGCAAGCTCAGGACAAGATCTATAATGATCATGGCATAAGCTTTCAGCCTGCAAATAAGCCCTATGCACTGGAAAGGTCTTGAGGTGCTTAATGTTGGATAACACTTTCAAAACTTACTGAACACTAGTTATCATTCAATATTTACTGAATATGGGATAACACTGTCACAACGCACAGAATATCGCATACCCCAACATGGCTACCATTTCTAATATCATTACTTACAGAATGTCGGATATCCTTCCGAGAAAGGTCCACCACTTTCTTGTTGCTGTTCCACTCAGGGCCAGCGTCTAGCATTGCCTTCTGCAAACCAACCATTCATGAGTCACAATCTGAATCAAAGCAATCATTCATGCAGAACATCAAACTTGAATGTCAAAGATTAGTTTAGCCATGTAAATGTTACAAATGCCTATCAATTAACATCAGGAAGAGAGTTCTTGAATGTTATATAGAACCAATACTGTTGTACGGATGTGAGGCGTGGACAGTCAACAAACAAAGCCAGAACAAGATTGAGGCAGCCGAAATGTGGTTTCTAAGAAGAATGTTGAGAGTTCCATGGACAGCAAAGAAAACAAACGAGACAGTCTTGATGGAGGCAGACACAAGTAGATCACTCACAAGGAAGATTAGGAAAAGACAGGCAACATTTATAGGCCATTTTATGAGGAAGGGGGATTTGGAGCACCTGGTCACAACGGGAAAGCTGCAGGGAAAGAGAGCACCAGGTAGACCCAGGGAGAAAATGCTGGACTTGCAGAGTGGCTGGGGATGAAGGGGGTGGGAGAGATGCTAGGGGCAATGAGAGATAGAGACAGATGGAAGTCCATGATCGCCAACGCCATGTGGCAGGGCACCTGATGATGATGAAATGTTACAAAGCTTAGGGAACAGGACAATGCCCAGCATGAACACCTAATGAAAATGGAGCATGCAGACTCTGCAACAAGACAATGTCTGCACAGTGTCACGAACATCATCAAGTGCCCTGCTGCATGGTGTTGGCGAACATGGCCCTCCATATGTATCTATCCCTTGATGCCACAAGCACATCTTCCACCCTCTCTGTCGTCAACCACTCTGCAAGTCCATCCAATATTTTCTCCCTGGTTCTACCTGGTGCTCTCTTTCCCTCCAGCTTTCCTGGTGTGACCAGGTTCTCTAATTCCCCTTTCCTAAAAAAAATGGCCTATAAATGATGCAAGTCTTTTCCTAATCTTCTTTATCAATGATCTTCTCCGTCCAGACTGTCTCGTTTGTTTTCTTTGCTGTCCATGCATTCCAACTCTCAACATTCATCTTAGAAACCACATCTCGGCTGCCTCAATCTTGTTCTGGCTTTGCTTGTTGACTGTCCACACCTTACAACTGTATAGCATTATCTGTTCTATATAACACTCAAGAACTCTCTTCCTGATGTTTATTGATAGGCTTTTGTTGGTAAGACTGCTTTTCATCTTCTTAAATGCTGTTTTGGCTGAACAAAGTACATATATAATTATATCATTCCACTTGGGAATGGGGGAAAAAACAAAACAAACAGAAATCAGAATCAGTTTCATGTTTTAACCCTTTGACTCCCGCACCCTATCACCAACTGCAAAAACTTAACCCTTTGACTCCCGCACCCTATCCACCAACAGCAAAAACTTAACCCTTTGACTCCCTCACCCTAGCCACCAACTGCAAAAACTTAACCCTTTGACTCCCTCACCCTAGCCACCAACTGCAAAAACTAAACCCTTTGACTCCCTCACCCTAGCCACCAACTGCAAAAACTTAACCCTTTGACTCCCTCACCCTAACTGGTGGATAGGGTAAGGGAATCAGACGGTTAAGGTTTTGCTTTGCGAGCATGGTCAGCAATGCAGGATGCTGGTGGACAGGGGTGCGGGAGTCAAAGGGTTAATGTTTACAGAAGGCACCACACAGTACAACTAAACCACTCATGATGCACCTCAACTCATTACTGCCAAGGATAGCTTACATGTCACAGAACTGTTCTACATGGTTACCTGGGTGCTGAATCTGAATCACCCATACTGGGTTTTTTTTTCATTATCATTATCAGTGTTTAACCTTTTCCCTGCTTACGCCGTGTCTACTATGGGGCCGTTCTGACATGTCCGTACGCCCATAACCGTGTATGCCATGGGGGATTTTTGTCATCGAAATTTCAGGCGGAAAAGACAAGAGATAACACTAGAAACTTGGCCAACCTCTTGTTAAAATGTCAAAGTGCAGTTTTTTCCCTTCGACAGCATTTTTTTTTTTTGAGAAAAAGGTTCATTATATCAGCTTTAATCATACTATTTTTCAACCAAATCAAATAACTATGATATCAAACCATAGCCAAGGGTATAAAAAAAACCCACGCCAAAAACTGAACAGATATCTTACGAAATGAATGAACAGTGAACAAATTAGTCAACATACCAAAAAAAAACAACAAAAAAACTAGATTTTTTCACAAATACTGTGGCAGGGAAGGGATCAACCCACTGACTCCTGCACCCTATCTATCAACTGCAAAAACTTAACCCTTTGACTCCCTCACCCTTTCCACCAGCTTCCTGTAGGATTAACCCACTGACTCCCGCACTCTTTCCACGAACACCCTTCACTGACAACCATGCTAGCAAAGCAAAAACTTAACCCATGATTCGTTCACCCTATTCACCAGCTTCTTGCATGAAGCTGGTGGATAGAGTGAAGGAATCAAAGGGTTAAGTTTTTGCTGCTGATTGATAGGGTGCGGGAGTCAAAAGGTTAAAGACCAGCTGACTGCTCAGGCCATATCAAGGCAATAACCATTTCAAACAAAACATGCACATCTTAAAGACATCAGTGACCTTGGGGGAAAAAATCCTAGAAAAGAAAATTAAGAATACACACCACTGCAATCACATAAAAAATCCAAGAAAATGTGCGGGATTATGTCCCATGCGATGGCCATTCTGCCCAATTTATTGACAAAAAAGCAGAAACATGACTGAACACACACACACACACAAACACACACAAACACACACACCACACGCACGCGCACGCACGCACACACACACACACACACACACACACACACACACACACACACACACACACACACACACACACACACACACACACACACACACACAAAGACAAATGGCCCAAAGTACCAGAAATCGGCAGTAAGCTGTTCATAATCTCTTGCAGCTAAAAATGCAATTAAAATAAACACCAATTAACAATCATAATAGGCAGAAAGTATTTATGGCTTGACAGAAAACACACAGATGAATGGCCCAGCAAAGCAGATAATTTAAAATCTCTTATGACACATTGCACAGGAGCAAGGTCGAAACAAAGACAGTGACGGAATAGAGGAAAATTCTATCACACAATTTCCAGAAGATACTTAAGCCTTTCACTAGCAGCCGCGCATGTACGAGCAGTTCATAGGTCACTGTTCTAAATGTAGCTCTGACACCTATCAAGTGGTTGAACCATGTGACTTTTAGCTCATAAATATTCAGAAGATTGTCATTGCAAATGGCTGACACCGCTTGTGTTGAAAAGTTGTTTTTCAGCTTGGATTTTAAGTATTTTCATCGATTTTTTTTTCGTGTGAGTAAAGATGGCAGGCAGGTTCCACCCCAATACTCTGTGGAAGATGTCCATCAGTTTATTTCTGATGTTCCTCGTGATGGAGAGGTGAGTGATGATGACATGATGAAGGAAACATTGTCGAAGATAAGCCTGATACTTTCGATTCAGATTCCGACTATTCTGAGGAGATAATACCCTCTACGAGCACATCGATCCAAAAGGGGCATGGCCGTGGTCGAGGCAGACGAGGTGGTAGAGGTGCTAGGTCTAATACAGCCCCAGAAGATCTAATACAGCCCAGGAAGATATAATACAGCCCCAGGAAGATCTAATACAGCCCCAGGAAGATCTAATACAGCCCCAGGAAGATCTAATACAGCCCAGTAGGGTCTAATACAACCCCAGGAAGTGGTGTTGTTGAGACAGAGGGACGAATGGATGAAAATGTAAACAAAGAATACCCGCAATATGCACCTGTCTGTATTTAATATTTCATTTTATAACAATTTTAAATTGCACCAACCCAAAATCATATCAATTTGCCCAAGAGTGCTGCTTGTCAAAGGGCTAAGCTACACAGAAGCAAAGCCAGAAAGTCCAACTTTCAGGTCATTTGGTATGCCTCTGTCTTTCCAGATGTTGCTCAAATACACCAAGCCATTTTATACAAAGCAGACTCTAGACTTTTAAAATGTTTGATCTGGCCAGTCATGATTCACGGCTGCCAAGCCTGGACTCTAAGAAAAAACTGATTGCAGAAGAATTGAGGCAGCAGAAATGCGGTTTTATAAGAGACTACTACATGTCAAATGGACAAACAGAAGAACTAATGAAAGAGTCCTGGAAGAACTTGATACCACCAGAAAACAACTAGCAGACATCAACATGAGAAGACTAAAATACATTGGCTATGTGTCACGCAGCAAGAACACGGACCTCATGGCAACCATCTTTCAAGGAAAAACAGAGGCAAAAGGGAAGAAAGGCTGAACTCCAATCTCATACATTGAGAACATAGCCAACATCAGTGGCCTAAATATTCAAAAAGTTGTCCACAAAAGTCAAGATAGAGCGGCCTGGAAGGAGGTGTGGTGTCAAAGTGTGCAGTGGCCAACACTGAACCCAATGACGGGTGAGACTCTTCTGGAGTGTTCCTTCGATGACATGGATGGGTGCGGCTGCACAGTACTAGACATTTGAAATCAGAATTTACCATCTTCTAGATGGGCTGATGAGCCCTATCTTCGAAACTGTTCATGAACAGGTAATACTAATAATAAAATAATAATAATAATAATAACAATAATAACAATAATAATAACAACAACAATAATAATAATAACAATAACTAATAATAATATTGACGTTTATACCGTGCCAAATCTTGACACATAAATCAAATCCCATGTTCTCATCATTCACCAAAGCATTCACTCAGATTCACATGGTTACCAAGAGCAAACCATGAAGCCTCTGTAATAAACATTCACTATCAGTGTTATCGCACTATTTACCTTGAAGTAGATGGGAGCCATATCCCCGATTTCTCGGTCCAAGGGAATGCACTCCAGCGCCATGTGAGGGAAATGTCGCAGGTGCATGCTGGTCTCCATAAAAACTACATCCTGGTCCTGAGCCGCGAACATGTGGACCAATGTTTTACGGAAAGTCTGAAAGACAAAGAAGAAGTATTCCTTGCACTGCTTGTTACAAATGTCATTTAACCCTTTCACTCCCGCACTCCGGTCAACAGCATCCTGCATTGCCAACCATGTTAGCAAAGCAAAAACTTAACCCTTTGATTCCCTCACCCTATCCACCAGCTTCCTGCAGGAAGCTGGTGGATAGGTGAGGGAATCAAAGGGTTGTTTTTGTAGTTGGTAGATAGGGTGGGGAGTCAAAGGGTTAAAATGTTCAAAGCGCTGCTTGCTACAAATGTCACAAAAAAACTGTTTACCACTGCTCACGGACAAACATCATAAAAATTAATATACCGTTCTTCGACAAAGTAAAAAATTCCATAATATTGTTTGCTACAAATGTCATGAAAATTGTTTTGTACCACTGCTCACGACAAACATCATAAAATTATTTATAACGGTTCTTGCAACAAATGAAAACATATTCAAATAATTGTTTGCTACAAATGTCATGAAAATTATTCATAATAGTTCTTGCAACAAATATAAATTAGTGTTCGTAATACCCTGCTACAAATGTTTTAAAATCGTTATAAAAATTCTTGATACAATGTAAAAACTGTTCATAGTAGTGCTGTACAAAGGTCATAAAAACTGTTCATAATATTACTTGCTACAAATATAAAAACCATTCCACGATATTGCCTGTTACAAAATGTCATAAAAATTTTCCAGATATTGCTAGCCACAAATGTCAAGAAATGTTCATGATATTGCTCAAGTGTTCCAAATGTCATAAATTATTCATGATGTTGCTTGCTATGAATTTTCAAGTCTTGTTGGATAAATTGCAGCCGTCTAAAAACTGACTGCGACAAACCTAGACCGTTTTGACAGTCAAAGGGAGCTAGACCACGAGCAAATGGTTATATTCACCTGTAATCAGTTCCTTCCCTTCCCACAAGGGTGGGATGGAGTGAACTAAGAAAACAACAACAAACAAACAAACAAACAAACAAAAACAGAGGAAATCTATAAGGACCGAGGGCATGCTCACCTTGAAAATTTATAAAAAGTCTAATAAGAAATTGTGCACTCTGGCGCATTCCCAGGCAGAAAAACATGCGTAACTGTGTGTAAAATTTCGTATATCTTGAATTAACCCTTTGACACCCGCACCCTCTCCACCAGCATCCTGCATTGCCAACCATGTTAGCAAAACAAAAACTTAACCCTTTGATTTCCTCACCCTATCCACCAGCTTCCTGCAGGAAGCTGGTGGATAGGGTGAGGGAATCAAAGGGTTAAGTTTTTGTAGTTGGTAGATAGGGTGCGGGAGTCAAAGGGTTAATGAATTGTCACTACTTTTTTCTTTGCTGCATGTCATATATTTACACCAATAAGAATGCAAGATGTGTAACCATGGACATGTGTAATATTTAACAACCAATCTTCCAAAAACCCTAGAATTTGAAAAAAAAAACCCATGAAGAGTGGTTTGCTGTGTCTTGACCGAGTGGTGTATTTTGCGAAGCGAGCATGCTAATCTTCTACTTCTAGCACAACTTTCACTGTTTCTCTGTGCAGTACATTTTCCAACGACTGAGGGGGCAATAAGCACAAAGGCTGTTGATTTTACACTCATTATGAAATGACTGAGAGTTATATTTGTGCAATATATTTTCCAACGACTGAGGGGGCAATAAGCACAGGCCGTTGTTTTTACACTCATTATGAAATGACTGAGAGTTTCTTCTCCTACAATTTTCTCTGTCCAATCCCACCGCCGAGAATTTTTCATTTCTTTTTCTTCAAAAATTTCTCCATACTCAACAATGTCCAGACATCATCACCACCGTTTTGGTCAAACTCAGAGTTCCCAAAATGCTCATATGTTGCTATGAGTAGTAAACCGTTTGTAGATGCAATGATTCGCGATTTGTTAATAAAATTCCTTTCTATTCATACATTGCTGAATCTTTGATTTTTTCCCCCCCTTCTGCGGAACCAAACTAAAGAACCGAGGAAATAAAATTTTGGTTTTGTGGAAATATGTATATTTGAGAAAAGGTCTCATCTCTACTTTCAGTATTCACCTATCTTTTGACAGGAAATTTTCACAATCTATCAAATACCAAAGGAAATAAGAGGGAAGCAGGGAGAATTTTTAAATATCAACTAAGTAACATAACTCTTGAGAGTCTCCCATGTAGAATTTCTCAAACCCAACACAGTTTGCGCTACCCATTCAGCTAGCATAGACATGTTCTGAGCTTGCCACTTTATGCTTTGTGGCTGCGTCTATGCTAGCTGAATGGGTAGCGCAAACTGTGTTGGGTTTGAGAAATTCTACATGGGAGATAACTCCGTGACTCTCAAGAGTTATGTTACTTAATCTATTGAATGTCATGATCCGATTCATGTCCCACATTTGCTGTAGGTATCGGATTATAAGATGCAATATGATGTCATTGCATCAAGGGCCCTCACCTGTACTTCTTGCCACACGTCTTCATCCAGCACTGTTGCAGATGATGTGTGTTGCATAGGCACAATCAGACAGTGACCAGGTGTTAACGAACGATGAGCTGGCAGGGACAGGTACACCTGTTAATGAAAACATACATGTGAATCAGTCATCTGACATACAGGATCTTTGATATGGACCAGTCACCATGGTGTAGTGGTTATCCCCACAGACTACTGACTAGAAGGTTGTGGGTTCAAATCCCCATCAGTCCTTAAAAAAATCACTGCAGGATTTTTCGGCTATAACAGGCTCCTACCCACAGCTGGGCGTGCTAGGGGCTCATTGGGAAGACTGGGACCACACAGTCGAGTCTCATCCACTTCACGGATGCGTCATTAAGGGTGTTGCTCAAATCTTCTGACCAACACCGCAGGTTTCTGTATCTCTTGGGCCTGGTTGATGCCAGGATATATTATGATAGCAAGCGTAGAGTACAGCAATGTCCTGTAGTCTCAATCCTTAATGGAACTCCACAGCACCATGATTATCATCCTTATCAACATCATCATCATGTCATCGCAAAAAACTGTTCCAACTTCTGTGGCCATTAAGGTGGCGTGGAAAATGGGTTGAAAAAACAAAAGGTGAGCACAAAGGTAACCTCCCTGAGCGCAATGATCCTGCAGTACAGGTGTATATAGTATCCAGTGTGCATATATATATAAAGGAGGTTTTTGATATGTTTACATAGTGTCCAGTGTACATACACATATACACTTACAATGACACATACATGATACAATGACACATACACATACACATACAATGACACACACACAGACATACATATACACTTACAATGACACATACACAGACATACATATACACTTACAATGACACATACATCATACAATGACACATACACATACATACATATACACTTACAATGACACACACACAGACATACATATACACTTACAATGACACACACACACATACATATACACATACAATGACACATACACAGACATACATATACACTTACAATGACACACACACAGACATACATATACACTTACAATGACACATACACAGACATACATATACACATACAATGACACATACACAGACATACATATACACATACAATGACACACACACAGACATACATATACACTTACAATGACACACACACAGACATACATATACACATACAATGACACATACACAGACATACATATACACTTACAATGACACACACACAGACATACATATACACATACAATGACACACACACAGACATACATATACACATACAATGACACACACACAGACATACATATACACTTACAATGACACACACACACAGACATACATATACACATACAATGACACACACACAGACATACATATACACTTACAATGACACATACACACAGACATACATATACACTTACAATGACACACACACAGACATACATATACACATACAATGACACACACACAGACATACATATACACTTACAATGACACACACACACAGACATACATAAACACTTACAATGACATACACACAGACATACATATACACTTACAATGACACACACATACACAGACATACATATACACATACAATGACACACACACACAGACTATACATATACACTTACAATGACACACACACACAGACATACATATACACTTACAATGACACACACACACAGACATACATATACACTTACAATGACACACACACACAGACATACATATACACATACAATGACACACACACACAGACATACATAAACACTTACAATGACACACACACAGACATACATATACACTTACAATGACACACACAGACATACATAACACTTACAATGACAAACAAACACACAACACACACAGACATACATAAACACTTACAATGACACACACACAGACATACATATACACTTACAATGACACACACAGACATACATATACACATACAATGACACATACATAGACATACATATACACTTACAATGACACACACACAGACATACATATACACTTACAATGACACACACACAGACATACATATACACTTACAATGACACACACACAGACATACATATACACATACAACGACACACACACAGACATACATATACACATACAACGACACACACACACACATACATATACACATACAATGACACATGCATAGACATACATATGTATACACATACAATGAACACACACTAAACTGTTGGCAGTTCAAAGAACAGGTTTGATCAATTTCGGTACATACAGGAAAAAAATCCATTTGACACACTTGTCCACTCAGCTTTCAAGCAGATATTCCAATGTCGGTAACCCATATCTGACAAGAGTCCAAAGAGTTAAAATGGTGTAAATTAGGAGATAGCACAATGACTGACCTTCGAGCCAATAGCAATCAGCAGATGTTTGGGGATCTTGCTGAAACACAGCTGGCATTTATCCATGGCTCCACTCATCTTGCGGTGCTCTGAAAATACAACAGGATGCATTACAATGATGATGATGATGATAATGATGATGATGATGATGTTGATGACGATAATGATGATGGTTCTCTCCTTCACAATGTCTCGCACTGACTATTGCAATTCACTCCTGTCTGGTCTTCCTGCTCCACCATTCACATCCTACAGCGCATCAAAACAATGCTGTACGCCTTGTACTCAAAAAGAAAAGCTGACCACATATCTCCTCTCCGGGCACAACTTCACTGGCTCCCTGTATCAAAGCGCATACAGTACAAACTAGACACCATGTGCTACAAAAGCCTCAATAACAGCAGCCCCCGATTAACTGTCAAGCCTACTGAGATCTATCTTCCCTCACGTACCCTCCGCTCTGCCTCCGATCCTCTGACTTTTCGCTTTCCACGCACTAAGCTCAATACCTATGGTCCATGAGCCTTCTCTGTTTCTGGTCCACTCTCCTGGAACAAACTTCCTCTCTCAGTCCGTCAGCAACCTACTTTTGTCTCCTTCAAGTCCGCTATCAAAACTCACCTCTTCTCCTCTGAATAAAATCCTGACCTTACTCAACCCCACTGCAGCCTGTCTCCACTCGTGTGGAATCACATTGTAATTTATATTTATATGTAATATGTTTTTAATAATTTTCCATTGCTTTTCTTCTTTTTTCCCATTTATAGCCATATGTATGTGTGTGTGTGTGTGTGTGCATGCGTGCGTATGTGTATGTACAGCGCTTAGATCTGATTTCTATCAATATTTTGCGCTATATAAATATTGTAATTATCATTATTATTATTATTATTATTATTATTATTATTATATTATTATTATCATTATTATTATTATTATTATTATCATTATTATTATTATCATTATTATTATTATTATTATTATTATCATTATATCAGGACTATAACCATCTCAAACAACACACAGATCTAAACACAGTTCTGACTACGGACAAGAAAATTAATAATAATAATAATAATAATATATTTTATTTATATAGCGCAAAATCTTGATAAAATCAAATCTAAGCGCTGAGCGTATACATGCATACATACCTACATACATATGAGCGTATACATGCATACATACATGCATACATACTTACATACATAAATCTAAGCTGAGCGTATACATGCATATATACATACATACATAAATCTAAGCGTATACATACATACATACATACATACATACATACATACGCACATGCATACATAATAATTACAATATTTATATAGCGCAAATCTCGACAAAATCAAATCCAAGCGCCGAAAAGACACACACGCACACACGCACGCACGTGCACGCACGCACACACGCACGCACGCCCACGCACGCACGCACCACACACACACACACACACACACACACACACACACACATGCATGGCCACAAATGGGGAGAAAAGAATAAAAGCAATAAAAGCAAGAATAAAACCAATGGAAAACCACAGAGAGCACATCATATACAATTATATATTAAAACAAAGTGATTCCCCTCCGAGCGGAGACAGGCTGCAGAGGGGGATTGAGTGAGGTCAGGATTTTATGCAGAGGAGAAAAGGTGAGTTTTGAGAGCGGACTTGAAGGAGACAAAAGTAGGTTGCTGACGGACTGAGAGAGGAAGTTTGTTCCAGGAGAGTGGACCAGAAACAGAGAAGGCTCGTGGACCATAGGTATTGAGCTTAGTGCGTGGAAAGCGAAAAGTCAGAGGATCGGAGGCAGAGCGGAGGGTACGTGAGGGAACATAGATTAAGCATATACTATGCGAAGCGTGGACAATCAACACACAAAGTCAGAACAAGATTGAGGCACCTGAAATGTGGTTTCTTAAGAAGAATGTTCAGAGTTCCATCAATAACAAAGAAAACAAATGGAACAGTTTTGAAAGAAGCAAACATTAACCCTTTGACTCCTGCACCCTATTCACCAACTGCAAAACTTAACCCTTTGACTCCCTCACCCTATCCACCAGCTTCCTGCGGAAGCTGGTGGATAGGGTGAGGTAATCAAAGGGTTAAGTTTTTGCTTTGCTAGCATGGTTGACAATGCAGGATGCTGGTGGATGGGTTGCCGGAGTCAAAGGGTTAAACAGAACATTAACACAGAAGATTAGGAAAAGATGAGCAATGTCTATAGACATTTTATAAGACAAGAGAAATTTAACCACCTAGTCATAACAGGAAAGCTAGAGGGAAAAAAAGCACTAGGTAGACCTAGAGAGAAAATATTAGACAATTTTGCAGAGCGGATGGGGACGAAAAAGGTAGGACAAGGGAAGGGGAAAGATGCCTGCTATTATAATTAATTTAATAGCCCGCAGGGCAGAGCCAACTTAAGTATCTCGGATTTGTGCGCCGTGAAAAAAACATGTTTCCAACTACTGATCATGTGGCATCCTGTGATGATTCATGTATGGATATATTTGTGTGTATATGCGACCCATTTTAACAAAATGAGTCCTAAGGTGAAAATAACAGATTTTAGGATATTATGATTTTCAAAATGTCCAGATTATCAACTTTCTTTTCATATGAAATTTATTATTCTACTCCTTAAAATAAGGAAGTTATGGATATTTGAAGTGTGTAACATAGCAAACAGCCATTTTGAGAAAATCAAGTTGTAAAATTTTCACCACTTCAGTGAAGTTTTACCCTAGCAACAGGTATTTTTACTTCACTAATCTTTACCAAGTTTTGTACCATGGTAAAACACATGCCACAATAGCACACAAACATTGGTGTGAAAATCTACCATAATTGTCTTGTTATTTAAGTTTATATATCCCTTTTTCTGATACAAAAAGCATGCTGTTATCTGGTTAAAATGCATTTTAAATACATTTTCTGATTGAATTATAAAGTGCTGAGTGCATGTACATGTAATTTAAAGATTAAATATTCCATTTTTGACAAAAAGTAAAAATTGACAAAATCGACCCATCACACCTTTTCCGAGCCTCTACGCTTTTCGCTGTCTGCGAGTTAGGACTCATTTTGTGAAAACGGGTCACATATATGGGTCGACATTGTTAATATATATATCTATTCCTTTGTGTGTGTGTGTGTGTGTGTGTGTGATGTGTGTTGTGTGTGTGTGTGTGTGTGTGTGTGTGTGTGTGTGTGTGTGTGTGTGTGTGTGTGTGTGTGTGGTGTGTGTGTGTGTGTGTGTGTGTGTGTGTGTGTGTGTGTGTGTGTGTGTGTGTGTGTGTGTTGTGTGTGTGATGGTGTGTGTGTGTGTGTAGTGTGTGTGTGTGTGTGTGTGTGTGTGTGTGTGTCAGTGTGTGTGTGTGTGTGTGTGTGTGTGTATGTGTGTGTGTGTGTGTGTGTGTGTGCGTGCGTGCATGCTGTGCGTGGTGTGCGTGTGTGTGTGTGGTGCGGGTGCTTGCTGCGTGCGTGCGTGTGTGTGTGTGTGTTATAGGAAGACATGACAGAAAGCAAAAAGCAAGACAAACAAACACAGCCACAGAAGACAGGAAATTTTCTTCCACAGATTTCCAGGTGGGGGATATTATTCTACTGACAAGAGTCCAAAACCAACAGGCACTGGACAAGAAGGGCGAAATTCACCACCACATGTAACCTTGACCATGTAGAACGAGAGCAAAAAAAAAAAAAAGTGACGAAAAATATAATCCCCCAAGCAACTCACCAAAGATGGCCTTGGAACGTTCCCTCTCTTCATTCCTGGCTCCCGACTGTTGGCGAGCGGCTTTGGACAAAAATACGTCATCCACCTGGAAGTCATCGTTGGTCTGCTCTGTGCTCTGAAATATACAATTTGTGACCTGTCCAGCACGAAATCAGTCTTAACTAGCATTTTGAGATATACATATCACTGGAAAGTGTACATTCTGCTGATTATTTTCGTACTTGAATAAAGCTTGTACTCAAAAAATGTAGAAGTTATGTATGTTCAAAGTCATTAAGTTATATGACGGCCATTTTGAGAAAACGGCCTCTAAAGTTTTTGTGTGCTCTCCTACACATTTTCCTTTAAATTTCTTTATTTGGTGGCTTTGACCCAGTTTGTTTCTAATTTTCGCTGTCATTATCTGAAAGGTGCACCAAAGAGCTTTCCATCAGTATATTACATGTACGGGTACTGTACAGGTTACGGTTCATAATAAGAGAAAAAAATAGGTACTTTCGTAGGAAATTGCGTTCTTTCTGCTGCAATCAGTGCATCAAAATACCAATTTAAATTGATTAATAATATTTTTTCAAGAAAAAAATTCTGTGGGGGATAGATTATAGTCTACAGAAATCAATTTTGAGAAAAAAATCAAAACACCCCAGATAGACCATCAGTACCTTTTCAGCTCCTAGTGCTGTTCGACTGACTGCGAGTTAAGACTGAATTGGTGGTGGGAGGTCACATTTACATTTTATGAATGTCGACATCACAACAGGGCACAGCAATGGCTTAACCCTTTGATTCCTGCACCTTATCCACCAAATCTTGCATAGTCAACCATGCTAGACTCCTGCACCCTATCCACCAACATCCTGCATAGTCAACCATGCTAGACTCCTGCACCCTATCCACCAACATCCTGCATAGTCAACCATGCTAGACTCCTGCACCCTATCCACCAACATCCTGCATAGTCAACCATGCTAGACTCCTGCACCCTATCCACCAACATCCTGCATTGTCATCAATGCTAGACTCCTGCACCTTATCCACCAACATCCTGCATTGTCATCAATGCTAGACTCCAGCACCTTATCCACCAACATCCTGCATAGTCAACCATGCTAGACTCCTGCACCTTATCCACCAACATCCTGCATTGTCACAATGCTAGACTCCAGCACCTTATCCACCAACATCCTGCATTGTCAACCATGCTAGACTCCTGCACCCTATCCACCAACATCCTGCATTGTCATCAATGCTAGACTCCAGCACCTTATCCACCAACATCCTGCATTGTCATCAATGCTAGACTCCAGCATCTTATCCACCAACATCCTGCATTGTCAACCATGCTAGACTCCAGCCCCCTATCCACCAACATCCTGCATTGTCATCATGCTAGACTCCTGCACCTTATCCACCAACATCCTGCATTGTCATCAATGCAAGACTCCAGCATCTTATCCACCAACATCCTGCATTGTCAACCATGCTAGACTCCTGCACCCTATCCACCAACATCCTGCATTGTCATCAATGCTAGACTCCTGCACTCTATCCACCAACATCCTGCATTGTCAACCATGCTAGACTCCTGCACCCTATCCACCAACATCCTGCATTGTCATCAATGCTAGACTCCTGCACCTTATCCACCAACATCCTGCATTGTCAACCATGCTAGACTCCTGCACCTTATCCACCAACATCCTGCATAGTCAACCATGCTAGACTCCTGCACCTTATCCACCAACATCCTGCATTGTCAACCATGCTAGACGCCTGCACCTTATCCACCAACATCCTGCATTGTCAACCATGCTAGACTCCTGCACCTTATCCACCAACATCCTGCATTGTCAACCATGCTAGACTCCTGCACCCTATCCACCAACATCCTGCATTGTCATCATGCTAGACTCCTGCATCTTATCCACCAACATCCTGCATTGTCAACCATGCTAGACTCCTGCACCTTATCCACCAACATCCTGCATAGTCAACCATGCTAGACTCCTGCACCTTATCCACCAACATCCTGCATAGTCAACCATGCTAGACTCCAGCACCTTATCCACCAACATCCTGCATTGTCAACCATGCTAGACTCCTGCACCCTATCCACCAACATCCTGCTTGTCATCATGCTAGACTCCAGCACCTTATCCACCAACATCCTGCATTGTCAACCATGCTAGACTCCTGCACCCTATCCACCAACATCCTGCATTGTCATCAATGCTAGACTCCAGCACCTTATCCACCAACATCCTGCATAGTCAACCATGCTAGACTCCTGCACCTTATCCACCAACATCCTGCATTGTCATCAATGCTAGACTCCAGCACCTTATCCACCAACATCCTGCATTGTCAACATGCTAGACTCCTGCACCTTATCCACCAACATCCTGCATTGTCATCAATGCTAGACTCCAGCACCTTATCCACCAACATCCTGCATTGTCATCAATGCTAGACTCCTGCACCTTATCCACCAACATCCTGCATTGTCATCAATGCTAGACTCCAGCACCTTATCCACCAACATCCTGCATAGTCAACCATGCTAGACTCCTGCACCTTATCCACCAACATCCTGCATTGTCATCAATGCTAGACTCCAGCACCTTATCCACCAACATCCTGCATAGTCAACCATGCTAGACTCCTGCACCCTATCCACCAACATCCTGCATTGTCAACCATGCTAGACACCTGCACCTTATCCATCAACATCCTGCACTGTCAACCATGGTAGCTGACTTCAGCACCCTATCCACCAACATCCTGCATTGTCAACCATGCTAGACTCATGCACCTTATCCACCAACATCCTGCATTGTCAACCATGCTAGACTCCTGCACCCTATCCACCAACATCCTGCATTGTCAACCATGCTAGACTCCTGCACCCTATCCACCAACATCCTGCATTGTCAACCATGCTAGACTCATGCACCTTATCGACCAACATCCTGCTTTGTCAACCATGCTAGACTCCTGCACCCTATCCACCAACATCCTGCATTGTCAACCATGCTAGACTCCTGCACCTTATCGAACTCCCAACATCCCTGCATTGTCAACCATGCTAGACTCCAACATATTATCCACCAACATCCTGCATTGTCAACCATGCTAGACTCCTGCACTCTATCCACCAACATCCTGCATTGTCAACCATGCTAGACTCCTGCACCTTATCCACCAACATCCTGCATTGTCATCAATGCTAGACTCCTGCACTCTTTCCACCAACATCCTGCATTGTCATCAATGCTAGACTCCAACATCTTATCCACCAACATCCTGCATTGTCATCAATGCTAGACTCCAACATCTTATCCACCAACATCCTGCATTGTCATCAATGCTAGCAAAGTAAAACAACCGTTTGATTCCCTGACCCTATACAACAGCTTCCTGCAGGAAAGTGGTGGATAGGGTGAGGGAATCAAAAGGTTAAGTTTTTGCAGTTGGTAGATAGGGTGCGGGAGTCAATTATATAACCACCAACTGCCTCGCTGGCATCCCTGTTTACCTTAGCTGTCACATGTGTTATTATGATACGTCATACAAAGCCCCTGAGCCGACGAGAATCGTGAAAATAAGAAGCAGCTGTCCTCTACAAAACAGTCTTTTACTGCATGCCTTTAGTGTTATTCCTCAAGCCAGCATTTTGAATTTTCTTGGCATTGGAACATCATGATGATGTATCAAAATACCCGCTGTATGGTTCGCTCCCACAACGGAGACACAGACTTCTTCGACATCACTGCTGGAGTCCATCAGGGAGATATGCTTGCCCCCTACATTTTCATCATCTGTCTCGATTATGTGCTGAGGAAAGCAGTGGTTAAGAACAAAAAACTCGGCTTTACCCTCACAGAACAGAAGAGCAGACGCTACCCGGCAGTAAAGATAACATGCGGATTATGCTGATGACCTGGCTGTTATCGTAGACCTTCTAAAGGATGCAACATCTCTCCTTCACAGTGTCAAAAGAACAGCAATGGAGATCGGGCTCCACCTCAATGCGAACAAAACAGAGTTCATCTGTCTGAACCAAGATGCATCAGAAGGTATGAGAAGTCTCAATGGAGATATAATCAAACTAGTTCAAGACTTTAAATACCTGGGCAGCTACATTGACTCCACAGAACAAGACGTCAACACTAGACTCGGAAATGCCTGGGGCGCTCTAAATCAACTGGACAAAATCTGGAAATCCAATCTACCAGACAACCTGAAAAGGAACTTCTTCCGAGCAGCAGTAGAGTCCGTTCTTACATATGGCTCAAATTCTTGGACCCTAACAACGACATTGGAGAGGAAGATTGATGGAGCATACACACAAATGCTGCGTCCAGCCCTGAACAAATCCTGGAGAGAACATCCAACTAACAAAGAGTTATATGGCAATATCCCACCAATCAGTAAATCAGTACGTCAACAGAGACCACTTCGCAGGACATTGTGGCGTAGCAAAGAAGAACTGGTGGGCGATGTTCTACTATGGAGGCCCAGCCACGGCAAACAAAGACCAGGACGTCCAAAGAAGACCTTCATCGACCAACTGATACGGGCTGTCAGTATGATGAACTACCTACTGCAATGTCTGACAGAGGATGGAAGAAACGTGTCATGGATAGCCGAGCAAGCTCGACATGATGTTGATGGTATTGGAACTTTTGACCATTTCATGACCAAAGAGTGAAAATCATGTCAACATTGTCCTCTACAGAGCAGTCTTTTACTGCGTGCCTTTAGTTTTACTCCACAAACCTACATTTGTATTTCATTGGCATTGCAACTTTGACCATTTCACGATCAAAGAGTGAAAATCATGTCAACATTGTCTTTCATTCTCTTTCTTTTCTGTGTGTTTAGTAGATGTTTACAGGCATGTAAGCTGTTGAGCTGCATATTATTTTATTGGGAAAAATCTCAGCTTTGTAATGATGTATTTCACAGACCAATCTAAAACAACAAAAAAGCTCTCGAGAATATTAGATGAAAACAGATGTTACATGTTTTCAATAGTTACCACGATGCTCATACAGCATGGCGAGATCGCCATAACAAGGCAGATTCATTAATAGCAGAGGCCACCAGTCACTGCTTCGTGCTGCTCCAGCTGCCGCCACTTCATGAAACTAAGTGATCACCCTAAAATGGCCATGTACAGGGAATCACCCATTAAAAAGTTCCCATGTAATCCCTTCTTTCTAGGACACTATTACAATATACGTTACAGCGGGCATCTAGTAAGGATTTCCCAAAGAACCAGTGGCCATGGTGTAGTGGTTAATGCAACAGACTACCAACTGGAAGGTTGTGGGTTTGAATCCCCATAAGTCCCTTCAAAAATCATTCTGGGATTTTTTGGCTCTAACCGGCTCCTACCCAAAGTTGGGTGTGCTATGAGCTCATTGGGAAGACTGGGACCACACAGTCGAGTTTCATCTCGCTTCATGGATGCTCAGTGAGGGTGTTGCTCAAATCTTCTGACCAGCACCACAGGTGTCCGTATCTCTCGGGCCTGGTTGACGCCAGGATACATTATGATAGTAAGCTAGAGAACAGCCTCTGTCACGCAGTCTCAATCCTAGATGGAATTCCACAGCATCATGATTATCATCCTCATCGACATATCATCATCCATTGTAAAAACAGTTCCAGCCTCTGTGGCCATTGACGTGGCATGAAAATGGAATGAAAAAGAATGATAAAAGGTGAGCACAAAGGTAACCTCCCTGAGTGCAATGATCCTAAAAAAAAAAAAATTCAAAAATGAAAAGGATTTCCCAAACAAACGAAGAAATTTTTCCTGACAACGAATTCTACAGCTACCTCTCCCTCAGTCTGTGTAGTTCTTTTCTGTATATTGTAAGGTAGTAACATTCATAGGCCATTTTATGAGGAAAGGGGAATTGGAGCACCTGGTCGCAAGGGAAAGCTGGAGGAAGGAGAGCACAGGTAGACCCAGGGAGAAGATAATAGATGGACTTGCGAGTGGCTGAAGACAGGGAGGGTGGAAGAGATGCTTGAGGCAACAAGAGAAGAGACAGATGGAAGTCCATAATCGCCAACGCCATACGGCAAGGCACCTGATGATGACGATGAAGGTAGTCTGTGTCTACGTTGATTGCATGTGTATGTCTGGTGCATGAGTGCATGTGCACTCTGATTTGAATTGTCAAGATCCAAACCAAGTGTGACTGCCTGCGTTCAAGCAAACAGGAACCAGAAAAAACACAAAAAAGAACAAAAACACGTATTTAATACAACAAAACAAGACAAGACTGGGAAAAAACAAAAAAAAGAACAAGAACACGAATTTAATACAAGACAAGACTGTCTTGTCTTGTTGTATTAAATACATGTTCTCATTCTCTTTTCGTGTTTTTTTCTGGTTCTTGAATTGTTTGAGTTGTTAAGATTTGCACCATATAAATATTGTAATTATCATTATTATTATTATTAAGTCATATGTATGGACGCGTTTCCCATTCACATACGCATAACGCCCTTCCCAAATCTTACAGTACTATACGTGTAAGGTTAATATGCAAACCAGCTACTCACTCGTCCAGCCAAACGAGAAAACATGGCGTTCTGGTCTTCAGCTGTGCCCAGTTTCTCCATCTCCACCAGCGTCTTGAGATCATGGCGATCATCATCATCGAAATATCGAGTTCTCTCCCCCCCACGGCTGTGTGTGTCCACCTGCAAAAGTTCAATCATAGCATGATTGATTTTCCATAAATATGTTTATAAAACACACTTTCCATGTTTCTAACTGTTTAACTCGCTGGCGATGTTCTGCAGCAAAGTCTGCAGAGCTCAGTCTCCTGACTGTGATGCTCTGCAGCCGAAGCTGCGGAGGATGTTATGATTTTTTTTACCAAGACAATTTGCATACTACAGTAAGGGAGATTATGCTGAAAGCATACTTTAACCACTTTTCTAAGTAGATTTCTTTCCCTTTGATCTCTAACTGTTTAACTCACTGGCGATGTTCTGCAGCAAAGGCTGCGGAGCTCAGTCTCTTGACTGTGACGCTCCGCAGCCGAAGCTGCGGAGGATGTTATGATTTTTTTACCAAGACAATTTGCATACTATAGCAAGGCAGATTATGCTGAAAGCACACTTTAACCACTTTTCTAAGTAGATTTCTTTCCCTTTGATCATAGCAGACTGTTGGAAATCTATTTTTGGCTTGTTTTCACGGTACCCCAAAGGAATTTCAAAGAGTCAAAAGACTCTATGCCTGTATATAATCATGTTTGGGGCAAAATATTTATAAAGCAGAACTCATGGTGACTTCCAGCGAAGGATGTATATCCTGTGACATCATGTTCAGTGCAGTTTTGTGACATGGATATTTAATGGATTACAAGCAGCAGTTTGATAAGTCATGTGTGTGTACATCCGGAACTTTGAAAACACTTTTTTTTCAGCTATTTTCATGCCTTTTTCAATGGTAAACCAGAAAAAATGAAAGCATGCATAAACAAGCAGTCCACACAGTTACAAAGTAGATATAATGACCGTTTTAAACATATCTAACATAATAGGTTTATAATCGTTGGTTATTCTCCATAACTTTTTAAATAGTACCAAAAACTGTGCGTCTCCATAGTTTGAGCTGCCATTGTAGGGCTCATCTCCAAAGAGTTAATGCTGGCATATGGACGTGTCCTGTCCAACAAAGCCGGCCTCTGATGAAATGGACACTGTACACTTTGCATGCCACACTTACTAACAATTCCATTTCTGTACCGCAAACACACATGTCAGAGAATGCTCATAGCACTTTGTAAAACAGCATAAACATTGCCATGTTAAAACATTACCTTTTTGTCTCCCAACTTAATTTTTGCCCTCAATCTCTGGGGAGGTGCGATTCCAAAGGACACAAAAAACCACATCACATTCATCTTTGCACCGTTATCACCTATGTCACTGTCCTCCTTAGTATCTTCGCTACTGTCACTAGTATTAACCTCAACATCACGGTCAGCTGGTTCCTGTCGTCCATCCACGCTAATGTCTGATTAATTATCTTCATCAACATTATCTACATATTCGTCTCATGCCAATATTTCATCCACTGTCATACCAGCTGAGCTGTCACTGTCAAGGCCAGATATGTCAGTTTTTTCTGGATCAACAAAGAAATGAAATCAGTGAATCTGCAAGCGAGTGCGGAAAAAATGGCTGCCGGCAGTAAAGAGAGTACCCGGATGAGACTGCTGTGTACTTAATCAGTGCAAGCACACTACACTAATACAGTGACCATCACACTGGCTGATAAGGCGGACGGGTGGCCTGGCGCCATTTTGTTACGGGCAGAAGGCGGCGGATCTGTGGGCTGAAGGGTAATGAGGTACAAACACAGTCAGATACATATATACCAACGCATCAGAAACATAATTATAGAATGAATGTATACACTGATGCATTAGATACATACTCAATTGCATCAAAAATATAATTATAGGATGCATGTATACACTGATGCATCAGATGCATATATACCAATGCATCAAAAATATAATTATAGAATGCATGAATACACTGATGCATCAGATGCATATACCAATGCATCAAAAACATAATTATAGGATGCATGTATACACCAATGCATCAGAACTCAAAGACTGAACATTCAATCTTGCCACATGATGCTGAAGATCTTGCCCATAAATCATGGGCAGAATCATTTCCACTGCTGCACACTCGTACAAATAACTCTCTCTGTCTCACTCACACACACACACACACACACACACACACACACACACACACACACACACACATACATACAGACACGCAACCACACACACACACAAATACACATACACAGACATATACACACAAACACATGCACACACACACACACACAGACATGCACACACAAACACATGCACACACACAAACACATGCACACACACACACACACACACACACACACGCACACAAACACACACACATACACACACAAGCACACACACACACACACACACACACACACACACACACACACACACACCACACACACACACACACACACACACACACACGTCTAATATCACTTACAGTGAAAAGATGTTAAATCAAAGATCGAACGAACGAACGAACGAACACACACACACCACATACCCCACGGTATATTCACTGCCAACAAGGTCCTGCTGCGTTTAGCTACCCCATCTAAATTTATTCTTAATTTATCCCTAAATCAGTAAATGGCTGTCAAAGGATTGCCTTCTTTCAAAAAAGCCATGATCACATAACTTTCAAAAATTCACCTTAGCAGTCAGTCAAAGATTGTGAGAAAGGACTTGTAGACACACAGAAATTGTAGAGACGGCTACTTCTGCTAAGAGATACAAAATACAGATTGGACGGAAACATGGAAAAGTGATAACTCTTGAAAATTATCTCCCATGTTGTATACAACTTCTCAAATCCAACACAGTTTGCGCTACCCATTCAGCTAGCATAGAAGCAGATACAAAGTACAAAAACACTAAGCTCAGAACACTCCTCTGTGGGGAACAGATGCCTTACCGGCTATGGGGTATGATGCATCAGGAGGGAACTTTTTCGGCACCCCGGAAGCCGGTGCGTCGCAAAAAGGTTAAACTGTGCTGACAGGTGAACTGGTTCCTCACAAACTAGACAAAAGTTTTTTCTTTCCAATAGTGAGAATAATTAGCTTTTTACTCTTGGAATCATTTGATATCATTTTTTACAAAGCACCAAAAAGCTACATACCTGGGAGATGCAAGGTGCTTTATAGACTGCTATTGCACGGAATATGAAGCAAACTCACACTGCAGGCTCTAAGAATTAATGTTAATGACAACATATTTCTGAGGAGTGTTCTGAGCTTATGCAAGGGTGACACTTTGAAAATCTGAAAAAAACAGAAAATCAGGCTAACTGGAAAACTTTTTCACTTGAAGGCACTAGCAGCACAATGGCGCGACGGAAGTGATGTCTGTAGCCTTACAAAGATCGCTGGACCTGTGTTGTCTTCAACGATAGAGAGCGCTTCCTCATTTCCGGTCGTCTGCTACAGTGCTGCTTCGGTCAAAATACCCGCCGATTCAACTGGTTTTTTCCCCCAAACATTTTTTTTTTTTTTTTGAATAACGAAAATGAAAAAACGGAATTTTGTCTGGGGCCTTGCCGAGAAAACGGATTTCCGTCACCCAGACGGAAGAGTGGCACCCATGTTCACTGTTTTTGTGCTTTGTGTCTGCTTCTATGCTAGCTGAATGGGTAGCGCAAACTGTGTTAGATTTGATAAGTTCTATACAACATGAGAGATAATTCTCAAGAGTTATGTCCTTTGATTATATTATAAAAATTCTCCCTGCTTCCCTCTTATTTCTATGGAAAAGTGAAATCAGCAGGACGTTTTTTTTTAAAAACTGAGAGAAGTTTC
>JAPXFY010000034.1:36261187-36293687 GCA_030674185.1 Monoplex corrugatus
AATAACGAACAGAATGGTGTATATGTTAATCAGTAATCAATAACGAACAGAATGGTGTATATGTTAATCAGTAATCAATAACGAACAGAATGGTGTATATGTTAATCAGTAATCAATAACGAACAGAATGGCGTATGTTAATCAGTAATCAATAACGAACAGAATGGCGTATGTTAATCAGTAATCAATAACGAACAGAATGGTGTATATGTTAATCAGTAATCAATAACGAACAGAATGGCGTATATGTTAATCAGTAATCAATAACGAACAGAATGGCGTATATGTTAATCAGTAATCAATAACGAACAGAATGGTGTATATGTTAATCAGTAATCAATAACGAACAGAATGGCGTATATGTTAATCAGTAATCAATAACGAACAGAATGGCGTATATGTTAATCAGTAATCAATAACGAACAGAATGGTGTATATGTTAATCAGTAATCAATAACGAACAGAATGGCGTATATGTTAATCAGTAATCAATAACGAACAGAATGGTGTATATGTTAATCAGTAATCAATAACGAACAGAATGGCGTATGTTAATCAGTAATCAATAACGAACAGAATGGTGTATATGTTAATCAGTAATCAATAACGAACAGAATGGCGTATATGTTAATCAGTAATCAATAACGAACAGAATGGTGTATATGTTAATCAGTAATCAATAACGAACAGAATGGTGTATATGTTAATCAGTAATCAATAACGAACAGAATGGTGTATATGTTAATCAGTAATCAATAACGAACAGAATGGTGTATATGTTAATCAGTAATCAATAACGAACAGAATGGCGTATGTTAATCAGTAATCAATAACGAACAGAATGGCGTATGTTAATCAGTAATCAATAACGAACAGAATGGCGCATATGTTAATTAGTAATCAATAACGAACAGAATGGTGTATATGTTAATCAGTAATCAATAACGAACAGAATGGTCTATATGTTAATCAGTAATCAATAACGAACAGAATGGTGTATATGTTAATCAGTAATCAATAACGAACAGAATGGTGTATATGTTAATCAGTAATCAATAACGAACAGAATGGTGTATATGTTAATCAGTAATCAATAACGAACAGAATGGTGTATATGTTAATCAGTAATCAATAACGAACAGAATGGTGTATATGTTAATCAGTAATCAATAACGAACAGAATGGTGTATATGTTAATCAGTAATCAATAACGAACAGAATGGTGTATATGTTAATCAGTAATCAATAACGAACAGAATGGTGTATATGTTAATCAGTAATCAATAACGAACAGAATGGTGTATATGTTAATCAGTAATCAATAACGAACAGAATGGTGTATATGTTAATCAGTAATCAATAACGAACAGAATGGTGTATATGTTAATCAGTAATCAATAACGAACAGAATGGTGTATATGTTAATCAGTAATCAATAACGAACAGAATGGTGTATATGTTAATCAGTAATCAATAACGAACAGAATGGTGTATATGTTAATCAGTAATCAATAACGAACAGAATGGTGTATATGTTAATCAGTAATCAATAACGAACAGAATGGTGTATATGTTAATCAGTAATCAATAACGAACAGAATGGTGTATATGTTAATCAGTAATCAATAACGAACAGAATGGTGTATATGTTAATCAGTAATCAATAACGAACAGAATGGTGTATATGTTAATCAGTAATCGAGATAACAATAACGAACAGAATGGCGTATATGTTAATCAGTATCGAATACAATAACGAACAGAATGGCGTATATGTTATCAGTATCAGATAACAATAACGAACAGAATGGCGTATATGTTAATCAGTAATCATATCGAACAGAATGGTGTATATGTTAATCAGTAATCGAGATAACAATAACGAACAGAATGGCGTATATGTTAATCAGTAATCGAGATACAATAACGACAGATGGCGTATATGTTAATCAGTAATCGATAACATATGAACAGAATGGCGTATATGTTAATCAGTAATCCGAGATAACAATAACGATCAGAATGGCGTATATGTTAATCAGTAATCCGAGATAACAATAATGAACAGAATGGCGTATATGTTAATCAGTAATCCAAGATAACAATAATGAACAGAATGGCGTATATGTTAATCAGTAATCCGAGATAACAATAATGAACAGAATGGCGTATATGTTAATCAGTAATCCAAGATAACAATAATGAACAGAATGGCGTATATGTTAATCAGTAATCCGAGATAACAATAATGAACAGAATGGCATATATGTTAATTAGTAATCCTACATAACAATAACGAACAGAATGGCGTATATGTTAATCAGTAATCCGAGATAACAATAATGAACAGAATGGCGTATATGTTAATCAGTAATTCAAGATAATAACGAATAGAATGACGTATATGTTAATCAGTAATCTGAGATAACAATAACGAACAGAATGACGTATATGTTAATCAGTAATTCACGATAATAACGAACAGAATGGCGTATATGTTAATCAGTAATCCGAGATAACAATAACGAACAGAATGGCGTATATGTTAATCAGTAATCCGAGATAACAATAACGAACAGAATGGCGTATATGTTAATGAATAATCCGAGATAACAATAACTCAATCATACACACACACACACACAGACACACACACACACACAGACACACACACACACACATACACACACACACACACACACATTCACCCCACCACCAGAGGAAGTAGCATCATTGCAGGAAATCTTGGAAGACACATTCGAGACCTATTTTGGGAGACTCCAAGGAGAACATCAAGATCAAGATCATCACAGCTACACCCTTCCAGATTCTCCAGAGGACAGTACCACCCTTTTGACAACTATACACCATGGTGGCCGTATAATATGTTTTGAAATAACAGTATTACATATACAATACTTAATGTTCATGTCACAGGACTTTTTCCTCGTCATCTCTGACATTTCTTCTGCTGAAAATAAACAATAACTAGGTTTTAGTCCGACTATCAAGACTCGGTCAGACTATACACTCTGTACATTTGAAGACGTGAATGCCATTATTTTGATTTTTGGTTATTTGTTATCCCTTGTAATCTATTATCACCTTTATAAGTTATTCGTACGTTGGACTATGTAATTTTCTTTTTTATTGATTTTGCTACAATTTTGTTTTCTTTACTTCGTAGTCTAAGTAATTACTTAATTTTCTTTCTGTCCAGTTCTCCTGGACACAGAAAATCAAAGTATTCATTATTATCGACCATAAATAACAGTTAATAGAAAGTTGGAGATTAACCAATATCAGCAATGCGAAAACAATCCCAAGTCAAGTTTTTGCAATGGAATTGTAGATCCCTTTCCACCAATTCGGCTTACTTGGAGCATTTCCTAGCATCAAATAGGTGTGAAATTTTGATTCTACAGTCGATGAATGTTGTCGCTACCAAGCTTCCCAATTTCCCCAATTATTATTATCCTCCAGTCTATGAATGTGGGAATCACGGGAAGAAGGTATCCACCGCGATTTATATACTCAAAGAGTTACAATACTGCTTACTTACTTCCCCAGTTTTGAAATCAAGCGAAGATTTGCATGCTTGTGCTGCCACTGTCCAATTAAGCAATTCTCTAAACATTAACGTTTTGTCAGTCTACCTACCAACAGGTCCAAATGACCACAACACAGAATGGCTGCGCACTATCCAAGATCAGCAGCGTGGTAAATGGCTAATAGGTGGAGACTTTAATTCCCACTCCCCATTTTGGGAAAAGAACTGTTCTACTGTTACGAGCAATCGTTTGGTAGAAAATATCGTTGATAGTTCGCTTTACCTTCTAAATGATGGTAGTGTCACTAGGATCCCTGATGTTTCCAAACACAGGGCGACAGCCATCGATTTGTCTCTAATCTCACCAGAATTAGCACCATCCTGTACCTGGGAAACTCACAGAGACACTTTGGGAAGCGATCACCTACCTATCATCATAACCATAACTGACAAAAACATCAGGATGAAAGACAGCTCTCCTGATATTATTCCAAAATATAATTACAAGCGTTCTGACTGGTCCTTATTTCGAACTGCTCTAGCTAATCAAGATTACAGACATTATGAAAGTGAAAATGTAGACATTATGTTTTCTAAATTCCAAGAGTCAATTTTAGCCGCTGCAGACCTATCGATTCCGAAACTCAAATCTTCTAGATCAAATAATCGATTGGGTAATGTTTGGTGGACAGAGGCATGTGAGAAAGCAGTTCAATATAAAAGGGAGAAATTCAAAATCTACATCAAAAGCCGGAAACCTGAGGATCATGTCGAAATGAAAAAAGCTAACATCCAATGTAACATGATCATTGCTGAAGCAAAGAAAGATTATTGGGCATCATTCTGCACAAAAGAAATTTCAGATTTCAAAGATTTCCATAAAGTCTGGACGAAAATGAAACAAATGAAGGATGGAACCAACTTACCTAGGTGTCCGATAATGATTGAAACATGTAACACATTTCCTTCAGACATGGACAAAGCAGAAACTTTTGTGGATCTGTTCGCCAAAAACAGTAAAGTTGAAGGTTTATCTCCTGACTGCAAACATCACATAGAAATGGAAGATTACAACCCAATCTACACTGATCCAGTACCACAGAATGATCTCTGGTTTAATTCTCCAATCACATTAGAAGAGCTAAAAAACACAGTACTGTCTCTACACAACAAAAAGAGTTCGGTAGGTGTTGATGCAGTTTCGACTGAAATGATTAAACATCTCCCTGAAAACTACCTTATTTTCCTACACAAAATTTTGCAGAAATGCTGGGTTACTGGAACTGTGCCACAAATCTGGCAAAAGTCTATAGTTATACCAATCTTAAAAACAGGAAAATCGAAAACCGATAAAAACAGTTACAGACCTATTGCTTTAACGTCCCACACAAGCAAACTAATGGAAAGATTGGTCTTAAACAGACTTTTACGCTACTGTGATAAAAATAACGTTATTCCGGTAAACCAGGCAGGTTTTAGAAAAGGAAGATCCGCAGTTGAGCACCTAGTTAAACTTACAACTCAGATTAAACAACAGTTTGCCCGCAGAAAAAGTGTTTTAGCTACTTTCTTTGATGTGAAAAAAGCTTACGATCAAGTTTGGCATAAACGTTTATTGTTCAAGCTAAAATCTGTTGGTTTATCGGGCAATTTGTTCAATTACATTAAATCTTTTTTAGCTAATAGAACAATTCAGGCAAGAGTGGGAGCTAGTTATTCTTCTTCACGATGCCTCGACATGGGGATTCCACAAGGTTCAGTGATAGCACCTATTTTATTTAATATCCTTATACAGGATCTTCCTAAAGCTCTTTCAAATCGTGTTGTTTTAGTACAGTACGCTGATGATATATGCACTTGGATGAATATCACTTTAAAAAAGACAACTCCACAGAGAACGCGAAATTACATCAGGAAGTTGTATCAAATTGATCTTGATAATCTTGGAAACTATATGTTAGAAAATGGGCTGTCGTTGTCAGCAGAAAAAACTAACATGATGCTGTTTGATCCTGGTGGTAACTCAAATAACTTGCCTATTTTCAAATTGCTTGGTGAAGTGTTAAATTACAAACAGGTCGTAAAATTCCTGGGAGTTTACATCACGTCCAAATTAAGCTGGAATGTCCATTTTGATTATATTTTAACAAAAGCGCGAAAAACCTTAAATTTTCTAAAGATAATAAGCAAATTACCCTGGGGAATGGATACAAATGTACTGATTCATCTGTCAACAGCGCTGGTCAGGTCTAAATTATCCTACGCGCAAGAAGTTTTCTTCAATGCGCCCAAATATTTACTAAAAAAGATTCAGAGCTTGGACTGCAAAAGTTAAAATTGCACTAGGTGTACCAACTCATGCTTCTACTCTGGAAACGTACAAAGTTGCTGGAATTCTACCTTTAAACAACCATCGTGAGTTAGCTACAGCAAAGTTTGCAATTAGAACTACTTCACAAGTGGATAATTTTGTGAGCAAAGAAATTAAGATCAGGTCTGATACTGACTTTCCAAAACGAGCAAAAAACATTTCATCACAAATTACAGCCGCAACTTACATATCTGGCTTGATCAAACAGTCCAACATAACAATGGATGAAATTGCTGAGAAACCAACGATAACGCCTATCCCTACATGGGAAATGCTAAATGCCACATTTGATCTCGATTATGCAAAAGTTAAAAAAGATGATAATGTCAACATTACGCTATCCACAGTTTGTGAACACATCGATGAAAAGTACAGTACCCACCTCCACATTTTTACCGATGGGTCAGTCTTAGCAAACCAGAGCGCTGGAGCAGCCTTTTATGTTCCAAAATTTAACATTAAAAAGTCTTTTTTCATTGGGGCAAATGTATCTATATATACAGCAGAATTGGTCGCTGTTGTTCAAGCGTTGCATTATTTAATAAGCCTTCGGCCTGTGTCATTCAAAGTAGTTCTCTTTGTTGATTCAAAATCTGTATTATATGCCTTACAGTCTTTTGATACAGACACAAGACCTGACTTAATTATTGAGGCAAATCATCTAATACATTGTTTAAAGATAAATGGTTCGGAAATCAATTTATGCTGGGTGCCTTCTCATGTTGGACTTCATGGCAACAACGTAGTTGACAGAGCAGCTAAATCTGGTGCCCTCCATTCTGAAAATTCCATAGAATTACATGTTAACACCTCGGTAAAAGAAGCTTACAACTCGCTAGAATTAGCATCATGGATTCGATTTCATGAACATTTAAATGAAAAATTTGTGTCTCAAAAAAGAATCAAACTTTCAGTTCAAAATATCTGTAAAAATTTGCAGTATTCCTCGTTATATCATTTGAGATTAATTGTTATGACATATTTTCGCATTCAACTGAACGCTTTGAAAACAAAATATTGTAACAACGTTTTATGTATTTGTGGCGAACAATTCACATTGTATCACTGTTTGTTTTACTGCAGAAAGCTTCGTTCCTTTTTACCAAAGACGTTTACACAAGGAAACTATCTTGAAACGCATTTTAAAGAAGTAGTATCGGATCAAGTTTTGTTAGTTAAAATTTCAGAATCATTGGTTCACAGTCCTGTTAATGCGTTACTTTAAGATTATTATTAAAATTATAATTATTTTTGTTTTGTTTTGTTTTTATGACGATTTTTCTTTTACATTATTGATGTTAGCGTTGTTCTAGTTTCATTTCTCTGTTCATCCATATCCTTTTTCTTAAGACCTTGCCGCTTCCTTTTAATTTTTTTTACGTCCCTTACTCTGTTCCCCTCTCCCCTCCACACCCCCCCCCCCCCCCTTATTTCATCCTCCATGCCATTTTTCCCCGTCTAATATCACTTATAGTGAAAAGACGTTAAATCAAGCAACGAACGAACACACACACATACACACACACACACACACACACATACTCACACACACACACACACATATATATATATATATATATACACACACACATACACACACACTTACACACACTCTCACACACACACACACACACACACACACACACACACACACACACACACACACACACACACACACACACACACACACACACACACACACCGTCTAATATCACTTATAGCGAAAAACGTTAAATCAAGCAACGAACAAACGAACACACACACACACACACACACACACATTAAAAAAACACAAACAAAGAAAATAACTGGAAAACAGGGGTCCAGGGACATGAACACATGTAAACATACATATGCTCAAACAAATGCAAACAGCAAACACACAGAAGAAAAAGTTGCGCGCATGCACGCACGCACACACGCATGCACGCACGCACGCACGCACGCACGCACGCACACACACACACACACACACACACACACACACACACACACACACACACACATACACACACACACGCGGGGAAACCACCATCGTATTTTCCCCAAGAAAATTCATGGAGAAAATATTGGACGGACTTGCAGGATGGCTAAGGACAGAGAGGGTGGAAGATGTGCTTGCAACGACAAGAGATAGATGCATATGGTGGGCTATGATCGCCAACACCATGTGGCAGGGCACATCATGATGATGATGATGATGACGACGATGATGATGATGACAGACATAACACATGATGATGACGATGGTGATGGGATTGTCCTGTCAATCTGACAGATGAAGAGACAAACTGGTCAGTTATCCAAAACAAGTGTGACTGCCCGCGTTAAGCAAATTGTTGGTTTACGATGTGTCTGCTTCCAAGGTCAGACCGGATTCGTGCACAAGGCACGATCCATTCACATCAGCCATACCTCTTGATTACATATTTTCCTATTCAGTCGATCATATGCATATATTTTCTCTTATGCAGTATTTAATAGTGGGATCCTTTACATTTCAAACACTACTCTTAGCTAGAGCATCATAATTTAAATTTTAGCCCTGGACCCTCTTCAGGATAGAACAATATCAATATGGCATGACCATTTTTCAGAGTTGCAGAATTTATCTCACTTCCGCTCTGACAGCATATTTACTCAAAAACACATTATGATGTCATTTTAGTCAGTTACTCCTTTTCTCACACTGGACAAAGCAGCAGGGATGTTTCAGTCTTTTCCTCCTAATTTTTGTATCTGGTGTTTGTTTGTGATCTTACGCTTGACAAAGGCCAGTTGGCCGAAAATTTGCGCCTGTCTTGTCTGGTTGTATTAACTACGCGTTCTTATTCTTTTTTGGTGTTTAAACTGGTCTTTTATCGCCTGATGTGGAGTTTCATCTGTGATACAAAAACAATCCTGGAGCCACATGTTCTTCCACAGATGTTGCATAGGAAAGAGTCCTAAGGTCTTACGTTCTGCTTCAGTCGATCCTTCTTCTGTTGAATGGTAACTGTTCTGTGCTGACAAAATGTGACCCGTTTTAACAAAATGGGCCCTAAGGTGAAAATAACATATCTTAGGATATTCTGATTTTCAAAATGTCCAGATTATTAAAGGAAATTTTCCTTCTAAAATTACGTTTAATCTAACATACTTACCGTGGCTCACTAATGCAATAAGCGGCAGCGATTTGCCATTCCTGCCTCATAAACAATAAAGTCCGAAGGGACCATAACTCTGAGAGTATCCATGTCTTGCGCATGCGCATGTGCTCTTCCTCTTTTCGAGGAAACCAAGACCCTGACTGTGAACGGAAGGAACCAGGAAGGCGGGGAGGACGGGAGGGACTCTGCGTGAGCCACGGTAAGTATGTTAGATTAAACGTAATTTTAGAAGGAAAATTTCCTTTTAATTACACATACTATACCGTGGCTCACTAATGCAGAATAGCACTACCCGGAAGGAGGCTTACCTGGTTAACGCCTGGAGGAATGAGACAAGTCAGGGCGTGCAGCAGAGATGGGGTGTTGAGCCACCACAGCGGAAGTGATACCCCTAGATCCATCGTCGCGCAGACGGTATACATCGCGCCGGTAGGATGGAATGAACGTGCCCAGAGAACGCCAATGCGTGGTGTCCAGGACAGTGACAAGGCCCATGCTCCAATCTCATGGGGCCTCAGGGAGAAAACAGCCGAATCTGAGCCCGGCCTGGCATACGCATCCTTGATGACTGTTCACAGCCATCGAGAGGGGGATGCGTGGCTAATGGCCTTCTTATAACTTTCGTTGTAAGAGAGAAACAGGTGGTGCTGCTTCTGGCGAGAAGATTTCGTCATCCGGAGCAAGGATAGACGTCAGGGGATGAATGGAGATAGAATAGGAGAACCTGGCGACTGGTTCTTGGCCAAGAAGTCCGGGAGTAGGCGGAGAGACATTGAGCCCTCCGGTTCAAAAGCAACATCCCCGGGGAGTCCGCCAAGAGCGTGCACTTCGCTACAGTGCCTCCCCAACGCTAGAGTGAGTAGAAAGGCCGTCCGAAATGAGAGGAAGTTGGGAGAACACTCCCTGATGGGCTCGTTAAGGCAAAAGTCCCAGGGAGGAGAGGACGAGAAGGAGATCCTCGGCCGGGTGCCGCGGGGAGTCAGGCTTCCCGAAGGGAAGCCCTACGGACAATATCCAGCAGGACAGGGTTGTCCGCGAATGAAGGACTACCCGACTGGCTGATGGTATTGCAGATGGCTGCCCTGCGTCCCTTCACCGAGGAGGACAAAAGGTGTTTCCCCGACGAAGAAGGCCGTGGTAGTTGGCCCACTGCGAGCGCGGGGGTGACTGGAAAGTTGAGGAGCTCCCAGAAGGCCAACTGTGTCAGTGGGCACTATACGTTCCTTGAGTGTCCGGTCTGTGCGCTTGCACCACAGGGCCGATCACTGCCGGGGGCAAGCCTAATGGAGACATTGAGGCCTGCACAGCAGTCAAGCAGGAAGGTTTAGAGCCTCCGGGTTGCTGTGCAGAATGCGTGACCTTGGTTGAAGCAAGGACCGGCCTGTGACAGTGTGTTTTATTGGAGGCACATGGAACAGGTGCAGCAATTCCGGAAACCATGTTTGGGCAGGCCATCGAGGCGCCACAAGAACCATCATGGCAGAGTCTGCCCGGACCTTCCGCGGAACTTTCCCAGTTAGGGGAACGGAGGGAAAGCGTAGCCCGACAGGACTGACCGTGGGATGACGGAGCATCCACGGGCCAAGCCAAAGGATCTGGGACTGGAAAGACCTACAGATGAAGGCGGTGGTGGAATCTGGTGGCAAACAGGTCCACTTGTGAATTGGACCACGCTGCCCACACTGGCTGCAGAACTGCACAGACCAGTGCCTGTTCTAAGGGAAGAATCGTGTGGGAGCTGCGGACGGAGGCCGCAAGTATGTTCATCTTTCCCGGGACATGCATCGCTGAGATCTGAAAGGACTGTTCTACACACCAGAGTGGAAGTTGTTCCGCTCTCCGAGACAAGGAGTGGGAGCGAGCGCTCCTTTGCTTGTTGATGTAACGAGCCATAGTAGTGTTGTCCGTGTCGATGCGAACATGTTTTCCCTTAAGAAAGGGGAGAAAGTCTCTGGGGGCTTGAAAAAACTGCCTCCAGTTCCAGAATGTTGATGTGACAGGAAAGGAGGTCTTGTGACCATTGACCTGCTGCTGTTAGCAGGCCCACGTAGGCCCCCCACCCAGATTAGGACGCATCCGTGAACAAGTCCGCTGAGGAGGGGTGTGTGTGATAGGGACTCCCTGGGCTAACCGGGACCGGGAGTGCCATTTGCTCACTGATGATTGGTCCCAAGCAACCCTGGGGAAAAGCCCTGAACTGGAAGAATCGGTTCCTCGAAACGAATTGGAGGTACGTCCTGTCCCTTGGGTGAATAAAGAGATGGGAATACGCATCTCTGAGATCAATGGAAATCCCCCAGTCGTCCGGGAGCAAGGCATCACAGATAGACCTAGGGGTTTCCATCTGAAAGTGTCTATGTGTCGGGACAGACTGCCCACAGGATCACGTGTGGGGGGGGGGGGGTGCTTGCCCTAGCCCCTTTGGGGCTGAAGGAGGCGCAAAATGTCTCCTGTGGAGGCCCCTGGAAGGTGGGGGAGCCGCCGGAGCAGGGCGCTTTGCCGCGGGGCAAGCGGGACCAGAGTGAAGGGCGAGATCCCTCCTGATTTCGTCCTGACTCTTGATAGTGGCCTGCACGTGGGTCCCGAAGAGGGAACCAGACCTAAGTGGCACAGCTCTCGAGGAAGCTCTGGCAGATGAAGAGCGGGTGACCAAAGATGGTAAGAAAACTGCATTTGGCCTTGACAGGACTGAATTGAGGTACAATCTGGCGAAGGGCATTGGTTGAGTGCTTGAGCTCTTTCCACCATGGAGTGAATGGAAGCAACCATTGTGGGAGAGACAGGTGACTGACGGAGAGAAGCGGGCTCGTAGTCTGGGTCCTGAAGAGCGGACACCAGACCGCACCCAAGAAGGAATCCACCACTGGATCCACTTCCAGACCCCTCGTGGCAGTCTCCTCCCAGTTGCCAGGCAGCGCTGCGAGAGGGAGATATGCCGCTGCTGGGCCTGAGACCTCTCTTGCGCTAAGAGGAGGTTATCCTGTGTGAGGGAGATGGCGACTCTGGAATGGCCTCATGGACCGTGAGGACCACTCTGTGGAAAGGGAGTTTCTCTGGCCTCAGGAATTTCCCATAAGCCAGAGCTCCAAGGAAGTCGGGCACAGAGCCTGGAAGGATGTCCTGTGCCTCAGTGCCCCTCACATCACCGAGTCAGCCACCGAGCCTGACTCTTTTAGGAAAGGGGAGGCTGGGGCTGTGGAATCAGTGTACCCCCGGCCCGCCTACAGAGGAGGCGATGGACTGTGGAGTGCCCAAGTGTGGGCAAACTCCAACGGACTGGGGTCAGAAGCCCCGGGGAGGCCCCCTTGGGGATAAATCCGACCTGGGGGGGAGGGGGGGATCCAGAGTGGTGGTCAGGGCAGACGCCTGTGTGGGTGGGGCGCCGGGCATAAAGCAGGGCCACCAAGTATACCCTGCAAACGAGGCAAGGGGAAATCCCATAGATGGGAAGTGCTGCCATGGCGCCATGTACGGTGCCATGGGAGGCGTCATGGGCTGAGCCGATGGAGTCCCCGGATCCCCAGTGCCCAAGGGGCCAGCCTGCTGGGGGTCGGTTGTCATTTGCCAAGACGACTAAGCGCTCTGTCCACAATGGGACAGAGATGTGCCAGCCCGCAGTGGGTCGCTTGGCATTTGCCAAGGCGACCAAGCACTCTGTCCGGATGGGACAAAGAGGTTGGAGCAGGGGCACAAGCAGGCTGCAGGGGAGGAAAGGAGACAACCTGGGCGGATCTACGATCTGACGCCCGTAATAGGGGGGTTGTCTCCCTTGGCCCGCCTGGCGAACCAGGGGGTGAGCCATTTTCTGCCCAAGTGCTGGCCTGCCTGCCTCCCAAAGGAGACCCGTACCCGTGTCGCCCTTCAGCCATAGGGGCTGAAGCAGTAGCAGCTGAACCGGGGTTGAGCTGTACGGAGGGGGCGAGTACGGAATCGACAGAACCGCAGCTGAGTCGATTACCATGAGGGGCAGTGTGAAGGCCGCAAAATAACAAAAAGTCAACAGAGCCGAAGCTGAGTTGAGGGCTCGTGGTCATGGCAACAAAACCGTAGTTGAGTTGTGATGACCAAGCCAGGGCGGACCTCGGTCTGACGCCCGCGGCAGGGGTGTTGTCACCCATGACCCACCTGGCTAAGCAGGGGGTGAGCCTTTTTCAGAGCCGCAGCTGCGTTGAGGGCACAAGCAGGCTGCAGGGAGGGAGACAACCTGGGCGGATCTATGATCTGACGCCCGTAATAGGGGGGTTGTCTCCCTTGGCCCGCCTGGCGAACCAGGGGCGTCCCGCCTGGCTAACCAGGGGGTGAGCCATTTTCTGTCAAGGTGCTGGCCTTCCACGGCTGTTCACTCCCTTCTTTCCCTCTATCTTTGAGTTGAGCACCGACCCGCCTGACCCCGGTCATGACCTGACCCGGTCCCTGGCATCGTCTTATCTGTGTCAGTACCAGGCGCCTGCTGCTAGTCTTTGTTCTTACTCGTGCAGAGTGGCAGAGTCTTAATTTTATGCGTTTTTAGCACGGCACTGTGGATACTACGTGGGATTGATGGAAATTATAGTTTGCTTTTCGTGAAGTTGAGTTTGTGCACTTTAAGTGGCAAGTGTTTGTTTCTGTCTGGCATTCGTTCTTCATGTTGTAATTGTGAATTAATCACATATAGTAAAAACTGTTGCTTAAGTGATGGAGCCTTCAACTCAACATACATATGCACTGCACTGTGAGAGACTTAACGCTTTGTGTCGCGTGTGTGGGGAACGTGTGAAAAGACAGCTAAAAGACAAACGATCAAATATTAAACTCTGTGTTGAATACGCTTATGAGCTGCTTGTGTTCCATAGCATTGATATTAATTCAGATACGGAAGGACAGCATCCCAAAGCTCTGTGTCTCAGGTGTTATTACCGAATAATGAAACTGAAAAAATCCAAAACAACGGTGACTAACCAAACTACGGCCAACACTCGTGCACTCGGTGACATAATGCGCACACAGAACATGTGGACTGAGTTCAGTGGTACTTTGTCTGTCGCTGAGTGTCAAGTTTGTCATCATTTTGATATGCAGACAAAATGTGGCCGGCCAAAAAAGTCGCAAGTCGGAGCCCCCAAACGGAAGGCAGACAGTGACATGGACCAAACTGTTATGGACTGTGGCGGAGACTTTGACAGTAGTCTGATAGGGCCATCAACTTCAACACCTGTCAAGAAATTCAGAACCGCTGACACACAAACATCTCCTCCAGAAAAAGCATCATTGGCAAGTAATCCTCCCGCGACACCTCAAGAAAAAACATCTCATTGCAAAACATGCGGTAGGTCCCCATACAAAGCAACTCCACGAAAGAAGCTGAGACCACTAGACCAGATAACTGCACCACTGTTGAAAACAGAAGAAAATTTTTTAACAGAATTTGCAAAAGCTAAAACCAGTACTTCGACAGACAGACAAACATTGACAATCAAAACGGGTGGACCACCACGTGTTTATAAGCAAGTCCCACAACCACGAAAAACATCGGCGCTTGCTGGCTCTCCTTTGTGAAAAAAACGATCAAAGTTCATGCAAAAACTTAGAATGGATATTTCAGGCAGTAGCATAGAGGACTCTATCTCACAACACACATCAGAAATAAAAACAAAAACTTAGAATGGATATTTCAGGCAGTAGCATAGAGGACTCTATCTCACAACACACATCAGAAATAAAAACAAAAACTTAGAATGGATATTTCAGGCAGTAGCATAGAGGACTCTATCTCACAACACACATCAGAAATAAAAACAAAAACAAAAGCAACTAGAGAAAAGATTCTAAAAGGAGCAGGGTGTGGACAAGCAACAGTATCCAGTAAACAAGGTTCTGCACTGCGAACCCAACTCGGATTGACATGGTCACAGTACAGAAAACTAAAGACAGTTCACAGAACGTTAGGGGTACAATTTGATAGTGAAAACAAAGAAAGGCAGGAACAATCTAAAGCAATGCTGGCAGAAATAGAAATAAAGGAACTTAAACTGTGTTTCAACAATGAAGATGATAAAATCACAGAAGAAAGAGTGATCCCAGTTGCCTGCGTTCAAAACGTTCAGAATCTTGTTGAAAATTTACTGGAACAGTACGAAAAAACAGGAAAATTGACATGGCATGACAATACAATTCCACAAGATGAAATCTGGGTAAAGATAGGCGGGGATCACGGGGGAGGTTCATTTAAGCTTACACTACAAGTTGCAAACACCAGTAATCCTAATTCAAAACTCAACACATGCCTGCTGATGATCTGTCACTGTAAAGACACTCCTGAAAATCTGCGAAGGTTGCTGAAACCATTCAGAGCTCAAACTGAAACGCTCCAAAACATGACATGGAAAGGAAAGAAAATTCGTTTGTTTTTCTTTGGCGACTATGACTTTCTGACAAAAGTGTACGGCCTGTCAGGTGCTCAGGGAGCTCACCCCTGCCTTTTTTGCACAGCATCCAAGCGACAAATTCAACTCCCACCTCAGTGCAATGCAGGCAACATCACAAAACGTAATCTTAAACAGATCAAGAGAGACAATCGCATGTACAGATATTCCAAAAAGAAAATTGCCAAGTTGTACAACAACGCAGTCAGAAGACCCATTTTGCCTATAGAAACAGACCACATTGCTCCTCCATACCTACACATACTACTCGGTATAACAAAGAAACATCACGATCTGATGGAGGAAGACTGCCACACACTTGACAAATCCATAGCAGAATCCTTAGCTGCTAGTGACAAACAGACACCAGAAGTAGGGACGGTCTTCAAAGATTATGTAATGCAGCTGAAGCAAATAGAACAAAGAAAGGAAGAGGTGAGACACCTTGAGACACAACTTGTTTGGAATGAACCAAATGACGAAACCTCCTTGGCAGATTTTCAGGCACAACAGGAGCAGCTTCAAAACAACATACACAAACAAGAAGATGAGATAGAAGAACTGAGGTCAAGCCTAGATTTACCGCAATTGTCAGGTCCAGTTACAAAACACCTGGATACAGTACTCCAAGACAACAACATTTGCAAACAAGCATATCACGGCAGGTCATTCATAGGGAATCACTGTCACAAATACATGCAAGCAGACACAATCACACGTCTTTCTGACAGCATTGTAACAAAAACAAATGAACTTGTAGAAGACAGTCACATAAGGGATATGGCCTTGCACATCAGCCAGAAGTTCAAAACACTGAACACATTTTATTCCAACATTCATGCTACAATTTCACACTCAAGACCAGTCACCCAAGATGACATTTACACACTTGACAAACACATTCAACAATACATGACGTTTTACAGGACAACATTTCCTCACAAAAAAGTGACACCAAAACAACATATACTCGAGGAACACAGCCTTCCGTTTGTTAGACAGTTCCGATTTGGATTATCTTTTTTGGCGGAACAGGGGGGTGAAGAAGTTCACGCGGTTGTTAACAGCCTGGCAAGGAGAGTGTGGGGAGTCAGAAGTAAAAAAGAACAGCTGATGATCATCATGAGAGAACAATTATCTTTAGTGTCTCCTGAACTACAAACCATGCTTCCCATGCTGTCTGTGGCAACGACCTCCAAGACTGTGTAATCTCACTCAGCCAACCGGTCTGCTCCCCCCAGCCACCCCCTCCTCTCCACCCTCTCATCTCCCCGTTGTGTAACCTGTTTTCACTCAGTATCAACTTTATCAAATCATCAGTAAACTTTATGAATGTACTGTTATCATAAATCCACTGATCGTTTTGTCTTTCACACGTTCTCCCCCCTCATCTTATAGTGTTTCTGTGCCTATTTCTCATTATGGATACTGTACAGTTGATTTTCACCAGACTTGCGTTTGAGTCCATAACAAGAGCCAGGTAATTGCCATTATGTTTTTATTTCTTGTGTCTTGTTGTGTACGTATGTCAAAATGTTTCTGTCATTAATTTAACGTCAAAATAATAATTGCATGTTCACAATGGGGAGTTTAAAACACCCATTTTTAACAAAGTTGCATATTTCCTTCTACTGTAGCATGCTTTCTCACTGTCTTTCCGTCGTTGTCATTCCTTTGTTTGAAAAGCTACAGGAACATTTTTTTATACCGGAAGAAAGCTGGATTTATTGGCTTTCGAATGCACATGAGAGCGTAACTATATATTGCTTTCCAAAGACATGGTTTACGGTTTTGTACTGATACTACCTTGTAAGCACCGGCCGTCTATGTTCCGCGGCGATGCGTTATCGCTTAGGCCTGTGTGTGCTGAGCGGCATTCCGGTTAAGCGCGATGGAGTGAAAGGGAGGGAGCGGCTGTCGCTACAATTAGTGTGTGCACCGCGTGCTAGCCTCTCAGAGGTCACTATCAGTTCAGGAACGGGGTCAGCGCCAACTGAAAGTCAGCTTCATACAGCCGTGCTTCCTGCCTCCCAAAGGAGACCCATACCCGTGTCGCCCTTCAGCCATAGGGGCTGAAACAGTAGCAGCTGAACCGGGGTTGAGCTGTACTGAGAGGGCGAGTACGGAATCGACAGAGCCACAGCCGAGTCGATTACTGTGAGGGGCAGTGTGAAGGCCGCAAAATGACAAGAAGTCAACAGAGCCGCAGCTGAGTTGAGGGCTCGTGGTCATGGCAACAGAACCGTAGTTGAGTTGTGATGACCAGCCGAGGCGGACCTATGGTCTGACGCCCGCGGGTAATGGTCCCCGTGGATCGGGGTTCCCCAGTGCCCAAAGGGCCAGCTTGCTGGGGGCCGCTTGGCATTTGCCAAGGCGGCCAAGTGCTCTGTCCGGAAGGGGACAGAGAGGTGCCAGCCCGCCATGGGTCGCTTGGTATTTGCCAAGGCGCCCAAGTGCTCTGTCCGGAATGGGACAGAGGTTGGGGCGGGGGCAGCAGCAGGCTGCGGGGAAGGAAGGGAGGCAACCGGGGCGGATCAACGATCTGACGCCCGTAATAGGTGGGTTGCCTCCCTTGGCCCACCTGGCGAACCAGGGGGTGTCCCGCCTGGCGAACCAGGGGGTGAGCCAGTTTCAGTCAAAGTGCTGGCCTTCCTGCCTCCCGAAGGAGACCCATATCCAAGTCGCCCTTCAGCCATAGGGGCTGAAACAGTATCAGCAGAACCGGAGTTGAGCTGTACGAAGGGGGCGAGCACAGAATCGACAGAACCGCAGTTAAGTCGATAACTGTGATGGGCAGTGTGAAGACCGCAAAATGACGAAAAGTCAACTGAGCCGCAGCTGAGTTGAGGGCTCGTAGTCACCGCAACAGAACCGTAGCTGAGTTGCGATGACTCGAGAGAGTGAGAGAGAGAAGACGTAGAAGGGAGAGACAAAGATGAAGAGAGAGCGGGTTTTGGTGCGCCGGTCGAACCACCGGTCTGTGGGTGTGAGAATTCGGCGGACGAAATCTTCTTAACCCTCGCTTTACCACCCAATCGCTTCACATAAGTTTCTCCCTTAAACGAAAACATAGGCAAGACACAAAAACAGCAACGAGAATCGATCGATCGCGTAGCGAAATCGAAAAATACTTAGCTGCTCAGAGAGTACGAGGCGAGGTGGAAGATGGCTGCCGAGAAAAGAGGAAGAGCACATGCGCATGCGCAAGACATGGATACTCTCAGAGTTATGGTCCCTTCGGACTTTATTGTTTATGAGGCAGGAATGGCAAATCGCTGCCGCTTATTGCATTAGTGAGCCATGGTATAGTATGTGTAATTAAACTTTCTTTTCATATGAAATTTATTATTCTACTCCTAAAAATAAAGAAGTTATGGGTGTTTGAAGTGTGTAACATAGCAAACAGCCATTTTGAGAAAATCAAGTTTTACCTTAGCAACAGGTATTTGTACTTCAACAATCTTTACCAAATTTTGTACTATGGTGAACCACATCATGCCACAACAGCACACAAAAATTGGTGTGAAAATCTACTGTAATTGTCTTGTTATTTAAGTTTATATATCCCTTTTTCTGACACAAAAAGCATGCCGTTATCTGGTTAAAACGCATCTTAAATACATTTTTTCTGATTGAATTACAAAGTGCTGAGTGCATGTACATGCAATTTAAAGATTAAATATTCCATTTTTGAAGAAAAGTAAAAATTGACAAAATCGACCCATCACATCTTTTCCGGGCCTCTACGCTTTTCGCTGCCTGCGAGTTACGACTCATTTAGTGAAAACGGGTCACAAATGTGATCGTGCCTTGTGTGCACTGCTGTCACCAGCCTACTCTACCGCAGACAATGTCTTCATAATTGGTGGTGTTGATGCCACAGCTGATGAGGTTGGTTGGCCTTCAGGGTATACTTGCATCACTTTTGTGCTCTTCCATGGGTACAGCATCCTTGCGTCAGCTCTCCATACACAGCAGCTTTGGGTGCAACTGTCTGCCACATGGACAACATATTCTGTTGTCCAGTGGTGCCGGCATGATTTGATGAACACTGTATACTTGGCTGTCCACACTTCTTCAAAACTTAACCCTTTGACTCCTGCACCTGTCCACCAGCATCCTGCATTGCCAACCACGCTAGCAAAGTGAAAGCTAAACCCTTTGAATCCCCCACCCTGTCCACCAGCTTCGTGCAGAAAGTTGGTGGATAGGGTGAGGGAGTCAAAGGGTTAAGTTTTCGCGGTTGCCACATCACATACACATATCCAAACAGACAACACACAACATACTGGAACACAGACACACACACACAGACACACACACACACACACACACCACACACACACACACACACACACACACACACATACGCACACACATACGCACACACACATACGCACACACACACACACACACAACACACACACACATACGCACACATACGCACACACCACACACACACGCACACACACAACGCACACGCACGCACGCACGCACGCACGCACGCACGACCCCACACACACACACACACACACACACACACACACACATACACATGTACACTCATGTGAACAGAAAAGGACAGAAATCAAACATTTTGTTTCTAAACAAACCAAATCAAATAACACCCATCTGCAAAGATATCAGACCAGCTGCCAAGCGCACGGACAGCCTGAACAACAGCTGCAAAGTGCACGGACAGCCTGAACAACAGCTGCTAAGTGCACGGACAGCCTGAACAACAGCTGCAAAGTGCACGGACAGCCTGAACAACAGCTGCTAAGTGCACGGACAGCCTGAACAACAGCTGCAAAGTGCACGGACAGCCTGAACAACAGCTGCAAAGTGCATGGACAGCCTGAACAACAGCTGCCAAGTGCACGGACAGCCTGAACAACAGCTGCCAAGCGCACGGACAGCCTGAACAACAGCTGCCAAGTGCACGGACAGCCTGAACAACAGCTGCTAAGTGCACGGACAGCCTGAACAACAGCTGCAAAGTGCACGGACAGCTGAACAACAGCTGCCAAGTGCACGGACAGCCTGAACAACAGCTGCTAAGTGCACGGACAGCCTGAACAACAGCTGCAAAGTGCATGGACAGCCTGAACAACAGCTGCCAAGTGCATGGACAGCCTGAACAACAGCTGCCAAGTGCACGGACAGCCTGAACAACAGCTGCCAAGCACACGGACAGCCTGAACAACAGCTGCACAGCGCACGGACAGCCTGAACAACAGCTGCCAAGCGCACAGACTGCCTGAACAACAGCTGCAAAGCGCACAGACAGCCTGAACAACAGCTGTCAAGCGCACAGACAGCCTGAACAACAGCTGCAAAGCGCACGGACAGCCTGAACAACAGCTGCAAACACTATGTTATGATGATCAGCATTGGTATTGTTGTTTATCTCTTTCACCCTGAACATACGCTGGAGCGTAGGTTACGCGCACATCGCTTCAGCCCGAACATGAGGTCGAGCGTAGCTGACCGTTCGGAATTTTTTGTCCAGGCCTCACAAACATACAATACAACCACATGATCATCATCATCATTATCATCACCGTCATTATCATCAATGTCTCCAAACATTACTGACCCCGTATCTCTCAGCAGCCACATCTTCCAGACTTCTGCCTTCCTCTTTGGCTTGCTGCTGGCATCGCTGGTAGGCTTTACGTAACCATGACAACCCTCCATCTCCTGCTGAGGCAGAGGCCACAGGGACTGTAGGTTTGTTTTCCGGTACACCAGTTCCACCGTCTTTCCAGTAAGGGTTGAGCTCTCTGGTGTGTTGACCTGGCTGAAACAGGACGGAAATCTGGGATTATAATGATTCTTTAACCCCTTCAGTGCCAAAGTGTAAACAAAGAGGTGAATTGCTTGTGCCAGGAGTTTTAAAGTCTTGACTTAAAAAAACAAACAAAAGAAACTCTTCATCCAGCCCAAAAAACCCCACAACACTATAAATTTTCTTGTTCAGTATACTTTACAACGCACCAATAGCGGCAGTACTTTCGTTTTTATGATCGCCAGTGCTAGTAATGTCACTTCGACTCTTATCTGGGCGAAATATCGCCTGCATGCGCCAAATTACATGTATCGTCATTTTCACTCTTAGCGACTGCAAATCAGAATCAGCGCCACAAGTAATGATTTCTGCAACTTCTTTTGTTGCATAAGTTGTTTTTCGGGTCCAATCGACGCTCAATGTTGAAGCGAGTTCGTCCGCCATTGTTTGCAGTCGCTGAATAGCAATCAGCTGTAGGGGGTACCTTTTCGATCGCACGGGCGGAAAAGACCGTAAAACATATATAATTAGCATCTATTTATAGAGGGAATCCTGAAGTTTCCGTTGATATCTCAAACGTCACTGAAAGTGTTGGGGTTTTCTGGCTAAAAATAGGAAAGGTCGCAGACCGAATATTCGGTCAGTGGCACTGGAGTGTATATTTCTTCTGACCGAATATTCGGTCGGTGGCACTGGAGGTGTATGTTTGTTCTGACCGAATATTCGGTCGGAAGCAGTGAAGAGGTTAACCCTTCCACTCCTGTACCCTGTCCACCAGCATTCTGCATTGTCAACCATGCTAGCAAAACAAAAACATGTTCCTTTGACTCCCTCACCCTATCCACCAGCTTCCTGCAGGACTGGTCTTGTATCCCACGTGAAGATTCACACCAGGCACTACAACCATTATGTATCCCACGTGAAGATTCACACCAGGCACTACAACCATTATGTATCCCACGTGAAGATTCACACCAGGCACTACAACCATTATGTATCCCACGTGAAGATTCACACCAGGCACTACAACCATTATGTATCCCACGTGAAGATTCACACCAGGCGCTAAGACCATTATGTATCCCACGTGAAGATTCACACCAGGCGCTAAGACCATAATGCATCCCACGTGAAGATTTACACCAGGCGCTAAGACCATAATGCATCCCACGTGAAGATTTACACCAGGCGCCAAGACCATAATGCATCCCACGTGAAGATTCACACCAGGCACCAATACCATTATGTATCCCCATGAAGATTCACCCAGGCACTATGACCATTATGAAGCTGGTGGATAGGGTGAGGGAGTCAAAGGGTTCAGACAGAAATCTGAAACCTGAAAACACTTTTATCATTATCATAATCATTTTTATACAATGCTATGCACCAAACTCACTGTGTACTATACACAATCAGACATTTTAGTGGAGCACGGAGAACTCAAGCTGTAAGGCAAGCTGACCACACTCCACTATGTTGTTCATCTTATCTACAATCACTTCATTGAGCAGGCAATAACCCTTTGACTCCCATACCCAATCCACCAACTGCAAAAACTTAACCCTTTGATTCTCTCACCTATCCACCAACTTACCACAGGAAGCATGTGGACAGAGTAAGGGAATCAAAGGGTTAACTTTTTGCTTTGCTAGCCTGGTTGACTATACAGGATGCTGGTGGACAGGGTTCGGGAGTCAAAGGGTTAAATCGATGACCACTACTATACACACAGACAACAAAAAACAACAAGATCACCCCCACACACTTTCATTCTCACCTCACTCAGAAGACGTGCTTCTTCCGCTTTCTTCTGGTCTTCTTCACCTTTCTTTCTCTTCCGCAGTTCTTCCCTCGTCACCGTGGGGATAACGTCCGTCACCAGGGGGCGCTCCATCCAGCTGTCCCGCTGTCATAGAAGTAAACATTAATTTTCAACAAAAGAGAACTTTTAGAGGCCCATTATTTTTACCTTGCATCCAACGACAGTTGATACAAATGCATCGCTACTGTTCTAGTCGTGAGTTCAACCCCCAACTTGGGCCATGTTTATGCAGGCTGATTCGTTCTTTTGACAGAGCCATGTGTGACCCAGTGATGCTTGAGCCCGACACACACACGCACGCACGCACGCACGCACGCACGCACACACACACACACACACACACACACACACACACACACACGAGAAATGCATGTCACAAGGATTTTGCGTTGGTTTCTTTTAAAATGAGCTCAAGATATTTCTGTTCATCTTTTTTGTTAGTTCAGTTCTTATTCACCGATAGTTCAGCGACCAAGGCAGCTGGGTGTGTGTGCGGCCCAGTTTTTATTCCTTTTCTTGTAGCTGATGTAGCTTATGTGTACAACCCCTATTCCACAAATAGGGTAAGTCTATTTTGGATTATTTCTTTAGTCTAGATTTAGATCAAGTCTAGTTCTTTCCTTCTTATTAGGCATTATCATTTTCTAAATCACTATCACATTTTGATTCAGCTTGTTAGTTTATTGTTTACAGTGACTAAAACTTACTTTTGAGTCAACATGAAAATGGACTTTATTGTGATTTGTAAATTACTGAAGCATATAAGTTATGGTATAGTTATTGAGTAATGTTTCTTGGTGTGTTTCAGGGTTTATTTTCTGTCCCATTTATGCCTCTTACAATAAACAGGGAACGAACCCAACAGGACTGACTTTAATAAATTCCGTAAGAGTGTGATCCTGTCACACATGTATTGAGAAAAGTTTTTTTTTTCTTTTTTCTTTTTTCTTTTGGTCCCATTTTCTACGCCATCATTAATGGAGAAGACTGAAGTCATGGTGATCAGTAAAAAACATGAAATCCCATAGAAACACAAACATCACAAAATCCATACAGTCTTCTTTTAGACCACTGGAATTCTCATCTATGGCAATCACTTCCGTGCTTCTGCCTACCCATAGTGCTGGATAAGGGAATGGTGCCGACCTTCACCTTTCCCATCCCCCTCCAAGGCTAACTGAAAAAGCGAGACAGTGCCTGCAAGTTCTTTGTGAGTGCTGAAGGCTGCAGAAATTGCATCTTACCCAATCTTTAATATCGTGTAGCGTGTTTCCATCCCTTCTTTTTTTTTAATACTTCTGGTTTAGTATATCGCCAAGCTCTGTGTGCGCACTATAAGTTGTTTGTAGATTATGTCAGAAACAATGTGCTTAGCTTGTAGTGTGTTTCATGTGAAGTATTGTTAATGTGTATCCTGACCACACTTGTCTTTTTCTTCCACTAGCTTATCAGGTAGGTCAATTTCATTTTATTTCTAACATGTTGAGTGTGTTTGTGTGTGTGTGTGTGTGTTTGTATGTGTTTGCGCGCACGTGTGTGTGCATGTGCTCATGTGTCTGTGTCTGTGTTTGTATGTGTGTTCACTCTCTCTCTTTCTCTCCTCTCTCCATCTACCTGTCTTTCTTTCCTTCTTTCTTTCTTGAGTTATTCTATCTTTATAAAAACAACCTCTTTCTGTGTCTATATCTGCTCTATGTGTGAGTGTGAGTGTGTGTGTGTGTACGTGTGTGTGTGTGTCTGTGTGTGTGTGTGTGTGTCTGTGTGTGTGTGTGTGCATGTGTGCGTGTGTGTGTGTGTGTGTGTGTGTGTGTGTGTGTGTGTGTGTGTATGTGTGTGTACGTTGTGTGTGTGTGTGTGTGTGTGTGTGTGTACTGTGTATGACTGTGTATGTGTGTGTGTGTGTGTGTATGTGTATGTGTATGTGTATGTGTGTGTGTGTGTGTGTGTGTGTGTGTGTGTGTGTGTGTGCGCGCGTGCGTGCGTGCATGCATGCGTACATGCGTGTGTGTAATTAGAGAACAGCAAATTGGGAGTGGGTTTATTTAAGCATTTGCACATGTTTACAGCAAATTGTATTCACAATTAGTCAATGGACGTGTGTGCCCATCTAGTAGTTCTCACATGTTTTTCAGTCACTTTCAAGGTGGATGTAGGTACCTTGTATTTGATTACCTCTTCTATAGACAAATAGTGTTTATTACTGGGAGAAAGTTGAGGCCTACTGTATTTCACTGTCATGAGCATGAAATGTCCTGTATTAACACTATTGTGACTGGCCCTGCCTCTGCCTGAACTTCCTGCCAGCCTGAGCCTGCCTCCAATAAAGAACCAGTAGTTGTAAAAATAACTCTCTAGCAGGCCTGAATGAAGTCCAATTGTCACCAAAATTTGTGTACTTAATGAAAAATGGATGCTGAGTGAGTTTAGCTGTGCTGTTTATAAAGCTATTACTTAAATAGTTTTCAGCCGCCATCCAGTTCTGTACCATATATCACCGAAATGACTTTTAGTGCGGCCCGGCAGTAGGTGAAGCTCGGCGTTCATGACTATAGTTGCATCCTGTCACGGATGTGTTAACCCTTTGACTCCCGCACCCTATCCACCAACTGCAAAAACTTAACCCTTTGATTCCCTCATCCTTTCCACCAGTTTCCAACAGGAAGCTGGTGGAAAGGGTGAGAGAATCATAGGGTTAAGTTTTTGCTTTGCTAGCATAGTTGGCAATACAGGATGCTGGTGGACAGGGTGCGGGAGTCAAAGGGTTAAGCTAGCTAAACAATGTACAGAGAACAAGGCACCACATGTTATAGCATCTCCTGCTTGAGTCAGGCCAGCTGCTCGTGTGTTAACCCTTTGACTCCTGCACCATATCTACCAACTGCAAAAACTTAACCCTTTGATTCCCTCAACGTTTCCACCAGCTTCCTGCAGGAAGCTGGTGGAAAGGGTGAGGGAATCAAAGGGTTACGTTTTTGCTGTGCTAGCATGGCTGGCAATGCAGGATGCTGGTGAATCAAGTGTGGGAGTAGAAGGGTTAAGCGAAAGTCTAATGAGAGTGAAAGAGGCTTTGAGCTTTTCCCTTTCTTTTCGCCATATGTCCAGCCTGACTCCAGGATTGCCACTGAGCTACAGCAGGACAGGGATTGTTTTTCTTTCTACTTCTAGTTCTGTGGTTGTTAGCAGCTTATGTGGCCTTGCCCTTGGCTATTTCAACAGAAAGTTTGGTGCTGTACAGCCGTGCACCTGAGGCTCATTGTTATTGTTGTTTAAAGCCCAGCCGACTGCATAGAGCCATATCAGGGCTATAACTGCTTCAAAACATACAAAACTTTAACAGGAAAAAAAAAGAAAAGAAAAAAATCAAGTACACATATCAATGTATTTACGCACATAATCTAAGGACATGCCCCTGACGTTGACCATTCCATCCAATTTATCGCACAGGGTATTCAAAAACCACACTTGAATACAAATTTAAGCATACCTAAGAACATATATAAAAACGGGCATAAATTACCTAAAATTGCTTCCGCATATCTCACCTCCCTAGAGCCAAAAATGCACTTACATAATACATGTACTCAATTATCAATCCCACGGAAAAGTATGTAAGACTATCGAAAACATACAGATGAGTGGACCAGCAAGGCAGAAAATGATAGGAAGAAATGACACAAAGGAGGAAGAAAGAAACAAAGAGAGTGACAGAAAAGAGGGAATTTCTAGTACAGAATTTCCAGACGGTGGGGATACTTTTTAAACTGAAAGAGCCCCCGGCAGCCCCACAGGGGAACCTGAAGCCTGAACACACTAATAACGCACAAGGTAGCAGCACAAGGTCCACTCACCTGTAAGCAAGGGCCAGCAACTGTTCTTGATACAGGGGCAGATTGTAATGGTTGTGAGCCTTTCTCTGTCCAAACCTCTTCTGCCTCCGACTAAAAGACATACATCATATCAACAATGACAACAAAAATAACAACTATAGTAGTAGTGCCACTATCATTACTAATAATGATAATAATAAGAAGAATGTTAATAATAAGAAGAAGAAGAACAGACAAATCAAAAAACATATACTGATAATAATATCCCATAATAAAAACAATAATAATGTTAACAACAGCAATAATAACAATGATGATGATGATGATAATGATGATGGTAATACTAATAATGACAATGATGACAATGATGATGATGATGATGATAATGACAATAATAATAATCATCATAATAATAATAATAATAATAAAGCAGGAATTCGGAATTTGTTCAAGAAGAGATTCATCATACTCAGAATATTCCATATGCGCGTCACCCAAATCTGCCAGCAATTATCTGGCAGACTCCACAAGCCTACACAAAACCCTACGCACTGACAAGATCTTGAAATGAGGATGGGAAGGACAGGATCTATGGAACACTAAGCTGACACCACCAGAATGATGGAAACATTAAGATGGGCAGCCAGCAGGCCAGTGGACCTATGAAGCACTAAGCTGACACCACCAGAATGACAGAAACATCAAGATGGACAGCCAACAGGCCAGTAGACCTATGAAACACTAAGCAGACACCACCAGAATGATGGAAACTTCAAGATGGGCAGCCAACAGGCCAGTGGACCTATGAAACACTAAAGAATGATGGAAACATTAAGATGGGTAAGCAAGCAGGCCAGTGGACCTATGAAACACTAAGCTGACACCATCAGAATGATGGAAACATTAAGATGGGCGCGCAGCCAACAGGCCAGTGGACCTATCAAACACTAAGCTGATACCACTAGAATGATGGAAACATTAAGATGGGCAGCCAGCAGGCCAGTGGACCTATGAAACAGTAAGCTGACACCATCAGAATGATGGAAACATTAAGATGGGCAGCAAACAGGCCAGTGGACCTATGAAACAGTAAGCTGACACCATCAGAATGATGTAAACATTAAGATGGGCAGCAAACAGGCCAGTGGACCTATCAAACACTAAGCTGATACCACTAGAATGATGGAAACATTAAGATGGGCAGCCAGGAGGCCAGTGGACCTATGAAACAGTAAGCTGACACCATCAGAATGATGTAAACATTAAGATGGGCAGCCAGCAGGCCAGTGGACCTATGAAACAGTAAGCTGACACCATCAGAATGATGGAAACATTAAGATGGGCGCGCAGCCAACAGGCCAGTGGACCTATCAAACACTAAGCTGATACCACTAGAATGATGGAAACATTAAGATGGGCAGCCAGCAGGCCAGTGGACCTATGAAACACTAAGCTGACACCACCAGAATGATGGAAACATTAAGATGGGCAGCCATCAGACCAGTGGACCTATGAAACACTAAGCTGACACCACCAGAATAATGGAAACATTAAGATGGACAGCCAACAGGCCAGTGGACCTATGAAACACTAGAGAATGATGGAAACATTAAGATGGACAGCAAGCAGACCAGTGGACCTATCAAACACTAAGCTGATACCACTAGAATGATGGAAACATTAAGATGGGCAGCCAGCAGGCCAGTGGACCTATGAAACATTAAGCAGACACCACTAAGGCGCGCTATAGCACATCCTCGCTTGCCGCCACTCTCACCAGAAGTGACCGACCTCACGCTGTGTTAGACTCCTGTCACTGCAGCACCGTCTTCTTTGTCGTCTTGTCCTTCTATGTCTTCATCTTCTTTTTATGAAAATGTACTTTGGTGAGAACTTGTACACATGTAAGCAAAGTTTGGGAACCATTGTCCTGGTTTTATGTGTGTTCAAGTGGAAGAGTCCTTAATCTGCCTCTGACCTTGCACAACTGTATCCCCCTAAACCTTAACCGACTCCCGTTTACCTCCACCCCCATCACACACATGTATGTGTGTGTGTTTGTTTTTGTAATCTAATGTGTGAGCATTTAATTATGTGATATTAATGATTCTGTTTATATTGTACTATGTTTCGTAAAATGTGTAATGTACACACACACACACACACACACACACACACACACACACACACACACACACACACACACACACACACACACACTCACACACACACACACACACACACTCACTCACTCACACACACACACACACACACACACACACACACACACACACACACACACACACACACACACACACACACACACACACACACACACACACACACACACACACACACACACACACACACATACACGCACGCGCACATACATTCATCCTCACCAAACTGGAGTCTGAGGAACTGCTGTGTCGCTTTCTCTTCTTTTCTTTCTTTTGCTTTTTCTTCTTCTTCTTGTCCTTTTTCTTCTTCTTCATCTTTTCCATGTCCTGAATATGAATCAGATTGAACACAGTCATGAGGTTGACATATTTTACGATTAAAACTATGTATAAACAAATAACTATTAAAAATTATGAAGACTTATTGTTAATAAAAATGTTATAGAGCAACATCCTATGCATTTTGTATTCTATACAGTGGTGCCCCCAAAAGTCGAATCTAATTGGTTCCTTGGGCCATTTGACTTGAGAATATTCTAGTTGGGAGGCAATTTTTCCCATCAAAATTAAAGTAAAAAGCATTAATTCGTTCCAGGCCCCAAAATCCCTATATCTATTTTAAATTTTTATGGGTTTCTGTTGTGCCCTGTGGCCAGATAACTGCAAATGTGTGCAATATCAGTATAATGGCAAGCAGGTATAGACTTAAAATTTAAATAGACTTAAAATAAAGCAGAAATAGACTTAAATACTAATACTTTCTTGGGAGCCATAATGAGGGCTAATTTGAAGAAGAAATGCGAAAAAATGCCAGCAACAACAGAGGATGATGTGCACGGCACGGTGGAGTGAGCGGGACTGGGCGGGCAGCGCGTGCCTCAGGTCCTGGCTTTGTTGCCAGACGTTCGAGATGGGAGTGAGATTCGACATGGGAGGCGAAATTTTGACAAAATTTTCATTCAACATGGGAAAATTTGACTTGGAATGCATTCGACTTGGGGGGTACCACTGTACTCCCTTTGTGTCCAGCAGTGATTTCCCTGTCTATGTGCCCACCCTTTCACGCCACTCTGTCCTCCCTCTCCTGGTTTGCTTGTGCTTTGTACCCTGGAGTTTTGGTCATTGTGAGTGAATGCTTTGGTGAATGATGAGAGTGCATACTTTTATCAAGATATGGTGCCTTGTAAATGCCATTACTATTACTATTACTATTAGCATTACTGAAAATGTTAGATATAAAAAATTACGCCAGTTCTCAACCCAGTAGTTGCGCTGAAGAAGTCGGCCGGATCGCCGATGAAAGCTACGCAGTAAGTAGCTTTTTTTTTCACTGAGAGACAGGTTCAGTCAGGTAGCCATTAAGTCAATAAATGAATAATAAATCAATTGTATTAGCATGATCTGACATGGAACCAGAAAAAAAACACAACAGTATCAAACATGTATTATCTTACACAAAAGTACAGGAACTCTGTTCCCTATGAACACATATATGAATGCATACATCCATACAGACACACAGAGATATGCAGGCACATGTGTATGCACATGTACATCAACATGCACACATAAAGATAAACAGACTCAAACACCTACAGAGGCTATCTAGAGTGTTTTACGAAGTTTGATTGTCATTTACCAATTAGCCCTCTTTTCTTGTCCATGTCTGTCTCCCTGTCTCTTCCCTTGTGTATTATGTATGCAAATGTGTGTGTGTGTGTGTGTGTGTGTGTGTGTGTGTGTGTGTGTGTGTGTGTGTGTGTGTGTGTGTGTGTGTGTTTGAGTGTGTACGTGTGAGTGTGTGTGTGTGTGTTAGTGAGTGTATGTGTGTGTGTGTGTGTGTGTGTGTGTGTGTGTGTGTGTGTGAGTGTGTAGGAGTGTGTGTGTGTGTGTGTGTGAGTGTGTGTGTGTGTGTGTGTGTGTGTGTGAATGTGTGTGTGTGATGTGTGTGTGTGTGTGTGTGTGTGTGTGTGTGTGTGTGTGTGTGTGTGTGTGTGTGTGTGTGTGTGTGTGTGAATGTGTGTGTGTGTGTGTGTGTGTGTGTGTGTGTGTGTGTGTGTGTGTGTGTGTGTGTGTGTGTGTGTGTGCGTGCGTACGTGTGTGTGTGTGTGTGTGTGTGAGTGAGTCACGAGTGAGTGAGTGAATGAGTGTGTGTGTGTGTGTGTGTGTGTGTGTGTGTGTGTGTGTGTGTGTGTGTGTGTGTGTGTGTGTGTGTGTGTGTGTGTGTGTGTGTGTGTGTGTGTGTGTATGTGTGTGTGTGTGTGTGTGTGTGTGTGTGTGTGTGTGTGTGTGTCTGTGTGTGTGTGTCTGTCTGTGTCTGAGTGGGTGAGTGGATGCATAAATGTGTGTGTATGAGCGTGTTCATGCATTCATGGCTTCAGTTTAATTTCCAGCAGTAATAAAGTGTGACCCCCTAAATAGCCTGGCGACCCCCTAAAAATCTGGAGGTGAATTTTGCATGCCAAATCTGACCCCCTAATTTTGAGTACACAATTATCACCGATTCAATTTAATATGTCTATGGCATTGTCAATCCAAATGTGAAAATAAATATGTATACATATATATATACTGGATTCGCACCATAGGTAGGCCTACACCATTGTCACATCTACTTTCAACAAATCTATCATAAAATGTAAAACACATAAAAACAAAACACTTCAAAGGATCCATAAGATACACTGATCAACCAGTCATACAACTACAAGCGTACTGAATTAAATAAACAAAATTTAGGAAACATCAAAAACACTTTTTCCCATGTACACACACACACACTCACACACACACACACACACACACACACACACACACACACACACACACACACAAGCACACACACACATACACACGCATGCATGCACACATGCATGCACACATGCATGCACGCACACACAAACACACACACACACGCACGCACACACAAGCACACATACACACGCATGCACACATGCATGCACACACAAACACACACACAAACACATACACGCATGCACATATGCATGTACGCACACGCACACACACACACACACACACATACACACACACACACATACACACACACACACACACATACAAGCACACACACATACACACGCATGCACACATGCATGCACACACACACACACACACATGCATACACGCATGCACGCACACACGCATGCACGCATACACACACACACACACACACACACACACACACACACCAACAAAAGATTACTTGGCTAACCTTTTGTTCTTTTGCAATTCGCTCGTCAATTGAAGACAGCATCCATGTTCCCTCCCCCGCCTGTCGGGCTCTTTCTCTTCGCTTCTCAGATTTCTCATATTCCTTTTGGGCCTGTGAGTATGAAGAGAGAAATTACAATCAAACAAACAGACACAAAAAGCAAAGAAACAAACA
>JAPXFY010000034.1:36298687-36308687 GCA_030674185.1 Monoplex corrugatus
GGGACTGAAACCCGACCCCTCCAAGATACGGGCAATCCAAGACATGGCCCCACCAGCAGACAAAAAGGAGCTACAAACGATCATGGGAATGATCACCTATCTGGCAAAATTCGCACCGAACCTCTCAGAACTCACAAAACCGATCCGGGACCTTCTCAAAGAAGATGCAGAGTTCACCTGGGATACGCCACAACAACAAGCCCTCGAAGAGACGAAGCGAACCATTCTCAGCCAACCAGTACTCGCTTTCTTCCAGCCAGGGGAACCCGTCACACTACAAGTGGATGCCAGCAAGAATGGGTTAGGCGCAGTAATCCTCCAAAGTGGCAGGCCAATAGCCTTCGCTTCGAAAAGCTTGAGTCAATCAGAGCAGCAGTACGCACAGATAGAGAAGGAACTGTACGCAATACTGTTTGGGTGCAAGCGTTTCCACCAGTACATATACGGCAATGAAATCACTGTCCAAACTGACCACAAGCCGCTTGAAAGCATTACAAAGAAACCTCTCAGCGCAGCACCAGCCCGGTTGCAACGCATGTTACTCCAGCTGCAGAAGTACAACCTCCGGATCATTCATGTTCCCGGCAAGGAAATCCCTGTGGCAGACACACTGTCCAGGAAATATCTGCCAGCAGAGCCAGAAGACGAAATGCTCAAAGACCTTGACGTCCAAGTCCACACTATCATTTCCAACATGCCTGTATCCGACAGAAAGATGCAACAAATCCAAGCAGCCACCCAGAACGACCCCCAAATGCAGGACCTGAAGAGTGCCATACAAGATGGATGGCCCCAATATCGCCAGAACTGCAAGGAAAGCATCGCTGATTTCTGGAACTTCCGTGACGAACTGGCCATAGTTGATGGTGTAATCTTCAAAGGGAGCAAGATACTGATCCCTCCCCCTCTACGCCCCGAAATGCTGGACACAATACATTCAGGGCACTTTGGGATTGAAAAGACACAACAGCGTGCAAGGGAGATCCTCTTCTGGCCCGGCATGACAACTCAGATTTATAACAAAGTTGCGGCCTGCCCCATCTGCGCACCCACAAGACCCTCAAATCCCAAAGAACCCATGATACCCCATGAAATACCATCCCGTCCATGGCAGAAGGTAGCCACTGACCTCTTCACATGGGACAACAAACAGTATCTCATCACTGTGGACTACTACAGCCGCTTCCTAGAAGTAGACGAGCTGACCAGCACCACCTCCAGTGCCATCATCCGCAGGCTGGCCGTCCACTTTGCCAGACATGGCATACCCGAGGTCGTCATCAGTGATAACGGCCCACAGTTTTCTGCGGAAGAGTTCACCAACTTTGCATCAACCTGGGATTTCAAACACACCACTAGCAGCCCAGGCTATCCCCAGTCAAATGGTCTCGCTGAGAAATCGGTGCAGACAATGAAGAACATCCTGAGCAGAGCAAAAGCAGAAGGCAAAAACCCCCTACTCAGCCTCCTCGAGTACAGGAGTACCCCGGTAGATGGGCTGAAATCCCCAGCACAACTTTTAATGGGCCGCCAGTTACGGTCCGTCCTACCCACTGCCGCACAGCAGCTCGATCCAACGACGGTTGACCCAACCACAGTCATCTCCAGAAGACAACAACTGCAGGCCGACCAGAAGCAGTATTATGACCGCACTGCTCACACTCTGCCAACTCTCAAAAACGGGGAACAAATCTACGCACAACTAACCAAGGGTGACACGTGGAAACCAGCGACAGTTGTGGGGCCAACTGACAGCCCCAGATTGTTCCGCATCCAGACACCTGAAGGTCACCAGTTCCGGAGGAATCGCCGTTTTTTGCGCCAATCCTGTCAGACGCCACCACCCAAGACAGTACAACCCAGCAAGGTCGAACCTCCAGAGCAACTTCCTGAAGTGCCTCTCCCCACGCCTTGCCAAGATGTTCCCATCACCCCTCCGATGGAGACTTACATGACCCGGAGCGGCCGAAACGTGGATCCACCAGAGAAGCTAAACCTGTAAGGTGTGACCAGACACGCCTAATAAAGACTCAGGCTGTGCCTGTAGGGCGCGACCAGCCCGCATCGCAATGTACTAGCATCAGTATTATATCCACTGCTGGAGACATAGCGAAAATAGCCTTATCTACCTTTCCTTACATTTTGTTTTCTTCTTCCTTTTTCTGTTTTGTCTTTTTATGTTTTCCTTGGCAATTTATTTTTATAGGAAGGGGGATGTAAGATTGAATGCACTGTACAATGCGAGATAACCCTGTCGTTTTGTAGCCCCATGTCCATCACAGTAAGATCCCCTGATATAGACCAAGTAACTCCCCTTGACGAATGCAACGTGAGTAGTAATAAAGCCAGTCAGACTCTATGCAGCTCTCCTTGGTTGTTCATCTGGCTCTTTCCTACTTGGCGGAACAAAACAGTACGGAAGTTTAATTATGATAAAACCTCTTTAACCTTACGTGTTTTGAACACTGAACTATCATCTAAGTTTGGGATAGTTCGGTGTTTAGTCTTTAGTGGCCTAAGGGGAGTAACTTTTGCAGCACTTTCATTTCCCTGGCTTGTGTCCTCTGCAGTTGCAGAACATAGTAACTTAGTAAGTAATGCTACTTAATTAAAAAATAATGATAATGACAAACTGTATGCTGTCGTTGCCATTCTTGCCAGTTTACTACATGCACTCTCTATGTTTATCTTGATCTTACATAAAATAGCAAAATTAGATGTCATTCTATGATTCATTCTGACTCGCTCAGCGACCGTTCGAGTTCGGAATCTTATAAATCGCATTGCCAAATCATTTGGCAATGCGATTTATAAGATTCCGAACTCGAACGGTCGCTGAGCGAGTGGTTTCATTTTTTCGTTGCCATGATGATGACCGTATCAGGGCATATGATCATAATCAGGCTGGCTAATGATTGTGAACAAGAACGAGAAGAAATCTTATTTCAAATGAAGTATTCTACTTTTTTTTTCAGTTTAGCCCTTTAGGTCATACTCGCTGAGTCGCTTCTGAAGATCTTTAGCACGAATCGACTAAACTCCTGGATTTAACCCTTTGACTCCTGCACCCTCTTTATCATCATCATCAGGTGCCCTGCCGCAAGGCGTTAGCGATTATGGACTTCCATCTGTCTCTGTCTCTTGTTGCCTCAAGCATCTTTGCCACCCTCCCTGTCTTCAGCCACTCTGCAAGTTCGTCTAGTATCTTCTCCCTGGGTCTACCCGGTGCTCTCCTTTTTCAGCTTTCCCATTGTGATCAGGTGTTCCAATTCCCCTTTCCTCATAAAATGGCCCATGAATGTTGGCTGCCTTTTCCTAATCTTCCTTATGAATGATCTACTTGTGTCTGCCTCCATCAAGACTGTCCTGTTTGTTTTCTTTGCTGTTCATGGAACTCTCAACATCCTTCTTAGAAACCACATCTCGGCTGCCTCAATCTTGTTCTGGCTTTGCTTGTTGACTGTCCATGCCTCGCAACTGTACAACAGTATTGGTTCTATATAACATTCAAGAACTCTCTTCCTGATGGTAATTGATAGGCATTTGTTGGTAAGAATGCTCTCCATCTTCTTGAATGTTGTTTTTGCTTGGCCGATTCTGCTGGCTATTTCTGATGTGCATCTGCCGTCTGATGAAATGATCGTTCCCAGGTATTTGAATTTATCAACCTGTGTCAAGGTTGTGCCATTTGCTGTTATTTTGGCTTGCGGCGACAAAAGATAGATGCATATGGAGGGTCATGATCGCCAACGCCATGCAGTAGGGCACTTGATGATGATCAGGGAGTCTGCCAGATGATTGCTGGCAACTTTGGGCAGAGCACATATGGAATTATTCACGTGTGATCAATCCCTCTTGAACAAATAACATGAACTCCAACAACACTTATAAATAGACGTAGACCAATGCTAGTAAGTAATTCAGCTCTCTTAATTCCAATCCTGTAGACTACTACTATCACTGTATCAGGCTAAATAGATTAAATTCTTCCATGATTGATTGGGAAATAACATTTAATATTGATTTAACCAATAGTTTTTAGGATGGGATCAACAGAATGATTCTCATGCTCTCGTGTTTACCGACAGTACGCACACACACACAAATGCACACACACAAATGCATACACACACACACACACACACATACACACACACACACACACACACACACACACACAAATGCACACACAAATGCATACACACACACACACACACACACACACACACACACACAACACATACACACACACACACACACACACACACACACACACACACTGACACACTTGCAGACACACACACACACACACACAACACACACACACACACACACACACACACACACACACACACACACACACACACACATTTCACTTTTATGTGTTCATGATTAAATGTCTTATTTCTCTTTTCGTTTGGGTGTTTCTGCTTGCTCAAGTTTTTTTTTTCTTTTGGTCTAATTTGTTTAATTGCAAGTTTACTTGTCTATAAAGTATAATATTTATTTGTTTATTTATTTTGTGTGTGCAGTATCCTATTTTTCTGTTGTTTTAATATAAGTAGACTGTTCGACTACAGATGTTATAATGTCTGAACCACTGGAAAATAAAATGAAATCCAAAACAAGTGTGACTGCCCGCGTTCAAGCAAACAGGAACCAGAAGAAACACGAAAGAAGAATACGAACACGTATTTAATACAACAAGACAAGACAGGCGCAAATTCTCACATTGGACACAGCAGCAGAGAAGTTTGTCTTTTTGTCCTAATTTTTGTCCTAATTTTTGTATCTGGTGTTTGTTTGTTTGTGATCTGACGCTTGACAAAGGCCAGTTGGCCGAAAATTTGCGCCTGTCTTGTCTTGTTGTATTAAATACGCGTTTGTATTCTTCTTTCGTGTTTTTTTCTGGTTACTGGAAGATAAAGTTTCATTTCATTCTTTTTCTGTCTTTCTGTCTCTCATTCATCTCATCACCATACATATTGATACCCACCCGTCCCCATCCCCAACATACATGCCAAGGCTCCCACTTTTCCGCGAATTCGTGGATTTCCGCGAAAACCGAGAGTGAGAATCCGCGAAAAAAAATTTTCCGCGAAAAAAAAAAATCTGATTCAAATTCTGAATTAGGTCAACTTTGTTTGAAATGAAACTAAACATTTTCTTTCTGAAATACTGGACTTCATAGGGTAAAGCTTTTATATTGTCTCTGTGTGTGTGTGTGTGTGTGTGTGCGTGTGCGTGTGCGTGTGTGTGTGTGTGTGTGTGTGTGTATGTATGTATGTGTGTGTGTATGTGTGTGTATGTGTGTTCGTTCGTTCTTTAATTTAACGTCTTTTCACTATAACAGTATAAGTGATATTAGACGGTGTGTATGTGTGTGTGTCTGTGTGTGTGTATGTGTGTATGTGTGTGTGTGTTTTATGTGTGTGTGTGTGTGTGTGTGTGTGTGTGTGTGTATGTGTGTGTATGTGTGTGTGTATGTATGTGTGTGTGTGTTTGTGTGTGTTTTGTGTTTGTGTGTGTGTGTGTTCTTCAGTTTAAGATCTACTCTGTTGGTTTTTATCCACAGATTATTCCTACTTCAACGAAACACAAGGACAGAAAAAACCCTATCAGCAAGAAAGGAAAAATGCCGTACACTCCTGCAGAGATGATTGCACGCGTGGCCTTTTACCCCACCCTGTTTTACACGTACGTCATGACACGCGTGTCCTCACGCCGATGGTACAACCGCATTGACCAGTGGGTGCTGGTGGGAGGCCTTCCCATCCAAAGCGTGGCAAAACAGGTGACAGTTATATTTATAATGATAATAATAACTAGTGATAATGATGATGTGATGATGATGATGATAATGGTGATGATGATATGATGATGATATGATGGTGATAGTGATGATGATGATGATGGTGGTGGTGATGATGGTGGTTGTGGTGGTGGTGATGATACTGATGATGATAATGATGATGGTGGTTGTGGTGATGATACTGATGATGGTAATGATGATGGTGGTGGTGGTGATGATGGTAATGATGATGGTGGTGGTGGTGATGATGGTAATGATGATGGTGATAACACTGTTGATGATGGTACTGATGATGATGATGATGATATGATGATGATGGTGGTGGTAGTGGTGGTGTGATGGTGGTGGAGATGATGATACTAATGATGGTGGTGATGATGCTGACACTGATGATGATGCTGACACTGATGATGATGACACTGATGATGATGATATGATGATGATGGCGATAATTATGATGATGATAGTGATTGTGGTGGTGGTGGTGATGATGATACTAATGATGATGGTGATGATGATGGTGATAGCACTGTTGATGATGGTACTGATGATGATGGTGATGATTGTGATGGTGGTGATGTGGTGGTGGTGGTGATGATGATACTAATGATGATGATGATGATGATGGTGATAACACTGATGATGACGGTACTGATGATGATGGTGATGATGATGATGATAGCACTGTTGATGATGGTACTGATGATGATGATGATGATATAATGATGATGATTGTGATGGTGGTGATGTGGTGGTGGTGATGATGATACTAATGATGATGGTGATGATGATGGTGATAGCACTGTTGATGATGGTACTGATGATGATGATGATGATATGATGATGATGATTGTGATGGTGGTGATGTGGTGGTGGTGGTGATGATGATACTAATGATGATGGTGATAACACAGATGATGACGGTACTGATGATGATGGTGATGATGACGATGACGACACTGATGATGATGATGATGACGATGACGACACTGATGATGATGATGATGATGATGATGATGATGATGATATTTTATTTTCCGACAGTAGTTGTTACAAGTTTGCCGTTGCTTCCTTGTTCATTGTTGAGTGTTTTCATGTTTCCATAAACCAGCCACTGGCGTAACTTTGATGTGCATGTTTGATACTCTGCGTTTGTATGCACACACAGGGGAGGCATACATTAGTAGGGTTTGCACTGGTTTTGAATTTTTGTGAAAAACGATTTGCCTTGTTTAAGTCCTTGTGAATATACTAGAAACAGAAAGCAAAGGTAAGGGGTTGGAACTAAACAGCAGGAAGACTGAAGTCATGGTGATCAGTAAAAAACATGAAATCCCCTCCTGCAAAATAACAGCAAATGGCACAACCTTGACACAGGTTAATAAGTTCAAATACCTGGGAACGGTCATTTCATCAGACGGGAGATGCACATCGGAAATAGCTGGCAGAATCGGCCAAGCCAAAACAGCATTCAAGAAGATGACAAGCATTCTTACCAATAAATGCCTATCAATTAACATCAGAAAGAGAGTCCTTGAATGTTATATAGAACCAATACTGTTGTACGGATGCGAGGCGTGGACAGTCAGCAAGCAAAGCCAGAGCAGGATTGAGGCAGCCGAGATGTGGTTTCTCAGAAGAATGTTGAGAGTACCATGGACAGCAAAGAAAACAAATGAGACAGTCTTGATGGAGGCAGACACAAGTCGATCACTGATAAGGAAGATTAGGAAAAGGTAAGCAACATTTATAGGCCATTTTATGAGGAAGGGGGATTTGGAGCACCTGGTCACAACGGGAAAGCTGGAGGGAAAGAGAGCACCGGGTAGACCCAGGGAGAGAATGCTGGACGGACTTGCAAGGTGGCTGAGGATGAAGAGGGTGGGGGAGATGCTGGGGGCAATGAGAGATAGAGATGGTTGGAGGTCCATGGTCGCCAATGCCATGCGGCAGGGCACCTGATGATGAAGTCCTTAAAAGTCATAAAAAATTATCTATGTGTTGAAAAAGCTTTTCATTTTGGTTCTTATTACTGGGAAAAATATTTTTTGTGAAAAATATTTTTGGTGACTACTAAACCCTCAACCCCCCCCCCCCCCCACCACCACCACCCCACCCCATGGGGATGCTGGGGGCTGTTTCAGTATGTATAGTATCCCCACCTTCTGGAAATTCTGTGGTAGAAATTTCCTCTTTTCTGTCACTCTCTTTGTTTCTGCCTTTTTCCTTTGCTTTGTGTCATTTCTTCCTATCATTTTCTGCCTTGCTGGTACATTCACCTGCATGTGTTTGATAAAGTTGTACGTACTTTCTCTTAGGATTGATAATTGGGTACATGTATTAAGTGCATTTTTGGCTCTAGAGAGGTGAGATATGTGGAAGTGATTTTAAGTAATTTAGGCCTGTTTTTAGATATGTTTTGGTGTCCTTGGGTAAGCTTAAATTTGTGTTCAGGTGTGTTTTTTTTTTAAAAACTTTGGTCAGAATTGTATGATTTGAGGAAAAAGTTGTGCCCCTTTGACTGTAACTCCATCAAGGTTATGTATCGTAAATGGTGTGTGTTTCAGTTGGTTGAGGAGGAAAACGTGAAAGGGGTTGTTTCCTTAACGCAAGATTTTGAGACCAAAAATTTCACACCGACTGAGCAGGTGAGAATGCATGCGACTTTGAGTTACAGTAGTGCGTTCTTTTTGTTTGTTTTTTTTAAATTATGTGATTTGTCCAAGATTTGAAAAAAAATATGTAGGGAAAGACTGAGGAAAACCTTGTCGCATACAGCTTTGAGGTAGCATTGTTTTTACTTTACTTTTCTGTCCTCGTGTGCTGTTAAGCATCGAGGGAGATGCATGGAGCTTTTGAATGTAGGCCAGCCATCCCCCATATCTGGGGGTCGTTCCCCTGTCCGCCACTTGGGGATGCGTCGGGTCGGGGACGGTCGCCCCCCCCCCCCCCCCCACACACAAGACAGGTGATAATAACCTACCATAGTGAAACTGTGTTTCAGGAGTGGTGGGACATGGGAGTGGAGCAGCTCAAAGTGTCCACTGTGGATTTTACAGGCACCCCTTCCCAGGACAAGATCCACACAGCTGTCAACTTCATCCTGCGACACCGCCAGCAGAACAACTCTGTCTACGTGCACTGTAAGGCTGGTAGAACCCGCAGCGTCACCGTCGTCGCTTGCTACTTGATTCAGGTGTGTTTCAGTTTCTGTTTCAGTTTTTCAAGATGGCGTTTCTGTGCTTGGAATGACTTCTATATGATCTTGACACTATTGATGCCATGTGATGGAGAAGATTCAGAATGTTCTGTGCTTGGAATGAATTCTGTATGATATTGTTGCCGTTGATGCCATGTGATAGAGAAGATTCAGAATGTTCTGTGCTTGGAATGAATTCTGTATGATATTGTTGCCGTTGATGCCATGTGATGGAGAAGATCCAAAATGTTTTGTGCTTGGAATGAATTCCATGTGATATTGACGCCATTGATGCCATGTATGGAGAGGATCCAAAATGTTCATTTCTGTGCTTGGAATGAATTCCATATGATATTGATGCCACTGATGCCATATGATGGAGAAGATCCAAAATGTTCTATGCTCGGAATGAATTCCATATGATATTGATGCCACTGATGCCATATGATGGAGAAGATCCAAAATGTTCCGTGCTTGGAATGAATTCCATGTGATATTGATGCCATATGATGGAGAAGATCCAAAATGTTCCGTGCTTGGAATGAATTCCGTGTGATATTGATGCCACTGATGCCATATGATGGAGAAGATCCAAAATGTTCCGTGCTTGCAATGAATTCTATATGATATTGATGCCATGTGACGGAGAAGATCCAAAATGTTCTGTGCTTGGAATGAATTCCATGTGATATTGATGCCACTGATGCCATGTGATGGAGAAGATCGTCATAAACCTGCTCAATAGCCCATTGTGCTGGCAAATCCTTGAGGTCCTGCCTTGCATATGAGTTTTGTTTCTGTGTTTGTATCAGTCTGTCTTTGGAACAATCTAGGCTACACTGTAGTGAAATATATATCTCCAGCTGCTGTGTTGACCCCCCCCCCCCCAAAAAAAAAAAATCATATGAAACATGAAAACACATACAGCCTCCATATCACTGACCACACAAACACCCCACTCAGCCACATCTCCAAAATCACCAAATCCA
>JAPXFY010000034.1:36316187-36348687 GCA_030674185.1 Monoplex corrugatus
TAATGGTAATGATAAATGATCATAATGATGAAAATGAAAATAATAATAATGGTAACACTAAAGGAAATATGAGGGTCAGTTCAAGAATAAAAGACTGTGTCAATCTTGAACATGAGAACAATATGTTGTGTGAGTTTCTCTCCTCCCTCATAGTTGCATGTGTGCCACTCTTCCGTCTGGGTGATGGAAATCCGTTTTCTCGGCAAGGCCCCAGATGGAAATTCCGTTTTTTCAGTTTCGTTATTCAAAAAAAAAAAATGTTTGGGGGAAAAAACCCAGTTGAATCGGCGGTATTATGACTGAAGCAGCACTGTAGCAGACGACCGGAAATGAGGAAGCACTCTCTATTGTTGAAGAGAACACAGGTCCAGCGATCTTTGTTAGGCTACACACATCACATACGTCGCGCCATTGTGCTGCTAGTGCCTTCAAGCGAAAACGTTTTCCAGTTAGGCAACGTAAAGTTTTGTCATGCCGTTCTTACAAGAAGGGGATTCAAATCTCGCTACTGTTGAGAAAGGGGTGAAGAACAAGTGGAGTGGGCGGCCCCTGGACCCCAGCCTGATTTTCAGTTTTTTCAGATTTTCAAAATGTCACCCTTGTAGTTGTGTGTAGGTGTAGTTGCAGGATATAAGGGTAGGCTTGGGCATTCCTTTTTTGGGGGGAACGTTCTGAGCTTACAGTTTTGTGCTTTGTAGCTGCTTCTATGCAAGCTGAATGGGTAGCACAAACTATGTTGGATTTTGAGAAATTCTACAACATGGGGAGATAACTCCTACATGACTCTCAAGAGTTATAATCCTTGGTTAATAATAATGGTAATTTTAACTTTGATATTGGGCATGGTCTAAAACAATGGTCTTAGAGAGCTTTACAACAATCATGTGTGGAAAAAAAAATACGGTAAAGAAACAAACAACAAACTGAAAAGAAGACCTGGTCATAGTAGTACTCAGCAGATGTCTTGACCTGTGATCGCCTCAACATTGAGTCCTCCCTCTATTGTCAGATTAACCCTTTCCCTGCCACAGTATTCGTGCATTGCTGTCAGCCACGACAAAACTTTGCTTTTTCAGTGTGTTCTCTGGTTTGTTCACTGCTGATTCATTTCATAAGATATCTTTTCAGTTTTTGGCGTGTTTTTTCCTTGTACCCTTGGCTATGGTTTGATATCATAGTTATTTGATTTGGTTGAAAAAAGTATGATTAGAGCTGATATAATGAGTCTTTTTCTTTAAAAAGAAAAATGTGACCTCCCACCACGAATTCAGTCTTAACTTGCAGTCAGTCAAACAGCACTAGGAGTTGAAAAGGTGACTGAGGGTCTATCTGGGGTGTTTTGATTACGTTTACAGTCTGTAACTGATAATGACGTTGATTATGCTTACGGTCTGTAACTGATAATGAAGTTGATTACGTTTACGGTCTGTAACTGATAATGATGTTGATTATGTTTACAGACTGTAACTGATAATGACGTTGATTACGTTTACAGTCTGTAACTGATAATGATGTTGATTACGTTTACAGTGTGTAACTGATAATGATGTTGATTATGTTTACAGTCTGTAATTGATAATGATGTTGATTACGTTTACAGTCTGTAATTGATAATGATGTTGATTATGTTTACAGACTGTAATTGATAATGACGTTGATTACGTTTACAGTCTGTAATTGATAATGATGTTGATTATGTTTACAGTCTGTAACTGATAATGATGTTGATTATGTTTACAGTCTGTAATTGATAATGATGTTGATTATGTTTACAGTCTGTAACTGATAATGATGTTGATTACGTTTACAGTCTGTAATTGATAATGATGTTGATTATGTTTACGGTCTGTAACTGATAATGACGTTGATTATGTTTACGGTCTGTAATTGATAATGATGTTGATTACGTTTACAGTCTGTAATTGATAATGATGTTGATTATGTTTACAGTCTGTAATTGATAATGATGTTGATTATGTTTACAGTCTGTAATTGATAATGATGTTGATTACGTTTACAGTCTGTAACTGATAATGACGTTGATTATGTTTACAGTCTGTAACTGATAATGACGTTGATTACGTTTACAGTCTGTAACTGATAATGACGTTGATTATGTTTACGGTCTGTAACTGATAATGACGTTGATTATGTTTACGGTCTGTAATTGATAATGACGTTGATTACGTTTACAGTCTGTAACTGATAATGACGTTGATTACGTTTACAGTCTGTAACTGATAATGACGTTGATTACGTTTACAGTGTGTAACTGATAATGACGTTGATTACGTTTACAGTCTGTAACTGATAATGACGTTGATTACGTTTACAGTCTGTAACTGATAATGACGTTGATTACGTTTACAGTCTGTAACTGATAATGATGTTGATTATGTTTACAGTCTGTAATTGATAATGATGTTGATTACGTTTACAGTCTGTAATTGATAATGACGTTGATTACGTTTACAGTCTGTAACTGATAATGATGTTGATTACGTTTACAGTCTGTAATTGATAATGACGTTGATTATGTTTACAGACTGTAATTGATAATGAAGTTGATTACGTTTACAGTCTGTAACTGATAATGAAGTTGATTACGTTTACAGTCTGTAACTGATAATGATGTTGATTACGTTTACAGTCTGTAACTGATAATGACGTTGATTACATTTACAGTCTGTAACTGATAATGAAGTTGATTACGTTTACAGTCTGTAACTGATAATAAAGTTGATTACATTTACAGACTGTAATTGATAATGATGTTGATTACGTTTACAGTCTGTAACTGATAATGAAGTTGATTACATTTACAGTCTGTAACTGATAATAAAGTTGATTACGTTTACAGTCTGTAACTGATAATAAAGTTGATTATCCCGTTGGCTCCTGTACGATGTCCACCAGCATCCTGCATTGCCAACCAGGCTAGCAAAGCAAAATCTTAACCCTTTGATTCCCTCACCCAATCCACCAGCTACAGGAAGCTGGTGAATAGGGTGAGGAAGGAAGCTGGTGGATAGGATGAGGAAGCTGATGGATAGGGTGAGGGAATCAGAGGTTTAAGTTTTTGCGGTTGATAAGCAGGTTGTGGGAGTCAAGGGGTTAAGCTTTTCCTTTCCAGATCTCTGATGGCTTGTGTGTGGTGGTGTTCAAATAGTTGAACGGGCCCATTGTATGCGCATATGCGTGAAGTGTTGGATTTAGCGTGCTTTGAAGTCATGATTCATTGTTGAGTGTTGGAGTCAAGTACTTTTAATTGTTGCATTTGTGTGTGTGTTTTGGATTTGTGGTTTTTGGGCTGTGTTGAAGACAAGGGTCATATGACTGAACGTTTGATCTGATTTTGTTTAATTTCGTGCTGCGATTTGTACTTTGATTTTTTGTGTGTGTGTACAGTTTTAATTGATTTTATACGTATACTTCAGGCTATTTTAATTAGGTGCCATTATTTGAGATAATAATGATGACTTAATGTACTTCAACCTTAGATCATAATGCGAACAAAGGGTGGGGTGGGGATAGGATAGCTTTGTTGGTTCTATAATGATTTACAGCCAGTCTTTGTTCATTCTGTACATTGTTTTCTCAGCCAGTCTTTGTTCATTCTGTGTATTGTTTTCACAGCCAGTCTTTGTTCATTCTGTGTATTGTTTTCACAGTCAGTCTTTGTTCATTCTGTGTATTGTTTTCACAGTCAGTCTTTGTTCATTCTGTGTATTGTTTTCACAGTCAGTCTTTGTTCATTCTGTACATTGTTTTCACAGTCAGTCTTTGTTCATTCTGTGTATTGTTTTCACAGCCAGTCTTTGTTCATTCTGTGCATTGTTTTCACAGCCAGTCTTTGTTCATTCTGTGTATTGTTTTCACAGCCAGTCTTTGTTCATTCTGTGTATTGTTTTCACAGTCAGTCTTTGTTCATTCTGTGTATTGTTTTCACAGTCAGTCTTTGTTCATTCTGTGTATTGTTTTCACAGTCAGTCTTTGTTCATTCTGTGTATTGTTTTCACAGCCAGTCTTTGTTCATTCTGTACATTGTTTTCACAGCCAGTCTTTGTTCATTCTGTACATTGTTTTCACAGCCAGTCTTTGTTCATTCTGTACATTGTTTTCACAGCCAGTCTTTGTTCATTCTGTGTATTGTTTTCACAGTCAGTCTTATATGGCCTTGTGGCTCCTTTCTTGGACATGAAAAACACAGGTTCACATAGGAAAGTCCTCTGCCCCCCCCCCCTCCCCTTCCCCCCTTTCCACCATCCACTAGGTCTGAAATGGAACAGTGACCATTTGCAAAACCATGGTACTGTTTTGCTGTCTAATGGTACGGTGACCGTTTGCAAAACCATATACTGTTTTGCTGTCCAGTGGTACAGGTTCAGTGACCGTTTGCAAAACCATATACTGTTTTGCTGTTCAATAGTATGGTGACCGTTTGCAAAACCATAATACTGTTTTGCTGTCTAATGGTACGGTGACCATTTACAAACCGTAATACTGTTTTGCTGTCCAATGGCACGGTGACCATTTGCAAACCGTAATACTGTTTTGCTGTCCGATGGCACGGTGACCATTTGCAAACCGTAATACTGTTTTGCTGTCCGATGGCACAGTGACCATTTCCAAACCGTAATACTGTTTTGCTGTCCAATGGCATGGTGACCATTTGCAAACCGTAATACTGTTTTGCTGTCCGATGGCACGGTGACCATTTGCAAACCGTAATACTGTTTTGCTGTCCAATGGCATGGTGACCATTTGCAAACCCTAATACTGTTTTGCTGTCCGATGGCACGGTGACCATTTGCAAACCGTAATACTGTTTTGCTGTCCGATGGCACAGTGACCATTTGCAAACCCTAATACTGTTTTGCTGTCCAATGGCATGGTGACCGTTTGCAAACCCCAATACTGTTTTGCTGTCCGATGGCACGGTGACCGTTTGCAAACCCTAATACTGTTTTGCTGTCCAATGGCATGGTGACCGTTTGCAAACCGTAATACTGTTTTGCTGTCCGATGGCACGGTGACCGTTTGCAAACCCTAATACTGTTTTGCTGTCCAATGGCATGGTGACCGTTTGCAAACCGTAATACTGTTTTGCTGTCCGATGGCACGGTGACCGTTTGCAAACCGTAATACTGTTTTGCTGTCCAATGGCATGGTGACCGTTTGCAAACCGTAATACTGTTTTGCTGTCCGATGGCACGGTGACCGTTTGCAAACCCTAATACTGTTTTGCTGTCCAATGGCATGGTGACCGTTTGCAAACCGTAATACTGTTTTGCTGTCCAATGGCACGGTGACCGTTTGCAAACCCTAATACTGTTTTGCTGTCCGATGGCACAGTGACCATTTGCAAACCGTAATACTGTTTTGCTGTCCAATGGCATGGTGACCATTTGCAAACCGTAATACTGTTTTGCTGTCCGATGGCACGGTGACCATTTGCAAACCGTAATACTATTTTGCTGTCCGATGGCACAGTGACCATTTGCAAACCCTAATACTGTTTTGCTGTCCGATGGCACGGTGACCATTTGCAAACCGTAATACTGTTTTGCTGTCCAATGGCACAGTGACCATTTGCAAACCCTAATACTGTTTTGCTGTCCAATGGCATGGTGACCGTTTGCAAACCCTAATACTGTTTTGCTGTCCGATGGCACGGTGACCGTTTGCAAACCCTAATACTGTTTTGCTGTCCAATGGCATGGTGACCGTTTGCAAACCGTAATACTGTTTTGCTGTCCAATGGCACGGTGACCGTTTGCAAACCGTAATACTGTTTTGCTGTCCAATGGCATGGTGACCGTTTGCAAACCGTAATACTGTTTTGCTGTCCGATGGCACGGTGACCGTTTGCAAACCCTAATACTGTTTTGCTGTCCAATGGCATGGTGACCGTTTGCAAACCGTAATACTGTTTTGCTGTCCGATGGCACGGTGACCGTTTGCAAACCGTAATACTGTTTTGCTGTCCAATGGCATGGTGACCGTTTGCAAACCGTAATACTGTTTTGCTGTCCAATGGCACGGTGACCGTTTGCAAACCCTAATACTGTTTTGCTGTCCGATGGCACGGTGACCGTTTGCAAACCCTAATACTGTTTTGCTGTCCAATGGCATGGTGACCGTTTGCAAACCGTAATACTGTTTTGCTGTCCGATGGCACGGTGACCGTTTGCAAACCGTAATACTGTTTTGCTGTCCAATGGCACGGTGACCGTTTGCAAACCGTAATACTGTTTTGCTGTCCGATGGCACGGTGACCATTTGCAAACCCTAATACTGTTTTGCTGTCCAATGGCATGGTGACCGTTTGCAAACCCTAATACTGTTTTGCTGTCCGATGGCACGGTGACCGTTTGCAAACCCTAATACTGTTTTGCTGTCCGATGGCACAGTGACCATTTGCAAACCGTAATACTGTTTTGCTGTCCGATGGCACGGTGACCATTTGCAAACCCTAATACTGTTTTGCTGTCCGATGGCACAGTGACCATTTGCAAACCGTAATACTGTTTTGCTGTCCGATGGCACAGTGACCATTTGCAAACCCTAATACTGTTTTGCTGTCCGATGGCACAGTGACCATTTGCAAACCGTAATACTGTTTTGCTGTCCGATGGCACGGTGACCATTTGCAAAACCATAATAATCATTTTCTGCCTTTCTGGTCCATTCACCTGTAGGTGTTCGATAAAGTGTTACATACTTTTTCTTAGGATTGATAATTGGGTACATGTATTAAGTGCATTTTTGGCTCTAAGGAGGTGAGATATGCGGAAGCAATTTGTATTTTAGTATTTATGCCGTTTTTATATGCTTTTGGTGTCCTTAGATATACTTAAATTTGTATTGAGGTGTGTTTTTTAAACACCCTGTGCAATAAACCAGGGGTATGTCCTTCGATTATATGCACGAATGCATGAGAGTGCAGAAAGTAAACAGGGGAGCAAACTATCGCGTAACATTTTTAAACTTTGTCAGATAAGATATGTTGCGTGTTTAGGCCGATTGTCAGTGTATGGGACTGCTTCTGAAATTGGTTGTTAGGTGACAGGGAGTGAGGGTAGTCAGTGATGGGACTGGTTTTGAAAATCCTTGCACAGTCACTGTGGTCATCTAGTTGTTAGTCTTCCGATTATGGAATGATGCATTCAGTCGAGAAGAATGTTAAATTTCATCAGTTTCAGTCTCTCAAGACAGTGTCTCCGTGCTTGAAAGGAATTCCATATGCACTAAGGTCGCAGGTGCCATGTGTATGGCGATTGTGGTACATGCCTTAAGCCTGCATATAAAGCCATGAGCTGGTCAGGTCCTGAGGCCCTACCTAGCCTATGTTGAACCTAGTCTATATGTTATACTGGCATTGTATCAGCCTATCACTGGAACAATCCTGGTTACATGTAAATGACATGTGTATGTGTGTATCTTACCTTCAGAAAAAGGAACATATATTTACTTTAAATCTATGGATTGTATCAAAATTACATGTATCGGTCGTAATTTTCATACAGTAATGTATGTAATTTTCATACAATACCAGTATGAAATATAGACTAGGTAAAACAGCTTGTGTTTAGGGAGTCAAAGGTATTCATGTAAAAGGTAGAATCTGTGGAGAATTTGGATAGTTACATGGGTGCAACTTTTTCCGTTTGATGACGGAATTCGTTTTTTCAAAAGAGTCAGAAACGGAAAATCCGTTTTTTGAAAAAGCTTCAGCGTCTGGGAGTTATGCCCCCCAGAGCCCCCATACGGGCGCCGCCGGCCCCTGGACCCCTTTCAGTTTTTAGACTTTTTCTAAGTTGCACCCTTGCAGTTACATTTCCTTTTTTGCAGAGTGTTCGACAGTTTTTACTGATATATACAGATTTTTGTTGTTTGTCGTTGTTTGTTCAGCTGCCATATTTGCCGTCAAGTATTACTTTATTATTTTTTTCTTTTTTTACAATTTTGTGTAAGTAGATTATGTGATATCTAGTCTGTTACCAGGACTGTCCCTGCTGTCTTGAGAAGTGATTCTCTGAAGCCATCAGCCAGGATGTAGTTCAAAAAACAAGAAACATCCGAGGATGCTTGATAGGACCAGGGCTCCCACTTTTCCGCGAATTTGCGGATTTCCGCTAAAACCGAGAGTGAAAAAAAAAATTATAAAAATCTATAAATTAAGTTCAGATATGTGTCAGATTGCGCCATTTTAAAAGTAAATTTTCAAATATTAATCAAAGGACACAACTTTTGAGAATTATCTCCCATGTTGTATAGAACTTCTCAAAGAGACGTTCTGTACAACATGGGAGATAATTCTCAAGAGTTGTGTCCTTTGATTAATATTATAAAAATTCTCCCTGCTTCCCTCTTATTTCTTTGGTAAATTTTCAAAATTTTCCAGGTGGACAGTACATCTATCGGTGTCTGTGTATGTGTTCGGGGGGTCGATGTATGTGTTTGTGTTTTCATGTGAGAGAGAGACAGAGTGTGTGTGTGTGTGTGTGTGTGTGTGTGTGTGTGTGTGTGTGTGTGTGTGTGTGTGTTTGTGTGTGTGTGTGTGTGTGTGCATGTGTGTGTGTGTGTGTTTGTGCGCGCGCGCGTGTGTGTGTGTGTGTGTGTGTGTGTGTGTGTGTGTGTGTGTGCGTGCGTGTGTGTTTGGCTCGGTTCAGTCTTTTGATGAGTAATAGTGTGTCTGTGTGTGTGTGTTGTGTACATATATACAAACATGCGTGCATCAATGTGATGGGAATGAGACCGCTTTCTATTTTGATGTGTTATGATAAACTGGTTTCTTCTACTGTCAGTTCCCTTCCCCCGCCCCAATCGTTTCCTGATACTGTGACAGGGGTGTTGCGCCTAAAGCTTTAAAGTTACTAAAGTTCTTTTCAGTCTGAGTTTGAGTCCCAATTATGTGTGTGTGAGTGAGTGTGTATGTGTGTGTGTATGGGTGTATGTGTGTGTGTGTGCATTTTAGTACATGTGTGTGGCCCCCATCTCTTTCTTTTTCATTCTCTCTGGCCTGTCTTTCTTCATCTCTGTTAAGTCTTGTCTCTCTCACATGCTCACAAAGATTGCTATAGTGTATTTTGAGATTGTTATTTTTCTAAATTGTTGTTTTTCTTACCAACAAATGCCTATCAATTAACATCAGAAAGAGAGTTCTTGAATGTTATATAGAACCAATACTGTTGTACGGATGTGAGGCGTGGACAGTCAACAAGCAAAGCCAGAACAAGATTGAGGCAGCCGAGATGTGGTTTCTAAGAAGAATGTTGAGAGTTCCATGGACAGCAAAGAAAACAAACGAGACAGTCTTGATGGAGGCAGACACAAGTAGATCAATCATAAGGAAGATTAGGAAAAGACAGGCAACATTTATAGGCCATTTTATGAGTAAGGGGGATTTGGAGCACCTGGAAAGTTGGAGGGAAAGAGAGCACCAGGTAGACCCAGGGAGAAAATGCTGGACGGACTTGCAGAGTGGCTGGGGACGAGGAGGGTGGGGGAGATGCTAGGGGCAACGAGAGATACAGACAGATGGAAGTCCATGATCGCCAACGCCATTCGGCAGGGCACCTGATGATGATGGTTGGTGTCTATCTTGTAAACCACTTCAGTGGCCATTTACTGTAGTCTGAGACAATTATTCACACAGATATGAGAATGAAAACGGTAGTGCTATGGAAATGATTGTGCTATGGAGGTCCATGTTGGAGTGAGGCTTTTTGACTGGGAGGTTCAGTTCGAAACCCTCTCAGTTTAAAAATTGATAAAGGGATTTTTTTGGGCCTCAAATGGCTCCTACCAAGATTGAGCATGTTACAGGTTTTGTTAGATGTCTGTTTTTCTGGCTTGGTTGAAGCCAGGATTCCCCCGTGGAAATCCCGAGGGCTCTTTCAGTATAAATAGTATCCTCACCTTCTGGAAATTCTTTGCTAGAAATTTACTCTTTTCTGTCGCTCTTTGTTTCTGCCTTGTTCCTTTGTTTTTTGTCATTTCTTCCTATCATTTTCTACCTTGCTGGTCCATTCACATGTATATGTTCAATAAAGTCCTATGTACGTTTGCTTAGGATTGATAATTGGGTACATGTATTGGATGCATTTTTGGCTCTGGGGAGGTGAGATATGCGGAAGCAATTTTAGGTAACTTAGGCCTGTTTTTATATGTTGTTCATCATCATCATCATCAGTCCCGTAGTCTGGTTGACCGTTGGGGCACCACTGAAGATTTTGCAACCAACTTCCTCCACTCCTCACGGTCCTCAGCTTTCCGCAGAATGATGTTCCATTCAAGGCCAGTCCACTCTCTGATATTGTCTTCCCATCTTTTTCTCTGTCTGCCTCTTCGTCTCCCTCCCTGTACTGTGCCCTGCAAGACGGTCTTGGCCAGTCCAGATGATCGTGTGACGTGCCCGTTCACGATATGTTCTTAGGTATGATTAAATTTGTATTCAGGTGTGTTTTTTAAATCCCCTGTGCGATAAATTGGACGGAGTGGTCAATGCCAGGGGCATGTCCTTATATCATGTGCGCGAACGCATTGATGTGTATACTTAATTTTCTTTTCTTTTTTTCTTTTTTTCTTCCTGTTGAAGTTTTGTGAACGGTTATAGTCCTGATATGGCTCTACGCAGTCGGCTGGGCTTTAAGCAACAATAACAACAATAACGATGCCAGGATATCGGTGACAGAGTGTAGAGAACTGTCCTGTCGTGAAGTGTCAATCCAACAGGGAATTGTAACATAACAGCAAAATATCGCCCAAATAGTGTAACATAGCAACAAAATATCACCCAAATATTGTCACACAGCAACAAAATATCACCCAAATATTGTAACATAACAACAAAATATCACCCAAATATTGTCACATAGCAACAAAATATCACCCAAATATTGTCACACAGCAACAAAATATCAGCCAAATATTGTCACACAGCAACAAAATATCAGCCAAATATTGTCACACAGCAACAAAATATCAGCCAAATATTGTCACAGCAACAAAATATCAGCCAAATATTGTAACATAGCAACAAAATATCAGCCAGATATTGTAACATAGCAACAAAATATCACCCAAATAGTGTAACATAGCAACAAAATATCAGCCAAATATTGTAACATAGCAACAAAATATCAGCCAGATATTGTAACATAGCAACAAAATGTCACCCAAATAGTGTAACAGCAACAAAATAACACCCAAATATTGTAACATAACAATAAAATATCACCCAAATATTGTAACATAGCAACAAAATATCACCCAAATATTGTAACATAGCAACAAAATATCACCAAAATATTGTGACATAACAACAAAATATCACCCAAATATTGTAACATAGCAACAAAATAGCACCCAAATAGTGTAACATAGCAACAAAATATCACCCAAATATTGTGACATAACAAAATATCACCCAAATATTGTGACATAACAATAAAATATCACCCAAATAGTGTAACATAGCAACAAAATATCACCCAAATATTGTGACATAACAAAATAACACCCAAATATTGTGACATAACAAAATAACACCCAAATATTGTGACATAACAAAATAACACCCAAATATTGTAACATAACAACAAAATAACACCCAAATAGTGTAACATAGCAACAAAATAACACCCAAATAGTGTAACATAGCAACAAAATAACACCCAAATATTGTGACAACAAAATATCACCCAAATATTGTGACATAACAATAAAATATCACCCAAATATTGTAACATAGCAACAAAATATCACCCAAATATTGTAACATAGCGACAAAAATAACACCCAAATATTGTAACATAATAAAATATCACCCAAATATTGTAACATAACAACACCTTGAAGCCAGAAACTCCAGGGAGGGTTGGCAGCTGAAGGTCCTGGAGGAGACACCCCCGTCAAGGAAGTGTTTAGGCCCTAAACTCCTGATAGCGTAGGACCGAGGCTGTATCCAGGTCATGACTCCTGGAGGCCTCTGTCATTTGTTTCCAGCTGGTTCGAACCTGCGCCTCCAAAGTGGTCAGGCGTCTCTACTGTCGCCCCAAATATCTATCTGTCCGTCCGTCCGTCCGTCCGTCTGTCTATCTATCCATATCTGTCTGTCCGTCCGTCCGTCTGTTCGTCAGTCTATCTACCTATCTATCTATCTACCTATCTAGAGTGAGTAGATGTCGCGCCAGCAGGCAGCAAAAAGTGTGTGTGGTGTTTTACAGTGATTTTATCGTGGTTCTATTTGGTTTTATGCATTGAATTTTGTATGTTTGTTGCTTTGAAATCCGGACACACGGTGATGTAAATATTTTTTTAAAATTTTGAATATTTTACCAGATAATCTGATTTTAAAGTTTTTATACCTACTTTTCATCATTTTAATTCAGCCGCTCAAGTCGGACATTTTATCTGTGAATTGTGTTTACACCTTAGCCTACTGTGTTCGCCCAACGCTACAGCTTCCAAACCTTTGTGTTCTGCGTTCTCTGGATTTTAGTGTTGTGAACTGACCAACCCACACACCAACCTGCAAGTGTCTTCCTCTCCTGCCTGGCTCGCAATTATGGACCCGTCTTTTATAAAACAAATTGGACTGACACTTTTTAAACACAGCAAATGCTACCTCGGTGGAGGCGTCTACCAGCGCATACGTACATTGGGGCTGTGTAGCAAGCCCCGCACTGCGCGATCCTGTCGTGGTGGACGTCTCCACCGTCTTTGGCACAACCTGCCTCCTGCCCGACGCCACTTTTCGTCTCCTGCTTCTTCTTCTCCTCCACTGCCCCTGCCCTTGACCTCGCTGCTGCAAGCTTTGTCTCCTCCTCTGCCGTCTTCGCCTTCGCCTTCTGTCCTGATGGTGCCGCCTTCGCCTTCTGTCCCGCCGGTGCCGCTCTCGCCTTCTGTCCCGTTGGTGCCGCCTTCGTCGCCACCTCAGCCGCCACCATATGACTGTGATAGGCTGAAACTATGCCTTTTTAATGCTCAGTCGGCATGCACTGGTGACAAAGCCGATGTTATTGCTGACTTTGTCGCAGATGAGCATGTTGACATTGCTTTTATCACGGAGACATGGCTTAACCCCCTTGGTCACGAACCTATACTTGCTAGCCTCACTCCGAGTGGTTACAGGCTTGCTTCTTTCCATCGCTCATCCCGAGGTGGCGGTATCGCCATCCTCTACAACGACTCACTCCATTCCCGCCTATCTTTCTCGCAGTCTCTGCCTTTCTCCCATCCTTCTTTCGAGCACGTTGAAGTATCCTTCCAATCCACCCCTCACCCCATCACCTTCTCCTGTGTCTATCGACCCCCACCTAGCTCTGCCAACAAACTCACCACATCCATGTTTCTCTCTGACTTTGACCAATTGCTTGACCACTACTGCCTCTTACCTGGAAATCTCATCATTCTAGGTGATATCAATGTCCACTATGACAACACTCACCGTTATGACACAAGACATATCATCAACTCTCTGTCCAATCATAATATGACTCAACACATTTCTGAACCAACCCATCAAAAAGGTCACATTCTTGACTGGATCATTTCTCGTGATCATCACAATTCCGCTACTGACAACTGCTTAGTTCTTTCTACCCGTCTAACTTCAGCCCTTCCATCTGACCACTCTGCAATTCTCTGTTCTCTCGACATTTCTCCTCCTTCCCGTACCATGCGCACAGTGACTCGACGCAATCTCAAATCTATCGACCTCTCCACATTTTCATCTGATGCCTCCCGTCTCCTTTCTGAAAAGTCACATAACCTTGCCGATGAATTCTATACTACTCTCCACCATCTTCTGGACACTCATGCTCCAGCCACAACCCGTCTTTTACCTGACCGCCCCCCTACCCCCTGGCTCACTCATGAGATCGCCTGTGCAAAACGTGCCCGCCGCAGAGCAGAGCGCCGCTGGCGCAAATCCAAACTCACTGTACACAGGCAACTTTTCCAAGCCTCTAAAACAAAAGTATCCACCCTCATTGCATCAGCAAAAACAAGCTATTTCCAAACCAAAATCCTGAATGCCTCTTCTTCAAAAGAACTCTTTACAACCATGAATCATCTCCTTGGCACACGAAAAGATTTACCTCTCCCAACAAAACATACAAATGAAGAACTCCCATCTGTATTCTCCAACTATTTCACCACCAAAATACAAACTCTTCGTGACAGGCTTGACAGGACACCCTGTCAACCATGCCCACCTGACCCTTCCTTCTCTGGCACACCTCTTACTACTTTTACCCCAGTCTCACAAGAAGAAATTCTCAACACAATCAGATCCATGTCGTTCAAAACCTGCGAACTGGATCCTCTTCCAGGTTCTGTCTACGCCGACTGTCTCCCTACTCTCCTCCCATTCATCACTGACATCATCAACACTTCTCTTCAAACTGGAACTGTCCCAGATTCTTTCAAGTCTGCTATTGTTCACCCTCTCCTCAAGAAACACAATTTAGATCCAAATGAACTGAAAAATTACCGGCCTATCTCTAATCTCTCTTTCTTGTCAAAACTCCTTGAAAAAGTCGTCCTCAACCAGCTGAACTCTCACCTGTCTGCCAACAATCTCCTCAATCCTTTCCAGTCAGCCTACCGCCAGTGCCATAGCACTGAAACTGCCCTACTACACATTCTCAACAATCTCCTCCTTGCAACTGATACTGGCAAAGTCTCTCTCCTCACACTCCTTGATCTGTCTGCAGCCTTTGATACCATTGATCATGGTATTCTCCTTTCTAGACTTCATCATACTTTTGGCATCTCTGACATTGCTCTGTCTTGGTTCACTTCATACCTATCAAACAGAAAACAAACCGTTCTCATCAATGGCACTTACTCTCAACCTGCATACCTGACCTGTGGTGTTCCACAAGGATCTGTCCTTGGCCCTGTTCTTTTCACTCTTTACACCTCCCCCCTGTCCACCATCACCAACTCCCATTCTATAAAACACCACTTCTATGCTGATGACACCCAACTTCAAGACAGTGACTCACCTGATAATATACAGCGCCTGTTGACTCGCACCACTGAGTGTTACTCGGACATTAAGAACTGGATGACACACAATAGACTTCAGCTTAATGACGACAAAACAGAAGCTATCCTCATTGGCACCCGTCAGAAACTTTCTCAGCTGCCTCCTCTTTCTCTCCCATTATGTAACACATCAGTCCCAATTTCTGATTCAGCTAAAAACCTTGGTGTCTGCATTGACTCTACCCTCTCCATGAACAACTTTGTTTCTCAAACTGCCAGATCCTGCTACTATCATCTCCATCGTATAAAGCTGATCAGGAAGTATCTCTCTGTCGAAACAACTGCAAAACTCGTTCTCTCCTTCATAATGTCTCGCATTGACTATTGCAATTCACTCCTGTCTGGTCTTCCTGCCTCCACCATTCACATCTTACAGCGCATTCAAAACAATGCTGCACGCCTTGTACTCAAAAAGAAAAAAGTTGACCACATATCTCCTCTCCTGGCACAACTTCACTGGCTCCCTGTATCAAAGCGCATACAGTACAAACTAGACACCATGTGCTACAAAAGCCTCAATAACGCAGCCCCCGATTACCTGTCAAGCCTACTTGAGATCTATGTTCCCTCACGTACCCTCCGCTCTGCCTCTGATCCTCTGACTCTTCGCTTTCCACGCACTAAGCTCAATACCTATGGTCCACGAGCCTTCTCTGTTTCTGGTCCACTCTCCTGGAACAAACTTCCTCTCTCAGTCCGTCAGCAACCTACTTTTGTCTCCTTCAAGTCCCCCTCTCAAAACTCACCTTTTCTCTCCTGCATAAAATCCTAACCTCACTCAACCCTCCCCTCTGCAGCCTGTCTCCGCTCGGAGGGAATCACATGGTTATAATATATAATTGTATGCTATGCTCTCTATAATTTTCCATTGCTTTTATTCTTGCTTTTATTGCTTTTATTCTTTCTCCCCATTTATAGCCATGCGTGTGTGTGGGTGTGTGGTGTGTGTGTGTGTGTGTGTGTGTGTGTGTCTGTGTGTGTGCGTGCGTGTGTGTGCGAGCGTGCGTGCCTGCGTGTGTGTCTGCTTCAGCGCTTAGATTTGATTTTATCAAGATTTTGCGCTATATAAATATTGTAATTATTATTATTATTATTATCTATCTACCTATCTATCTATCCATCTATCTATCCATCTATCTATCCATCTATCCATCTATCTATCCATCTATCTATCCATCTATATCTATCCATCAATCTGTCTATCTATCTATCTGTCTATCTATCTGTCTGTCTATCTGTCTGTCTAACTGTCTGTCTGTCTATCTATCCATCTTTCCATCAATCTATCAATATCTATCTATCAATATCTTTCTATCTATCTATCTGTCTATCTATCTATCTGTCTGTCTATCTATCTACACACACACACACACACCTTCTGTCTATCTATCTACACACACACACACACACACACACACACACACACATATACATATACACACACACATATATGGCCGCAGAAGCTGGCACAGTTTTTACAGTGCGATGATGATGATGTCGGTGAAGATGATAATCATGATGCTATGGAGTTCCATCTAGGACTGAGACTGCGTGACAGGGCTGTACTATACGCTTACTATCATAATATATCCTGGCGTCAACCAGGCCCGACAGATCCAGACACCTGCGGTGCTGGTCAGATGATTTGAGCTACCACCCACAATGACGTGGATGAGACTCGACTGTGTGGTCTCAAATCTTCCCAATGAGCCCATAGCACGCCCAACTCTGGGTAGGAGCCTGTTAAACCCGAAAAATCCCACAATGATATATTTTTGAAGGGTCTGATGGGGACACGAACCCACAACCTTCAGTCGGTTGTCCTTTGCGTTGACCACTACACCACGGCGACTGGTTACTGTCGCCCCAAATATAGTAACCACGACAAGTGAACAATATCAGATATTCAAACATGACAGTTTTGTTCGCGAACTATCGACATGGGCATCAGGATGCCGGAACATCAGAGAAAAAATGAGTTTCGTGTTACAACACACGCATTATCGATTGTCACCAGCACTCCGGAACTTTCCAGAAAACGGGTTTCATGTGAAGAGGCATTAAATGGACACAGCACCCTTAAGTGGTAAGTATGATCGAAATGTAACCAGTCGCCGTGGTGTAGTGGTTAACGCAACGGACTACCGACTGGAAGGTTGTGGGTTCGAATCCCCATCATTACCTTCAAAAATGATTGTGGGATTTTTCGGCTCTAACCGGCTCCTACCCAGAGTTGGGCGTGCTATGGGCTCAGATTTGATTTTATCAAGATTTTGCGCTATATAAATAAAATATATTATTATTATTATTGGGAAGACTGGGACCACACAGTCGAGTCTCATCCACTTCGCGGATACGTCATTGAGGGTGTTGCTCAAATCTTCTAACCAACACCGCAGGTGTCTGTATCTCTCGGGCCTGGTTGACGCCAGGATATATCATGATAGTAAGCGTAGAGTACAACCCTGTCACGCAGTCTCAATCCTAGATGGAACTCCATAGCATCATGATTATCATCCCCATCGACATCGTCATCATCGCATAATAAAAACAGTTTCAGCTTCTGAGAACATTAAAATTTTGACTCCCGCTCTCTGTACAACAGCATCCTGCATTGTCAACCCTGCTGGCAAAGCAAAAACTTAACCCTTTGATTCCCTCAACCCTATCCACCAGCTGCCTGGAGGAAGATGGTGGATAGGGTGTGGGAATCAAAGGGTTAAGTTTTTGCAGTGGTGGATAGGATGCGGGAGTCAAAGGGTTAAGGTGGTGCAGAAAATGGGACCAAAAAAAAAGTATTATCAACATGTACTTTCTTCCCCAACAGATAAAAAGGACACAAACGAAGAACTGACTGACCCAGAAATCAAGTGGACAAGACGTCAGATTTCCGAGCGGAAGGTCTGGAATTCTGGGTTCCTGTCACCTTATGGGTAAAGGATGGAGACTTGTGATTTCCCTCCCAGTTAACCGTTTGACTCCAGCACCCAGTCCACCAACTGCAAAAACTTAACCCTTTAATTCTGTCACCCTATCCACTAGCATCCTACAGGAAGCTGGTAGATAGGGTGAGGGAATCAAAGGGTTAAGTTTTTGTTTTGCTATCACGGTAGGCAATGCAGAAAGCTGGTAGACAGGGTGCGGGAGTCAAAATGTTAAATGTATGTGCAGACCTGCTAGTGCCTGAACCGTCTTTGTTTATGTACGCACGCAGAAATGGATTGTGCACGTTAAAGATTGTTGGATGACCTACTGAAACACGAAGGCACCTTGCATGAATACCCTTGAAAACGGGGAACGGCTGCCTTAATAGTGGGATAAAAAAAAAAATCCTGTGGCTCTATACATGAAATACATAAACGCCTACTCGTGTATTCAAATGCACGTTAGTGCAGTCCACGAACAAACAAAAGCTGGTCATATCATCTGATGTAAAACTGAATCAAATCAACCACTTAATCGTTAAGATTCACTTGGCATTCTCATCATCATCATCATCAGGTGCCCTGCCGTATGGCGTTGGCAGTCATGGACTTCCATCTGTCTCTATCTCTCGTTGCCCCAAGAATCTCCTCCACCCTCCTCGTGTTCAGCCACTCCGCAAGTCCGTCCAGCATTCTCTTCCTGGGTCTACCTGGTGCTCTCTTTCCCTCCAGTTTTCCTGTTGTGACCAGGTGCTCCAAATCTCCCTTCCTCATAAAATGGTCTATAAATGTTGCTTGTCTTTTCCTAATCTTCCTTATGAATGATCTACTTGTGTTTGCCTCCATCAAGACTGTCTCGTTTGTTTTCTTTGCTGTCCATGGAACTCTCAACATTTTTCTTAGAAACCACATCTCGGCTGCCTCAATCTTGTTCTGGCTTTGTTTGTTGACTGTGTCCACGCCTCACATCCGTACAACAGTACTGGTTCTATATAACATTCAAGAACTCTCTTCCTGATGTTAATTGATAGGCATTTGTTGGTAAGAATGCATTCTACTGCCCCCAAAAAGCTCTTCCTCTTTTCTTTCTTCTGTGTAATTCTCAGAAGAATATAATTCAGAACACAATCATATGTTGTTCTTGTGGACAGAAGTCCCGTGTGCAAGCATCTGCGCCAACACAGAACATAACAAAAAGTATTGTCCAAATGTAGTTTTTCTCCAAATTAGCAATAAAGTGAATGCAGGCAGGTAACAATGTTACTGCACGAAGAGAGGAAATTGAGGATTGTCTCCCTTACAATGGTACGAATAGATATCTCATTGTAAAAACTGTGCCTGTTTCTGTGACTATAAAAGTGACGTAGAAAATGGGACGAAAAAAAAAGTGAGCTCAAAGGTAACCTCACTGAGTGCAATGATCAAAGGAAAAAAAAAAAAAAGCAAAGAAATCTTGGGTCCGCGGTCCATCAAAAACAACAACAACAACACCAACAACAACAACCACAACAATCACAACAACCACAACAACAACCACCACCACCACAACAACAACCACAACCACCACCACCACCACAACAACAACAACCACAACAACAACCACAACAGCAACAAAAACAACAACAACCACAACAACAACAACAACAACAACAACCACCACCACAACCACCACCACCACCACAACAACCACAACAACAACAACAACAAACAACAACCACCACAACAGCAACCACCACCACCACAACAACAACAACAACAACAACAACAACCACAACAACAACCACCAAAACAACCACAACCACCACCACCACCACAACAACAACAACAACCACAACCACCACCACAACAACAACAACATCCACAACCACAACCACCACCACCACCACAACCACAACCACAACAACGGCAACAACAACAACAACAATCACAACAACAACAAAATAACAACAACAACAACAACACCCAGCTCACGTAAAAATGGCGCTGCGAGCAGGATTTCCATAAAAAAAGTTATCCACTTAAGAATCGCATCCGTTAATTTAAAGCCGTTCACACATTATTATGCCCACTTGCAGCTGATCAATCTGATGATCGATATCCTGTCAGGCATGCAGTAAGAGTAGAATTGATCACAGAAGATCTCTGTGCTGTTCCTACTGATGACATGGGTTTTCATGGAGCTTCAGCCTCAGTCAGGCTGTATGGATTAGATATTTTCATTAGTGACATTGAATATCGGCTGGTCCATGTTTAATTTCCCTTTTCTAGAACAAGTTGAAAAGAAGGGTTGTATGATTCATAACGACGGAAAGCAACAGCTTGTTAATGAAACGGAGAGAAAAAGAGAGAGAGGGAGAAAGAGCGAGAGAGAGAGAGAGAGAGATAGATAGATAGATAGAGAGAGAGAGAGAGAGAGAGAGAGAGAGAGAGAGAGAAAGCGAGAGAGACAGAGACAGCAACACACACACACACAGAGAGAGAGAGAGAGAGAGAGAGAGACAGAGACAGTGACAGAGACAGAGACAGACAGACAGACAGAGACAGAAAGACAGAGGCAGACAGACAGAGACAGACGACAGACAAAGACAGCGAGAGAAAGAGAGAGACAGTGAGGAGGGAGAGGGGAAGAGAGAGAGAGAAAGAGAGAGAGGGAGAGAGAGACAGACAGAGACAGACAGACAGACAGAGAGAGAGAGACAGACAGATAGACAAAGACAGACAGGCAGACAGAGCGAGAGAAAGTGAGAGACAATGAGGAGTGAGGGAGGGAGGCAGAAAGAGAGGGAGAGAGAAAGAGAGGGAGAGAGAGAGCGAGAGAGAAAGAGAGGGAGAGAGAGAGCGACAGAGAGAGAGAGAGAAGAGAAGACAAGGCAAGACAAGATAAGACAAGATAAGACAAGATAAGACAAGACAAGACAAGACAAGACAATATAAGGCAAGACAAGACAAGATAAGACAAGACAAGATAAGACAAGACAAGATAAGACAAGACAAGATAAGACAAGACAAGACAAGACAAGACAAGAGAACATTGTTCATTTACGTGGGTTTTGATAACAAGTCGCCGTTTTTCCCCATCTCGCTCTCGCCCAAAGTGGGGTAAAATGAACCATCATAAAAAAAATTAGAAAATCGACAGAAAAGTAACATCTAAATACCGAAAGAACTCGGAACACGAAATGCTATGAAGTGAGTGGTCAGTGCACTAATGAACTTTTTTTTTTCTAAATCACCAATATCAGAGGTAACAGGACCATAAAGTTGTCTGATCTGATTTGTACAAATTACATTAAACGTAAAGTGCGTTTCGTTTTCTTATGGCTGGACAAGACGTGTTTTCAATCACAGAGACAGAGACAGAGACATAGACAGAGACAGAGAGACAGAGAGAGACAGAGAGAGGCAGAGAGAGACAGAGAGATACAGACAGAGACAAAGAGAGTTGTCTCTGTCTGTATCTCTCTGTTTCTCTCTGCCTCTCTCTGTCTCTCTCTCTGTCTCTGTCTCTCTCTCTCTCCCTGTCCCTCTCTCTGTGTCTCTCTCTGTCTGTCTGTCTCTCTCTCTCTGTCTCTCTCCCTGTCCCTCTCTCTCTGTCTCTCTCTCTCTGTCTGTCTGTCTGTCTCTCTCTGTGTCTCTCTCCCTGTCCCTCTCTCTCTCTGTCTGTCTGTCTGTCTGTCTCTCTCTCTGTTTCTCTCCCTGTCCCTCTCTTTCTCTGTCTCTCTGCCTATCTCTGTCTCTCTCTCTCTCTGTCTGTATCTCTCTGTCTCTCTCTGCCTCTCTTTGTCTCTCTGTTTCTCTGTCTCTGTCTTTGTCTCTCTCTCCCTGTCCCTCTCTTTCTCTGTCTCTCTATCTCTGCCTCTCTTTGTCTCTGTCTGTATCTCTCTGTCTCTCTCTGCCTCTCTCTCTCTCTGTCTCTCTCTCTCTCTCTCTCTGTCTCTCTCTCGTGTCTTATCCCCCACGTCTGAACTGAGGGAAACAGTCAAGAGACTACCCAGAGGATGCTATATACACCCTGTCTTATGACGTGAGTGATTACTTAAAACAGCATTCAAGAAGATGACAAGCATTCTTACCAACAAATGCCTATCAATCAACATCAGGAAGAGAGTCCTTGAATGTTATATAGAACCAATACTGTTGTACGGATGTGAGGCGTGGACAGTCAGCAAGCAAAGCCAGAGCAAGACTGAGGCAGCCGAGATGTGGTTTCTAAGAAGAATGTTGAGAGTTGCATGGACAGCTAAGAAAACAAACGAGACAGTCTTGATGGAGGCAGACACAAGTAGATCATTCATAAGGAAGATTAGGAAAAGACAGGCAACATTTATAGGCCATTTTATGAGGAAGGGGGATTTGGAGCACCTGGTCACAATGGGAAAGCTGGAGGGAAAGAGAGCACCAGGTAGACCCAGGGAGAAAATGCTGGACGGACTTGCAGAGTGGCTGGGGACGAGGAGGGTGGAGGAGATGCTAGGGGCAACGAGAGCTAGAGACAGATAGATGTCCATGATCGCCAACGCCATGCGGCAAGGCACCTGATGATGATGACGATGAGCGTAGACCTACCTGGTGATAGTCACCAGCCGACAGCTTTTGTTACACGACAGCACGGACATGTCCACCAGAATGACAAAGACACCACACTGACTCTGAACAGAACTGATTCCCAACGTAGATTCTGTTTCACGTTCAACTCTCATCATCATCATCAGGTGCCCTGCTGCACGGCGTTGGCGATCATGGACTTCCATCCATCTCTATCTCTCGTTGCCCCTAGCATCTCCCCCACCCTCCTCGTCCCCAGCCACTCTGCAAGTCCGTCAAGCATTTTCTCCCTGGGTCTACCTGGTGCTCCGTTCAACTGTAAGTCTTAGCAAATGTACGTTATTAGTTTAACTTCTCATTCATTTGTGGTTGGTTCAGTTTGCAGTTTTGGAGTTTATTTAAGAGGGATTTACCGTACCCAGGTAATTCCACGTGTGCTCCAACCAAATCTGGAAGATTCAAAACCCTATGCACTGGGAAGGTCTTGAAATGGGGGTGGGGGAAAAGGTGGGAGGGGGAGAAGGGACTTATGAAATGCTAATCTGATCATCATTATCATCATCATCAGGTGCCTTGCCGCATGGCGTTGGCGATCATGGACTTCCATCTGTCTCTATCACTTGTTGCCTCAAGCATCTCTTCAACCCTCCTTGTCCCCAGCCACTCTGCAAGTCCGTCTAGTACCTTCTCCCTGGGTCTATCCGGTGCTCTCTTTCCCTCCAGCTTTCCCGTTGTGAACAGGTGTTCTCAGCTGCCTCAATCTTGTTCTGGCTTTGCTTGTTGACTGCCCACGCCTCGCAACCGTACATCAGCATTGGTTCTATATAACATTCAATCTGATACCACCACAATATATGAACTTTAAGATGGACAGAGAAGACGACAGTTTACAATGTTGCGGGCGGGGATTGAACTTGAGATATCAGATCTTGGATCCAGAGGTGTTTTTTTTTCAGGATCATCGCACTCAGTGTGGTTACCTTTGCGTTCACCTTTTGTTGTTGTTGTTGTTGTTGTTGTTGTTGTAGTCTCGTTTTCTACGCCATCTTAATGGCCATAGAAGCTGGCTCAGTTTTTACAATGCGATGATGATGATTTCAATGAGGATGGTAATCATGACGCTTCGGAGTTCCATCTTCATAATAATTATATCCTCGCATCAACCAGGCCCGACAGATACAGACTCCTGCGGTGCTGGTCAGACGATTTGAGCAACACCCTCAATGACGCATCCGTGAAGTGGATGAGACTCGACTGTGTGGTCCCAGTCTTCCGAAATGAGCCCATAGCACGCCCAACTCTAGGCAGGAGCCGGTTAGAGCAGAAAAATCCCAGAATGATATAGTTTTGAAGGGGCTGATGGGTACTCGAACCCATAAAAACCTTCCAGTCGGTTGTCCGTTGCGCTAACCACTACGCCACGGAGACTGGTGGGGGTCCCCAGCTTTGTCACAAGAGCTAACCAACCCAGCGAATTAAAGAACAAAGCAAAACAAAGTGAAACAAAACAAAAGAGAAAAAAAGACATGGCCTCTTTGAATGGTCGAACCCACGCCCCCTGCCTACGAGCATGGCCTTGTGAGCAACTGGTCTGATGGCCCACATGGCCTTGTGAGCAACTGGTCTGATGGCCCACATGGCCTTGTGAGCAACTGGTCTGATGGCCCATATGGCCTAGTGAACAACTGGTCTGATGGCCCACATGGCCTTGTGAACAACTGACCTGATGGCCCACATGGCCTTGTGAGCAACTGGTCTGATGGCCCACATGGCCTTGTGAGCAACTGGTCTGATGGCCCACATGGCCTTGTGAGCAACTGGTCTGATGGCCCATATGGCCTAGTGAACAACTGGTCTGATGGCCCACATGGCCTTGTGAGCAACTGGTCTGATGGCCCACATGGCCTTGTGAGCAACTGGTCTGATGGCCCACATGGCCTTGTGAGCAACTGGTCTGATGGCCCACATGGCCTTGTGAGCAACTGGTCTGATGGCCCACATGGCCTTGTGAACAACTGGTCTGATGGCCCACATGGCCTTGTGAACAACTGACCTGATGGCCCACATGGCCTTGTGAGCAACTGACCTGATGGCCCACATGGCCTTGTGAGCAACTGGTCTGATGGCCCACATGGCCTTGTGAGCAACTGGTCTGATGGCCCACATGGCCTTGTGAACAACTGACCTGATGGCCCACATGGCATTGTGAGTAACTGACCTGATGGCCCACATGGCATTGTGAACAACTGGTCTGATGGCCCACATGGCATTGTGAACAACTGGTCGATGGCCCACATGGCATTGTGAGAACTGGTCTGATGGCCCACATGGCATTGTGAACAAGTGGCCTGATGGCCCACATGGCATTGTGAGTAACTGGTCTGATGGCCCACATGGCATTGTGAACAACTGGTCTGTGGCCCACATGGCCATTGTGATAACTGGTCTGATGGCCCACATGGCATTGTGAGTAACTGGCCTGATGGCCCACATGGCATTGTGAACAACTGACCTGATGGCCCACATGGCATTGTGAACAACTGGTCTGATGTCCCACATGGCTTGTGATCAACTGACTGATGGCCCACATGGCATTGTGAAACTGGCCTGATGGCCCACATGGCATTGTGAACAACTGACCTGATGGCCCATGGCATTGTGAAACTGTCTGATGGCCCACATGGCATTGTGAACAACTGGTCCTGATGGCCCACATGGCCATTGTGAGAACTGGCCTGATGGCCCACATGGCCATTGTGAACAACTGGCTGATGGCCCAGATGGCATTGTGATAAACTGGTCTGATGGCCCACATGGCCTTGTGAACAACTGGTCTGATGGCCCACATGGCTTGTGAGAACTGGCCTGATGGCCCAACATGGCATTGTGAACAACTGACCTGATGGTCCACATGGCATTGTGAACACTGGCTGATGGCCCACATGGCATTGTGAACAACTGCTGATGGCCAACATGGCATTGTGAGCAACTGGTCTGATGGCCCACATGGCCTTGTGAGTAACTGACTGATGGCCACATGGCTTGTGAGCAACTGGTCTGATGGCCCACATGGCATTGTGAGCAACTGGTCTGATGGCCAACATGGCATTGTGACAACTGGTCTGATGGCCACATGGCATTGTGAGTAACTGACCTGATGGTCCACATGGCATTGTGAGCAACTGGCCTGATGGCCCACATGGCATTGTGAACAACTGGTCTGATGGTCAACATGGCATTGTGAGCAACTGGTCTGATGGCAACATGGCATTGTGAGAAACTGACCTGATGGCCACATGGCATTGTGAGTAACTGCCTGATGGCCACTGGCATTGTGAGCAACTGGCTGATGGTCCACATGGCATTGTGAGCAACTGGTCTGATGGCACATGGCATTGTGAGCAACTGGTCTGATGGCACATGGCATTGTGAGCAACTGGCCTGATGGCCAACATGGCATTGTGAACAACTGGCCTGATGGCCACATGGCATTGTGAGCAACTGGCTGATGGCCCACATGGCATTGTGAGCAACTGGCCTGATGGCCAACATGGCATTGTGAGCAACTGGTCTGATGCCCACATGGCATTGTGAACAACTGGTCTGATGGCACATGGCATTGTGAGCAACTGGCCTGATGCCCACATGGCATTGTGAGCAACTGACCTGATGGCCCACATGGCTTGTGAGCAACTGGCCTGATGGCCCACATGGCATTGTGAGCAACTGGCCTGATGGTCCACATGGCATTGTGAGCAACTGGCCTGATGGTCCACATGGCATTGTGAACAACTGGCCTGATGGTCAACATGGCATTGTGAACAACTGGCCTGATGGCCCACATGGCATTGTGAGCAACTGGCCTGATGGCCCACATGGCATTGTGAACAACTGGCCTGATGGTCCACATGGCATTGTGAACAACTGACCTGATGGTCCACATGGCATTGTGACAACTGGCCTGATGGTCCACATGGCATTGTGAACAACTGGCCTGATGGTCCAACATGGCATTGTGAGCAACTGGCCTGATGGTCAACATGGCATTGTGAGCAACTGGCCTGATGGTCAACATGGCATTGTGAGCAACTGGCCTGATGACCAACATGGCATTGTGAGCAACTGGCCTGACGGGCCACATAGCATTGTGAGCAACTGGCCTGACGGGCCACGTAGCATTGTGAGTTCTGACAGGTCACATGGCATTGTGAGCAACTGGCCTTTCGGCCCACACGGTATTGTGAGCAACTGGCCTGATGGCCCACATGGCCTTGTGAGCAACTGGCCTTTCGGACCACATGGCCTTGTGAGCAACTGGCCTGACGAGCCACTAAGACACGAAAGTAACCACTCCTCTCTCACAAAGGTTGTCTGAGCATATATGGACAATCACCTGAACCAGACATGAAACGTAGTTGCTATAACAGAAAATGGGAATCATAAACATAAAAGGAACCATTTCTCATGATTGTGCTTACGAATTAACCAGTATAAACAGTCTGCTCAATCGAACTTTTACTTCCCTTAGCTGCTCTGGGGGCTGTGTTGTGTGTGTGTGCGGGCTCGTGTGCATCGGTGTATCGTCGAGGCTCGAGACAGCGAAATGCAATTTATTAAGGTTGCAGGCAAAACACTGGTTGATGAAGCTCTTTGTAACTGGAGCCGTCAGCTATTGTTGCCACCAGCCGAGCAATGTCGTGATGGAGAAAGAGAAGAAGAGAAGAGAGACAGACAGAGAGAGAGAGGAGAAACAGAGAACAGAGAGAGAGAGAAGAGAAGACACAGAGAGAGAGAGAGAAGGACAGAAGAGAGAGAGAGAGGAGAAAACAAGAGAGAGAGAGAGAGAGACGAGAGAGAGAGACAGACACAGAGAAGAGAGCGAGAGAGAGAGAGAGAGAAGAGACAGAGAAGAGACGAGAGAGACAGAGAGAGAGGACGAGAGAGACAGAGAGACAGAAGGAGACGGAGAGAGAGACAGAGAGACAGAGAGGAGACAGAGAGAAGAAGAGAGACAGACGAGAGAGACAGAGAGAGAGAGAAGAGAGAGAGAAGAGAGAGAGAGAGAGAACAGAGACAGGGAGAGAGAGCAGAAGAGAGACAGAAGAGAGAGAGAACAGAGAGAGAGACAGAGAGACAGACAGAGAGAAGGAGAGAGGACAGAGAGAGAGAGAGAGAGGAGAGAGAGACAGAGAGAGAGAGAGAGAGAGAGAGAGACAGAGAGAGAGACAGCAGAGAAGAGAGAGACAGAGGAGAGAGAGAGGACAGAGAGAGAGAGAGACAGAGAGAGAGAGAGAGAGAGAGAGAGAGAGAGAGAGAGAGAGAGGAGAGAGAGAGAGAGAGAGAGAGGGGAGCTGCGTGCGTGTGCGTGTCTGTGTTCTGTTCGTATTCCATAGCTGTAAGCAATCGTTTAGCTAAGCTGACATTTGAAGGGTGTGTTGAGCGTCTGTTGAGATCCAGAAATACCGTTACAGTTGATTTTGAAGTAACAGACTGTGTAAAATGTGATTTTAAGTTCAGATTGTGTGATAGTTTATTAATTTATTTACTTATTTATTCATAGATTTATTTATTTGTTCGTTGCCCTATTATTATTTATTTATTTACAGTTTGTTTTATTTGTTTTTCGAATTACAATGTGAGAGTTAATTTTAATGTTCATAGATGCTGTCTGAATTAATTTTGAGGTTTCACAGGTTGAGAATGTTGTTTTGTAATTCGTCGACGGACGACAACTGTTTATGTGTAAGGAATGTGAGAATTGTGTTAAAAGTGTTTAGCATCATCGCACTTGTGTAATTTGTGCTCATTTTCTCTTTCCTTGTGTTCATTTTTCACACCATTTAAAGGGGACAGACGCTGGAATCCAAAGCCAGGTGACCATCAGCTTTCAAGCAAATCATCATCATTATCATCATGTGCCCTGCCGCATGGCGTTGGCAATCATGGCCCTCCATATGTATCTATCTCTTGTTGCCGCAAGCACATCTTCCACCCTCTCCGTCCTCAGCCACCTTGCAAGTCCGTCCAATATTTTCTTCCTGGATCTACCTGGTGCTCTCTTTCCCTCCAGCTTTCCTGTTGTAATCGGGTGCTCTAATTCCTTTTTCCTCGTAAAATGGCCTATAAATGTTGCCTGTCTCTTCCTAATGTTTCTTATAAATGATCTTCTTGTGTCTGCCTCCATCAAGACTGTCTCGTTTGTTTTCTTTGCTGTTCATGAAACTCTCAACATTCTTCTTAGAAACTACATCTCGGCTGCCTCAATCTTGTTCTGGCTTTGCGTGTTGACTGTCCACACCTCACAACCGTATAACATTATCAGTTCTATATAACATTCAAAAACTCTCTTCCTGGTGTTTTAACTGATAGGCATTTGTTGGTAAGAATGCTTTTCATCTTCTTGAATGCTGTTTTAGCTTGGCCGATTCTGCTGACTATTTCTGATGTGCATCTGCCGTCTGGTGAGATGATCAAGCAAATATGAGCCAGGAAAAAAGATGCGTTCTGATTCTGTTTTGTGGTGTTTTTTTTCATTGAAGTTGGGATGATTTTTCACAATGCTTATAATGGCGATGACGATGGGGTTGATAATCATGATGCTGCTGAATTCTATTCTGCATTGAGACTGTGCGAAAGGGCTTGTACTCTACACATACTTTCGTAATAGGTCTTAGTGGGGAACCAGGCCTGAGAGACAGAAGCACCTGCAGTGCTGGAAATTTGAGCAACACCCCGCAATGATGCATCGTGAAGTGCGTGAGGCTCGACTGTGTGGTCTCAATCCATGCATCCGTGAAGTGCGTGAGCGACTGAGTGGTCTCATCCATGCACCGTGAAGTGGTGAGCTCCTGTGTGTCCAATCCTCCCAACAAAGCCATTGCACCAGTCAGGGCCAAAAAATCCCATTGATGAGAACCGAACCCCCAATCTTCCATCCGGTGGTCTGTTGCTCAGCCACTATACCACGGCAAGTGGTGTTGTATTATGCTGTAGTCTACGAAATCTGTGGGGCTCTGTCAGTGCTGTAAACTGACATCAGCAGCCGAGCTGTGAAAAATGGTCACACTCTGTACGAATCTATGCTGCAGTTCACAGAGGTTAGTGAAAGTGACAGTTGTATTAGGCTTAGTGAACGTGACAGCTATGTTGAGGTTTAGTGATGTGACAGTTGTATTGAGGTTTAGTGAATGTGACAGCTGTATTGAGGCTTGACAAGGGATAGAAACAGATGGAAGGCCATGATCGCCAACGCCATGTGGCAAGGAGCTTGATGATGATGATGACAGTTGTATTGAGGTTTTAGTGAACATGACAGCTGTGTTGAGGTTTAGTGAACGTGACAGCTGTATTGAGGTTTAGTGAACGTGACAGTTGTATTGAAGTTTAGTGAATGTGACAGTTGTATTGAAGTTTAGTGAATGTGACAGCTGTATTGAGGTTTAGCGAATGTGACAGTTGTGTTGAGGTTTGATGAATGTGACAGTTGTATTGAGGTTTGATGAATGTGACAGTTGTATTGAGGTTTGATGAATGTGACAGTTGTGTTGAGGTTTGATGATTGTGACAGTTATGTTGAGGTTTAGTGAATGTGACAGTTGTATTGAGGTTTGATGAATGTGACAGTTGTGTTGAGGTTTGATGATTGTGACAGTTATGTTGAGGTTTAGTGAATGTGACAGTTGTGTTGAGGTTTGATGATTGTGACAGTTATGTTGAGGTTTAGTGAATGTGACAGTTGTGTTGAGGTTTGATGATTGTGACAGTTATGTTGAGGTTTAGTGAATGTGACAGTTGTGTTGAGGTTTGATGATGTGACAGTTTGTTGAGGTTTAGTGAATGTGACAGTTGTGTTGAGGTTTGATGAATGTGACAGTTGTGTTGAGGTTTGATGAATGTGACAGTTGTATTGAGGTTTGATGAATGTGACAGTTGTGTTGAGGTTTGATGATTGTGACAGTTGTGTTGAGGTTTAGTGAATGTGACAGTTGTGTTGAGGTTTGATGAATGTGACAGTTGTGTTGAGGTTTGATGAATGTGACAGTTGTGTTGAGGTTTGATGAATGTGACAGTTGTATTGAGTTTGATGAATGTGACAGTTGTTTGAGGTTGATGAATGTGACAGTTGTGTTGAGGTTTGATGAATGTGACAGTTGTGATTGGAGGTTTGTTAGTGAATGTGACAGTTGTGTTGAGGTTTGATGAATGTGACAGTTGTGTTGAGGTTTGATGAATGTGACAGTTGTGTTGAGGTTTGATGAATGTGACAGTTGTGTTGAGGTTTGATGAATGTGACAGTTGTGTTGAGGTTTGATGAATGTGACAGTTGATGTTGAGGTTTGATGAATGTGACAGTTGTGATTGAGGTTTGATGAATGTGACAGTTGTTTGAGGTTTGATGAATGTGACAGTTGTATTGAGGTTTGATGAATGTGACAGTTGTGTTGAGGTTTGATGAATGTGACAGTTGTGTTGAGGTTGTGAATGTGACAGTTGTGTTGAGGTTTAGTGAATGTGACAGTTGTGTTGAGGTTTGATGAATGTGACAGTTGTTTGAGGTTTGATGAATGTGACAGTTGTGATTGAGGTTTGAGTGTAATGTGACAGTTGTGTTGAGGTTAGTGAATGTGACAGTTTGTGATTGAGGTTTAGTGAATGTGACAGTTGTGTTGAGGTTTGATGAATGTGACAGTTGTGTTGAGGTTTGATGAATGTGACAGTTGTGTGTTGAGGTTTGATGAATGTGACAGTTGTGTTGAGGTTTGATGAATGTGACAGTTGTATTGAGGTTTGATGAATGTGACAGTTGTATTGAGGTTTGATGAATGTGACAGTTGTTGTTGAGGTTTGATGAATGTGACAGTTGTGTTGAGGTTTGATGAATGTGACAGTTGTGTTGAGGTTTGATGAATGTGACAGTTGTATTGAGGTTTGATGAATGTGACAGTTGTGTTGAGGTTTGATGAATGTGACAGTTGTGTTGAGGTTTGATGAATGTGACAGTTGTGTTGAGGTTTGATGAATGTGACAGTTGTGTTGAGGTTTGATGAATTGTGACAGTTGTGTTGAGGTTTGAGTGAATGTGACAGTTGTAGTTGAGGTTTAGTGAATGTGACAGTTGTGTTGAGGTTTGATGAATGTGACAGTTGTGTTGAGGTTTGATGAATGTGACAGTTGTGTTGAGGTTTGATGAATGTGACAGTTGTTTGAGGTTAGTGAATGTGACAGTTTGTTGAGGTTATGAATGTGACAGTTGTTTGAGTTTGTGAATGTGACAGTTGTGTTGAGGTTGATGAATGTGACAGTTGTGTTGAGTTTGTGAATGTACAGTTGTTGAGTTTGTGAATGTGACAGTTGTTTGAGGTTATGAAGTACAGTTTTGAGGTTTGTGAAGTGACAGTGTTTGAGGTTTATGAAGTGACATTGTTTGAGTTTGTGAATGTGACAGTTGTGTTGAGGTTTATGAATGACATGTTTGAGGTTTGTGAATGTGACAGTGTGTTGAGGTTTGTGAATGTGACAGTTGTTTGAGGTTATGAATGGACATTGTTGAGGTTATGAAGTGACAGTGTTTGAGGTTTTGAGTGACAGTTTTGAGGTTATGAATGTGACTGTTTGAGTTTATGAATGTGACAGTTTGATTTGTGAATGTGACAGTGTTTGAGGTTTGTGAATGTGACAGTTGTTGTGAGGTTTGATGAATGTGACAGTTGTATTGAGGTTTGATGAATGTGACAGTTGTAGTTGAGGTTTTGATGAATGTGACAGTGTGTTGAGGTTTGATGATGTGACAGTTGTGTTGAGGTTTAGATGAATGTGACAGTTGTGATTGAGGTTTGATGAATGTGACAGTGTGTTGAGGTTTGATGAATGTGACAGTTGTGTTGAGGTTTGATGAATGTGACAGTTGTGTTGAGGTTTGATGAATGTGACAGTGTGTTGAGGTTTAGTGAATGTGACAGTTGTGTTGA
>JAPXFY010000034.1:36353687-36378687 GCA_030674185.1 Monoplex corrugatus
GTAATAGTAGGTAAGTAAGTAGGTAAGTAAGTAAGTAAGTAGGTAGGTAAGTAAGTAAGTAAGTAGGTAAGTAAGTAAGTAAGTAAGTAAGTAAGTAAGTAGGTAAGTAAGTAAGTAAGTAAGTAGGTAGGTAAGTAAGTAAGTAAGTAAGTAGGTAAGTAAGTAGGTAGGTAAGTAAGTAGGTAAGTAAGTAAGTAGGTAGGTAAGTAAGTAAGTAAGTAAGTAAGTAAATAAGTAAGTAAGTAAGTAAGTAGGTAGGTAAGTAAGTAAGTAAGTAAGTAAGTAGGTAGGTAAGTAAGTAAGTAAGTAAGTAAGTAAGTAGGTAGGTAAGTAAGTAAGTAAGTAAGTAGGTAAGTAAGTAAGTAGGTAGGTAAGTAAGTAAGTAAGTAAGTAAGTAAGTAGGTAGGTAAGTAAGTAGGTAAGTAAGTAAGTAGGTAGGTAAGTAAGTAAGTAAGTAAGTAAATAAGTAAGTAAGTAAGTAAGTAAGTAAGTAAGTAGGTAGGTAAGTAAGTAAGTAAGTAAGTAAGTAGGTAGGTAAGTAAGTAAGTAAGTAAGTAAGTAAGTAGGTAGGTAAGTAAGTAAGTAAGTAAGTAAGTAGGTAGGTAGGTAAGTAAGTAAGTAAGTAAGTAAGTAAGTAAGTAGGTAGGTAGGTAAGTAAGTAAGTAAGTAAGTAAGTAGGTAGGTAGGTAAGTAAGTAAGTAAGTAAGTAAGTAAGTAGGTAGGTAAGTAAGTAAGTAAGTAAGTAAGTAAGTAAGTAGGTAGGTAAGTAAGTAAGTAAGTAAGTAAGTAGGTAAGTAAGTAAGTAAGTAAGTAAGTAAGTAGGTAAGTAAGTAAGTAAGTAGGTAGGTAGGTAAGTAAGTAAGTAAGTAAGTAAGTAAGTAGGTAAGTAAGTAAGTAAGTAAGTAAGTAGGTAGGTAAGTAAGTAGGTAAGTAAGTAAGTAGGTAAGTAAGTAAGTAAGTAAGTAAGTAAGTAAGTAAGTAAGTGAGTGAGTGAGTAAGTAAGTAAGTAAGTAAGTAAGTAGATAAGTAAGTAAGTAAGTAAGTAAGTAAGTAGGTAAGTAGGTAAGTAGGTAAGTAAGTAAGTAAGTAAGTAAGTAAGTAAGTAGGTAAGTAGGTAAGTAGGTAAGTAAGTAAGTAAGTAAGTAGGTAAGTAAGTAAGTAGGTAAGTAAGTAAGTAAGTAAGTAGGTAAGTAAGTAAGTAAGTAAGTAAGTAAGTAAGTAAGTAAGTAAGTAAGTGAGTAAGTGAGTAAGTAAGTAAGTAAGTAAGTAAGTAAGTAAGTAAGTAAGTAAGTAAGTGAGTTAGTATGAATGAATGAATGAAAATTTATATCGCGCAACAAAAATCTCCATGCTATAAAAGCATGCTCGCGGCGCACGGTGGGGGGGAGGGGGGGGGGCACAAAAACAATTCCACACAGCCTTTGCACCAACATTCATAAAGGCATTCAAGGTATTCACATTCAAATAAGCAATCCCATACAACATTAGAAAAAGTGTGTCTTGAGACTAGATTTAAAGGATGAATGAGTCTTTTTCTCCTAGTAGTAAGCAAGTAAGTAGGTTAGTAGGTAAGTAAGTAAATAAGTAATAAGTGAATAAGTATATACGTAAATAGGTAAAGAAAATATTCTCCTCGCCTCAACTTTCCCCTGCAGGACCGTCGATATCAAATCTGTTGTTTTTTTTTCTGATCACATGCGTTACGTATTTCAGCTTCCTTTTGTTGATCTCTGTCAGCAGCTGGCACCTGACATTCAGTTACTTTAACACGCCATCGTTTGTTCTTCTGTCTGTCCATTTGACTCTGAGAAGTCGTCTATAGAGCCACATTTCTGCTGCATTGATTTTATTTTCATCGTCTTCTCTTAGTGTCCAAGATTTGCAACCATACATTAAAACAAACCAAATAAAAAATTTCAGGATTCTTAATTCTAAATCTTTGGGAAGCCCTCTGTCTTTGTATACATTGTTTAACTGGACCAGTTTTTGCTTTCCCATGCCAATTCTTGTTTTCGCATCTTTGGTGCAGGAGCTCATTTTCTTTTACGGATCTTAGATACGTGAAATGTTGGACATTTTCTAAGTCTGCATTATTCATTTGAATGTTTGGATGTTCCTGGCCTTCTTTTCTTGCTATGTGCATGACTTCGAATTTTTAGCAATCAGTTTCAATCCTGCCCTGCAACCTGCTGCATCTACTCGGAAGAGAATTCTCTTCATGCTTGTGATGTTATCTGCCGTTAATGCAGTATTGTCTGCATATCTGGAGTTGGTGATGTTTCTTCCTCAGATCTTTTATTCCCATCTCCTCTAAATCTGCCTCTCTAACGACCTGCTCTGTATATAAGTTAAACAGATGAGGCGAAAGGATGCAGCCCTGTCTGACTCCTTTTTTCATGCCAAAATATTCGCAGAGTGCACCATTCCATCTGATGGTCGCTATTTGGTCTTCGTATAATGCTATTACAAGCGACACCAAGTGTTTGGGGAAGCCCGTCTTTGCCATTATGTTAAACAGTTGATGGTGTATGATACTGTCAAAGGCCTTGCTGTAATCGATAAAGGTAATGAAAGCTTCTTGTTCGCTGTTCCTTACATTTCTCCCCCTTTCCGTCCTCAGCCACCCTGCAAGTCCGTCCAATATTTTCTCCCTTGGGTCTTCCTGGTGGTCTCTTTCCATCCAGCTTTCCTGTTGTGACCAGGTGCTCTAATTTTCTTTCATCATAAAATGGCCTCTGAAGTTGCAGTCTTTTCCTAATCTTTTTTACTAATGATCTTCTTCTGTCTGCCTCCATCAAGTCTGTCTCGTTTTGTTTTCTTTGCTGTCCATGGAACTCTCAACATTCTTCTTAGAAAACCACATTTCAGTTGCCCCAATTTTGTTCTGGCTTTGCGTGTTGACTGTCCACGCCTCGCAACCGTACAACAATATCGGTTCTATATAATATTAAAGACAATATATAATACGTGTACATTACAATCCAACAAATTTCGCTCAAACCGGCACGGCAAAATGTACAGAGGCAGTAAACGTTGCACCTGGTTGTAAGTATTGATTGATGTATTAAGATATACTCCATCTCTTGACACGAAGTGGTGGCACTGTTTTGTATCGATTTATGTAAAACGATGATTTTCGCGTTGCCAGGAAAAGCCTCTGTGGCTGTTTGTATTGATTTCTGTAAAATGATATTCTCTGTCTGTCACACACGAACATCTTTCGTCCCTAAGATACAGGTAGGAAAACAGGCAAAACTCTGCCTGTGTAAGTTTCGTTGGATATGATCATAGACATGTATAGAAGACAGGCAACTAACTGTGGTAGTCTGTGATATGATCATAGACATGTATAGAAGACAGGCAACTAACTATGGTTAGTCTGTGATATGATGATAGATATGTATAGAAGACAGGCAACTAACTCTACCACATTGTGTGATATGATCATAGACATGGATAGAAGACAAGCAACCAGCTCCACACACTGTGTGATATGATCTTCTTTCGTCTGTATTGTTTGTTTTCTTTGCTTTCCCTGGAATTCTTAACTTTCTTGTTAGAAACCACGTTTCAGTTGCCTCAGTTTTGTTCTGACTTTGTGTGTTGACTGTCCACACCTTACAACCGTACAACAGTATCAGTTCTATACAACACGCAAGAACTCTCTTTCTGATGTTAGTTGATAGGCATTTGTTGGTAAGAACGCTTTTCTTCTTCTTGAATGCTGTTTTGACTTGGCCGATTCTGCTGGCTATTTCTGATGTGCATTTCATCATCATCAAGTGCCCTGCCGCATGGTGTTGGCGATCATGGCCCTCCATATGCATCTGTCCCTTGTTGCTGCAAGCACACCCTCCACCCTCTCTGTCCTCAGCCACTCTGAAAGTCCGTCCAATATATTTTCCCTGAGTCTACCTGGTGCTCTCTTTCCCTCCAGCTTTCCTGTTGTGACCAGATGCTCTAATTCCCCTTTCCTCATAAAATGGCCTATAGATGCTACCTATCTTTTCCTAATCTTCCTTCTGAATGATCTTCTCGTGTCTGCCTCCACCAAGAGTGTCTCGTTTGTTTTCTTTGCTGTCCATGGAACTCTCAACATTCTTCTTAGAAACCACATCTCGGCTGCCTCAATCTTGTTCTGGTTTTGCTTGTAGACTGTCCACGCCTCACAACCGTATAACATTTTCGGTTTTATATAACATTAAAGAACTCTCTTCCTGATGTTAATTGATACGCATTTGTAGGTAAAAATGCTTCTCGTCTTCTTGAATGCTGTTTTGGCTTGACCGATTCTGCTGGCTATTTCTGATGTGCCTGTGCCGTCTGGTGAGATGATCGTTACCAGATATTTAAACTTATCAACCTGTCTTAAGGTTGTGCCGTTTGCTGTTATTTTGCGTGAGAGGATTTCATGTTTTTTACTGATTACCATGACTTCAGTCTTCTTGCTGTTTAGCTCCAATCCCTTACCTTTCTTTGAAAGACAGTTTCATAAGAGAGCAGCTCTCATGTTTATCTGCATGTCTAAAATAGGACATGTTCTTCTTCATGATGAAGCTGAGTACTGTATTTCTGCTGCTAGACACTTTTGTTCGTTCAGCTGATCGTTCGCATTATTCTATAAAACTACATTTGGGCAGCATTAACAACTCTGAAAAAACAAAGGTGGAGATCGATTCTAGAGTCTCATAGACATGGTATTGGCTTGTTGTCAATCTATATTATTATGAGTATATATGGTCTTGTCAATCAATCTATGTGATTATAAATATATATGCTCTTGCAAAATCTGGAAATCCAATCTGCCAGACAACCTGAAAAAGAACTTCTTCCGAGCAGCAGTAGAGTCCGTTCTTACATATGGCTCAATGTCTTGGACCCTAACAACGACATTGGAGAAGAAGACTGATGGAGCATATACAAGAATGCTGCGTGCAGCCCTGAACAAATCCTGGAGAGAACATGCAACTAACAAAGAATTATATGGTAAGATCCCACCAATCAGTAAATCAATACGTCAACAAAGACTGTGCTTTGCGGGACACTGCTGGCGTAGCAAAGAAGAACTGTTGGGGGAACGTCCAAAGAAGACCTTCATCGACCAACTGATGGATGATACGGGCTGTCAGTATAATGAACTACCTACTGCAATGTCTGACAGAGAAGGATGGAAGAAACGTGTCATGGATAGCCAAGCAAGCTCGACATGATGATGATGATGATGATGATGATGATGGTCTTGCTAATCTCTGTTATTATGAATATCTATACTCTCGCTAACCTGTAGTGTTGTGAATATCTGTGGTTGCTAATCTCTGTTATTATGAATATCTTTGGTCGGCCTAAATGTGAATGCCTTGATGGTAACGTGATATGTTGTAGATCTATGATCACAACAGAATCTCACAAATGTTTCGGTGACAACGGATGTTTGCTCAATCTACAACGCTGCCGGAACTCTCATACTCACATGCACATGCGCACGCGCACGCCCACGCGCATGTACATATACACAGAGGTGAGCACGCGCTTGAGTAGACATACACAATAAGGAAAGTAATCAAGAAATCATCATCATCATCATCATCATTATCATCATCATCATCATCATCAAGTGCCCTGCCGCATGACGTTGGCGATCGTGGCCCTCCATATGTATCTATCCCTTGTTGCTGCAAGCACATTTTCCACCCTCTCTGTCCTCAGCCAAGAAATTATACACGTCACTTTAACCGCTCAAATGGCACTCTTGGCGCAGTGAGACAGAGCACATTAATTAGCAAGAAGGACCCGAGCGTGCTGGATAGGATCCAGAGCAACAGTACCTCACCATTGGCCACAAAATCACTTCCCAACTCCCGACTCCATACAATAAACATGTCGCCAATCAAAAAAAAAAAAAAAGAAAAAAAAAAAGGGGGGGGTGGGGGGGGGGGCGGTTCATACACTGCATGAAAAAGAGCACATTATTTGATACATCCTTGCCTCTTTTTGTTAACTGTCCGCTTGCACCATCTTGGGTGTCATCATCATCATCATCGTCATCATCATTATCATCATCATCACCATCGTCGTCGTCGTCATCATCGTCATCATCATCATCGTCGTCATCATCATTATCATCATCATCATCATCATCATCATCATCATCATCATCATCATCATCATCGTCGTCGTCGTCGTCGTCACCATCATCATCATCATCATCATGATCCTCCTCCTCCTCCTCATCACTGTCATCGTCGTCGTCGTCATCATCATCATCGTCGTCGTCGTCGTCGTCATCGTCGTCGTCGTCGTCATCATCATCATCATCATCCTTCTCCTCGTCCTCATCATCGTCATCGTCGTCGTCGTCATCATTGTCGTCGTCGTCGTCATCGTCATCGTCATCATCATCATCATCATGTGCCCTGCTACGTAGCGTTGGTGATCATGCCCCTCCATACGAATCTATCCCCTGTACATCTCCCACCCTCTCTGTCCTCAGCCACCCTGCAAGTCCATCCAATATTTTCTCCCTGGGGTCTGCTTGGTGTTCTCTTTCCCTCCAGCTTTCCTGTTGTGACCAGGTGCTCTAATTAATCATGCCTCATAAAATGGCCTATCAATGTTGCTTGTCTTTTCCTAATCTTCTTTATCAATTATCTTCTTGTGTCTTCCTCCTTCAAGACTGCCTCGTTTGTTTTCTTTGCCGTCCATGGAACTGCCAACATTCTTCTTAGAAACCACATTTCAGTTGCCTCAATCTTGTTCTGACTTTGCGTGTTGACTGTCCACGCCTCTCAACCGTATAACAGTATCGGCTCTATGTAACACTCAAGAACTCTCTTCCTGATGCTAAATGATAGGTATTTGATGGTAAGAACGCTTTTCATGTTCTTGAATGCTGTTTTAGCTTGGCCGATTTTGCTGGCTATTTCTGATGTGCATCTACCGTCTGGTGAGATGACCGTTCCCAGATATTTAAACTTAGTAACCATCCTGGGTGTGGTGAAGAGAAATAATTGACGGTCAGCAGTTTCAGTTTCAGTTTCAGTTTCAGTTTCAGTTTCTCAAGATGACGTCTCCACGCTCAGAATGAATTCCATATGCTCAAACGTCACAGGTGTCACGTGATGGAGAAGGTCCAGAATGATTATGGCACAAGCCTTAACTCTTTGACTCCCACATCCTGTCTACCAACTGCAAAAACTTAACTCTTTGGCTCCCACACCTGTCTACCAACTGCAAAAACTTAACCCTTTGAATCCCACACCCTGTCTACCAACTGCAAAAACTTAACTCTTTGGCTCTCACACCCTGTCTACCAACTGCAAAAACTTAACCCTTTGACTCCCACACCCTGTCTACCACTGCAAAAACTTAACCCTTTGACTCCCACACTCTGTCTACCAGCTGCAAAAACTTAACCCTTTGACTCCCACACCTGTCTACCAACTGCAAAAACTTAACCCTTTGAATCCCACACTCTGTCTACCAACTGCAAAAACTTAACCCTTTAACTCCCACACCCTGTCTACCAACTGCAAAAACTTAACCCTTTGACTCCCACACCCTGTCTACCAACTGCAAAAACTTAATCCTTTGACTCCCTCACCCTGTCTACCAACTGCAAAAACTTAACCCTTTGACTCCCACACCCTGTCTACCAACTGCAAAAACTTAATCCTTTGACTCCCTCACCCTGTCTACCAACTGCAAAAACTTAACCCTTTGACTCCCTCACCCTGTCTACCAACTGCAAAAACTTAACCCTTTGACTCCCTCATCCTGTCTACCAACTGCAAAAGCTTAACGCTTTGACTCCCACACCCTGTCTACCAACTGCAAAAACTTAACTCTTTGAATCCCTCACCCTGTCTACCAACTGCAAAAACTTAACCCTTTGACTCCCTCACCCTATGCAACAGCTTTCTGCTGGAAGTTGGTGGATAGGGTGAGGGGTCAATAGATTATGTTTCTGCTTTGCTAGTATGGTTGACAATGCAGGATGCTGATGGACAGGGTGCGGGAGTCAAAGGGTTACGCCTGCACATGAATCCATGAGCTGGCCAATCCTGAGGTCAGCAACGAGCAGGAAGGTCCGAAGTGAAGAACTGCAGTGTGGCAGTGAAGTCTCCTTCATACTGTTGATCCTGGTTTTCCTTGGTGTGCCTCTTGCGTCAACTCCACATGTCGTTTTGTTGTAAGCACGATCAGGAAGTATCTCTCTGTTGAAACAACTGCAAAACTCGTTCTCTCCTTCATAATGTCTCGCATTGACTATTGCAATTCACTCCTGTCTGGTCTTCCTGCCTCCATTCACATCCTACAGCGCATTCAAAACAATGCTGCACGCCTTGTACTCAAAAAGAAAAAAAACTGACCACATTTCTCCTCTCCTGGCACAACTTCACTGGCTCCCTGTATCAAAGCGCATACAGTACAAACTAGACACCATGTGCTACAAAAGCCTCAATAACGCAGCCCCCGATTACCTGTCAAGCCTACTTGAGATCTATCTTCCCTCACGTACCCTCCGCTCTGCCTCCGATCCTCTGACTTTTCGCTTTCCACGCACTAAGCTCAATACGTATGGTCCACGAGCCTTCTCTGTTTCTGGTCCACTCTCCTGGAACAAACTTCCTCTCTCAGTCCGTCACAACCTACTTTTGTCTCCTTCAAGTCCGCTCTCAAAACTCACCTTTTCTCCTCTGCATAAAATCCTGACCTCACTCAATCCCCTCTGCAGCCTGTCTCCACTCGGAGGGGAATCACATTGTAATACATAATTGTATATAATATGCTCTCTATAATTTTCCATTGCTTTTATTCTTTCTCCCCATTTATAGCCATGCGTGTGTGTATGTGTGTGTGTGTGTGTGTGTGTGTGTGTGTGTGTGTGTGTGTGTGTGTGTGTGTGTATATATATGTGTGTGTGTGTGTGTGTGTGTGGGTGGGTGTGTGGGTATGTGTGTGTGTGTGTGTGTGTGTATGTGTGTGTGTGTGTGTGTGTGTGTGTATGTGTGTGTGTGGTGGTGGTCTTTGATTTAATGTCTATTCACTAAAGTGTGTGTGTGTGTGTATCGTGTGTGTGTGTGTGTGTGTGTGTGTGTGTGTGTTTGTGTGTGTGTATGTGTGTACGTGCGAACACATATCTATATCTATATATCTATCTATCTATATCTATCTATCTATCTATCTATCTATGTATTTATTTATCTATCTATCTATCTATCTATCTATACATAGATATATATGTATATATATATACATATATATGTATAAATACATAAGTATATGTATGTATGTATGTATGTATGTATGTATGTATGTATGTATGTATGTATGTGTATATACATATAAATGTGTGTGTCTGTGCGTGTGTGTGTGCGCGCGCGTGTGTGTGCGTGCGTGTGTGTGTGTGTGTGTGTGTGTGTGTGTGTGTGTGTGTGTGTATGTATGTATGTATGTGTATATACATATAAATGTGTGTGTCTGTGCGTGTGTGTGTGTGCGCGCGCGCGCGCTTGTGTGTGTATGTCTGGTTTGAGTTTCGTACTTGTGTAGGCATTTCCGGGCGTGTGATTCGCATGCAACTTACATACATGTGTACTTGTGACGTCCCATACTTACATACCTGTGTACTTGTGACGTCCCATACTTACATACCTGTGTACTTGTGACGTCCCATACTTACATACCTGTGTACTTGTGACGTCCCATACTTACATACCTGTGTACTTGTGACGTCCCATACTTACATACCTGTGTACTTGTGACGTCCCATACTTACATACCTGTGTACTTGTGACGTCCCATACTTACATACCTGTGTACTTGTGACGTCCCATACTTACATACCTGTGTACTTGTGACGTCCCATACTTACATACCTGTGTACTTGTGACGTCCCATACTTACATACCTGTGTACTTGTGACGTCCCATACTTACATACCTGTGTACTTGTGACGTCCCATACTTACATACCTGTGTACTTGTGACGTCCCATACTTACATACCTGTGTACTTGTGACGTCCCATACTTACATATCCTGTGTTGTACTTGTGACGTCCCATACTTACATATCTGTGTACTTGTGACGTCCCATATTTACATACCTGTGTACTTGTGACGTCCACATACTTACATACTCTGTGTACTTGTGACGTCCCATACTTACATACCTGTGTACTTGTGACGTCCCATACTTACATCCTGTGTACCTTGTGACGTCCCATACTTACATACCTGTGTACTTGTGACGTCCTATACTTACATACTGTGTACTTGTGACGTCCCATACTTACATACCTGTTACTTGTGACTTCCCATACTTACATACCTGTGTACTTGTGACGTCCCATACTTACCATACCTGTGTACTTGTGACGTCCCATACTTACATACCTGTGTACTTGTGACGTCCCATACTTACATACCTGGTGTACTTGTGACGTCCCATACTTACATACCTGTGTACTTGTGACGTCCCATACTTACCTACCTGTGTACTTGTGACGTCCCATACTTACATACCTGGTACTTGGACGTCCATACTTACATACCTGGTACGTTGTGACGTCCCATACTTACATACCTGTGTACTTGTGACGTCCCATACTTACATACCTGTGTACTTGTGACGTCCCATACTTACATACCTGTGTACTTGTGACGTCCCACATACTTTACATACCTGTGTACTTGTGACGTCCATACTTACATACCTGTGTACTTGTGACGTCCCATACTTACATACCTGTGTACTTGTGACGTCCCATACTTACATACCTGTGTACTTGTGACGTCCCATACTTACTACCTTGCTACTTGTGACGTCCCATAACTTACATACCTGTGTACTTGTGACGTCCCATACTTACATACCTGTGTACTTGTGACGTCCCATACTTACATACCTGTGTACTTGTGACGTCCCATTACTTACATACCTGCGTACGTTGATGACGTCCCATAACTTACATACCTGTGTACTTGTGACGTCCCATACTTACATACCTGTGTACGTGTGACGTCCCATACTTACATACCTGTGTACTTGTGACGTCCCATACTTTACATACCTGTGTACTTGTGACGTCCCATACTTACTACCTGTGTAGTTGTGACGTCCCATACTTACATACCTGTGTACTTGTGACGTCCCATACTTACATACCTGTGGTACTTGTGACGTCCCATACTTACATACCTGTGTACTTGTGACGTCCCATACTTACATACCTGTGTACTTGTGACGTCCCATACTTACATATCTGTGTACTTGTGACGTCCCATACTTACATACCTGTGTACTTGTGACGCCTTCCCATTACTCTACTACCTGTGTACTTGTGACGTCCCATACTTACATATCCTGTGTATTGTGACGTCCCATACTTACATACCTGTGTACTTGTGGACGTCCCATATTTACATACCTGTGTACTTGTGACGTCCCATACTTACATAACCTCTGTACTACTGTGATGACGTCCCATACTTACATACTGTGTACTTGTGACGTCCATACTTACATACCTGTTGTAGTTTGGACGTCCCATACTTACATACCTGTGTACTTGTGACGTCCCTAATACTTACATACCTGTGTAGTGTGACGTCCCATACTTACATACCTGTGTAGTGTGACGTCCCATACTTACATACCTGTGTAGTTGTGACGTCCCATACTTACATACCTGTGTAGTGTGACGTCCCATACTTACATACCTGGTGTTGTGACGTCCCATACTTACATACCTGTGTACTTGTGACGTCCCATACTTACATACCTGTGTACTTGTGACGTCCCATACTTACATACCTGTGTACTTGTGACGTCCCATACTTACATACCTGTGTACTTGTGACGTCCCATACTTACATACCTGTGTACTTGTGACGTCTCATACTTACATATCTGTGTACTTGTGACGTTCCATACTTACATACCTGTGTACTTGTGACGTTCCATACGTACATACCTGTGTACGTATGACGTCCCATTCTTACATACCTGTGTACTTGTGACGTCCCATACTTACATACCTGTGTACTTGTGAAGTCCCATACTTACATACCTGTGTACTTGTGACTTCCCATACTTACATACCTGTGTACTTGTGACGTCCGCATTTACATACCTGTGTACTTGTGACGTCCCATATTTACATAACTGTGTACTTGTGACGTCCCATACTTACATACCTGTGTAGTTGTGACGTCCCATACTTACATACCTGCGTACTTATGACGTCCCATAGTTACATACCTGCGCACTTGTGACGTTCCACACTTACATACTTATGACGTCCCATACTTACATACCTGCGTACTTGTGACGTTCCACACTTACATACTTGCGTACTTATGACGTCCCATACTTACATACCTGCGTACTTGTGACGTTCCATACTTACATACCTGCGTATTTGTGACGTCCCATACTTACATACCTGTGTACTTGTGACGTCCCATACTTACATACTTGTGTACTTGTGACGTCCCATACTTACATACCTGCGTACTTGTGACGTCCCATACTTACATACCTGCGTATTTGTGACGTCCCATACTTACATACCTGCGCACTTGTGATGTCTTGTACTTAAATGCGTGTGTACGTGTGACGACCCATATTACATACATACGTACTTGTGACGTCTCATACTTACAAACCTGCGTACTTGTGACGTCCCAGAAATACGTGTAACTTCCCTACATATGTATACGCGTACATCTTTATTTTTTACAGGCTCATTGACCACAAACTGTCCAAAGTACGTTCTGGAACACCAGAACCTCAGCTGCTCCTGCCAGGCGCCAGGGAGCAGCAGGGGCAGATCACGTGGCCAGGCCACTCCAGCACGGGCACGCTAACGATAGAGAAGGTGCAAAGGTCAGCCAACGGGTCACAGTTCACTTGTCGGATGGAGGGAGACGGGCCAGCGGGACTGAACTTGACGCTTCAGTATAATTTACTGGTGGCTTGTAAGTTGTGTAGTTCACACATAGACAGATAGATAACATAAATAAATAAAAAATAAATAAAAAATAAATAAAAAAAAAAAAAATAAACGATAAATAAATAAATAATCAATAATAAATAAACAAATAATAAATAAATAAATAAATAAATAAATAAAAAATAATAAATAAATAAATAATAAATAATAAATAAATAAATAAATAAATAAATAATAATAATAAATAAATAAATAAACAAATACAAAGAAAGAAAACATCCATTGATGAGTAAATGAATTCATCTATATATATACACATATGTATATATACATACATACCTCTCTCTCTCTCTCTCTCTCTCTTTATATATATATATATATATATATATTATATATATATGTGACCTCCCACCACGAAATCAGTCTTAACTAGCATTTTGGGCATTTTGAGATATACATATTACTGGAAAATGTACATTCTGCTGATTATTTTGGTACTTGAATGAAGCTTGTACTCAAAAAAATGTAGAAGTTATGTATGTTTAAAGTCATTAAGTTGTATAACGGCCATTTTTAGAAAATGGCCTCTAAAGTTTTCGTGTGCTCCCCTACACATTTTCCTGAAATTTCTTTATTTGGTGGTTTGACCCAGTTTGTTTTCTAATTTTCGCTGTCATTATCTGAAAGGTGCACCAAAGAGCTTTTCCATCAGTATATTAATGTGCGGGTACTGAACAGGTTACGGTTCATAATAAGAGATAAAAATAGGTACTTTTGGTAGGAAATTGCGTTCTTTCTGCTGCGATCAGTGCATTAAAATACCATTTTAAATTGATTAATAATATTTTTTCAAGAAAAACATTTCTGTGGGGGATAGATTATAGTCTGCAGAAATCAATTTTGAGAAAATCTAAACACCCCAGATAGACCCTCAGTCACCTTTTCAGCTCCTAGTGCTGTTCGACTGACTGCGAGTTAAGGCTGATTTCGTGGTGGGAGGTCACACATATCTATCTATCTATCTATCTATCTATCTATCTATCTATCTATCTATCTATCTATCTATCTATCTATCTATCTATCTATCTATCTATCTATCTATCTATCTATCTATCTATCTATCTACATACATAGATAGATAGATATACATCCATCCCTCCATCCATCCATCCATCCATCAACCACAACCAACCAATCATACAACCAACCAATCCATCAACCAACCAACCAACCAAGCAACTGACCATACAGTTTACCAATCATCTTATCATTCATTTAGTCACTCGCTCACTCACTAACTTGCTCACTCACTCAATTACTCATTCACTTTTAGTTCATTTCTATGTCAAGATTTGGCGTCATGTAAACATAATTATTATTGTTATTATTCTTAAAATATTTTTTATTGTTATTATTAACACTTTTATTTGATTTATATGTCAAGAATTGGCGTCCTATAAAGATTATTCTTATTGTTATTATTAGTATTAGTATTATGTTTAATTTTTATCATCATTATTATTATTATTATTATTATCATTATTATCACTCAATCTATCTATCAATTATCTATCAATCAAATTATCAATAAGTCAATCAATTGATTGATCAATTAATCAATCAGTCAATTAATAAACAACACTCTTTTAAACAATCCAACCAACCAACAAACAACCAGCCACCAACACCAAACAACCAACAACCAACCAACCAACCAAACCAACACCAACCACAACCAACCAACAACCAACCAACCAACCAACCAACCAACCAACCAACCAACCAACCAACCACCCACACAGCCAACAAACCAACCAACAAACCAACCAACCAACCAAACCAACCAACCAACAACACAGCCGACCAACCGACCAACCAACAATCAACCACCAAAACCAACCAATCAGCTAACAACCAACCAACCAGCCAACCAACCAACCAACAACCAACTAACCAACCAACCAGCCAACCAACCAACCAACCAACCAACTAACCAACAATCAACCAACCAACAACCAACCAGCCAAACACACCAACCATCCAACCAACCACCAACAGCCAACCAACCAACCAACTAATCAACTAACCAACCAACCAACCAACCTACCAAACATCCAACGAACCAATCAACCAATGACCAACTGACCAACCAACCGACCAACCAACCAACCGACCAACTAACCAACCGACCACCAACCAACCAACCAACAACCAACCAACCAACCAACCAACCAACCACCAATCAACCAACCAGCCAAACAGCCAACCAACCATCCAACCAACCCACCAAACATCCAACGAACCAATCAACCAACCGACCAACTGACCAACCAACCCAACCAACCAACCACCAACCAACCAACCAAACCAACCAACAAACCAACCAATCAACTAACAAACCAACCAATCCACCAATCCAACCAACTCAACCAACCAACCAATAAACCAGCCAATCACAACAAACCAACCAATCGCAGCCAACCAACAACCAACCAACCAACCAACCAACCATACCAACCAACACCAACCAACAACCAACCAACCAACCAACCATAACCAACCACCACTCAACCAACCACCAACCACCAACCAACCAACCAACCAATAACCAAACCAACCAACCAACCAACCAACCAGCCAACCAACCAACCAACCAACCAACCAACATCAACCAACCAACCAACCAACCAACCAACCAACCAACCAACCAACCACAACCAACCACCAACCAACCAACCAACCAACCAACCAACCAACCAACCAACCAACCAACCAACCAAACCAACCAACCAACCACAACCAACCAACCAACCAACCACCAACCAACCAACCACCAACCAACACCAAACCAACCAACCAACCAACCAACCAACCACCAACCAACCAACCAAACCAACCAACCAACCAACCAACACCAACCAACCAACCAACAACCAACCAACCATACACCAACCAACCAACCAACCAACCAACCAACCAACCAACCAACCACCAACTAACCAACCAACCAACCAACCAACCAACCAACCAACCAACCAACCAACCAACCAACCAACCAACCAACCAATCAACCAACCAACCAACCAACCAACCAACAACCAACCAACCATCCAACCAACCAACCAACCAATCAACCAACCAACCCAACCACACAACCAAACAACCATCCAACCAACCAACCATACCAACCAACCAACACCAACACAACCAACCAACCAACCAAACCAAACCAACCACACCAACCAAACCAACCAACCAACCAACCAACCAACACAACCAACCAACCAACCAACCAACAACCAACCAACTAAACCAACCAACCAACCAACCAACCAACCAACCAACCAACTAACCAACCAACCAATCAACCAACCAACCAACCAACCAACCAAACAACCATCCAACCATCCAACCAACCAACCAAAACCAACCAACCAACCAACCAACCAACCAAACCAACCAACCAACCAACCAACCAACCAACCAACCAACCAACCAACCAACCAACCAACCAACTAACCAACCAACTAACCAACCAACCAACCAACCAACCAATCAATCCAATTATAATTATACGACTTAGCGTTATCGTCCACCAGACGGACCCTCACAGAGCGACATGGTCATCCGAGGAGACAGCCCTTTCCTCACCACAGGAAACGGATCCATGCCCATGACCTTGACCTGTGACGTCACGCACGTGTACCCCCAGCCCGATTACGTCTGGCGTGGTGTCACGTGCCAGGGTCGCGAGACCTCACCGACCTGTGTGTTTTTTCCCTCTGCCCCCTGCGGACGACGGGATGGAGGTGGCTTGCGAGGTTAGCCGGAAGTGGACTACTGGACTTCCGCGTGAGATCCTGACGCAAACCTTTCGTTTGGATCTTCTCTGTGAGTAGACTGCTTTGTTGTTGTTGTTGTTGTTTTTGGTTTGATGTTGTTGTTTGTTATTATTTGTTTGTTCTTGTTTGTTGTTGTTGTTGGTGTTGTTTTTTCTGTGTGAGTAGACTGCTTTGTTGTTGTTGTTGTTGTTTTTTCTGTGTGAATAGACTGCTTTGTTATTGTTGTTGTTGTTTTTTGTGTGAGTAGCTTTGTTGTTGTTGTTGTTGTTTTTTCGTGTGAGTAGACTGCTTTGTTATGTTGTTGTTGTTGTTTTTTGTGTTGTTTGTTGTTTGTTTTGTTTTTCTGTGTGAATAGACTGCTTTGTTATTGTTGTTGTTTGTTTGTGTTCTTCTTTGTTGTTTGTTGTTGTTGTTGTTGTTTGTTATTGTTTTTTCTGTGTGAATAGACTGCTTTGTTATTGTTGTTGTTTGTTTGTTCTTCTTTGTTGTTGTTGTTGTTTTTGTTGTTGTTTGTTATTGTTTTTTCTGTGTGAATAGACTGCTTTGTTATTGTTGTTGTTTGTTTGTTCTTCTTTGTTGTTGTTGTTGTTGTTGTGTTGTTATTGTTTTTTCTGTGTGAATAGACTGCTTTGTTATTGTTGTTGTTTGTTTGTTCTTCTTTGTTGTTGTTGTTGTTTGTTATTGTTTTTTCTGTGTGAATAGACTGCTTTGTTATTGTTGTTGTTTGTTTGTTCTTCTTGTTGTTGTTGTTGTTGTTGGTTGTTGTTTTTTCTGTGTGAATAGACTGCTTTGTTTTGTTGTTGTTTGTTTGTTCTTCTTTTGTTGTTGTTTTGTTGTTGTTTTTTCTGTGTGAATAGACTGCTTTGTTATTGTTGTGTTTGTTTGTTCTTCTTGTTGTGTGTTTTGTTGTTGTTGTTTTTCTGTGTGAATAGACTGCTTTGTTATTGTTGTTGTTTGTTTGTTCTTCTTTGTGTTGTTGTTTGTTGTTGTTGTTTTTTTCTGTGTGAGTAGACTGCTTTGTTATTGTTGTTGTTTGTTTTTCTTCTTGTTGTGTTGTTGTTGTTGTTGTTTGTTTTGTGTGATAGACTGCTTTGTTATTGTTGTTGTTTGTTTGTTCTTCTTTGTTTGTTGTTGTTGTTGTTGTTGTTTTTCTGTGTGAATAGACTGCTTTGTTATTGTTGTTGTTTGTTTGTTCTTCTTTGTTGTTGTTGTTGTTGTTGTTTTTTCTGTGTGAATAGACTGCTTTGTTATTGTTGTTGTTTGTTTGTTCTTCTGTTGTTGTTGTTGTTGTTGTTGTTTTTTCTGTGTGAATAGACTGCTTTGTTATTGTTGTTGTTGTTTTTTGTTCTTGCTGTTGTTGTTGTTGTTGTGTTTCTGTTGTATAGACTGTTTGTTATTGTTGTGTTGTTGTTTCTTATGTTGTTGTTGTTTTGTTTCGTGTGTATGTTGTTTGTTTGTTTTGTTTGTTTTTTGTTGTTGTTGTTGTTGTTGTTTTTTCTGTGTGAATAGACTGCTTTGTTATTGTTGTTGTTTGTTTGTTCTTCTTTGTTGTTGTTGTTGTTGTTGTTTTTTCTGTGTGAATAGACTGCTTTGTTATTGTTGTTTGTTTGTTTTTTTTTTGTTGTTGTTGTTGTTGTTGTTTTTTTCTGTGTGAATAGACTGCTTTGTTATTGTTGTTGTTGTTTTTTTCTTTGAATACTGCTTGTTGTTGTTGTTTGTTGTTTTTTCTGTGTGAGTAGACTGCTTTGTTATTGTTGTTGTTGTTTTTTTCTTCTTTGTTTGTTTTGTTGTTGTTGTTTTTTCTGTGTGAATAGACTGCTTTGTTATTGTTGTTGTTGTTTTGTTCTGTTGTCTTTTTGTTGTTGTTGTTTTTTCTGTGTGAATAGACTGCTTTGTTATTGTTGTTGTTGTTTGTTTTCTTTTTGTTGTGTTGTTTTTTCTGTGTGAATAGACTGCTTTGTTATTGTTGTTGTTTGTTTTTTCTTTTGTGTTTGTTGTTGTTTTGTTTTTTCTGTGTGAATAGACTGCTTTGTTATTGTTGTTGTTTGTTTGTTCTTCTGTGTGGTAGACTGCTTTGTTGTTGTTGTTGTTGTTTTTCTGTGTTGAAGTAGACTGCTTTGTTATTGTTGTTGTTTTGTTTTGTTTTTTTATTGTTGTTGTTTTTGTGTATAGATGTTTGTTATTGTTGTTGTTTGTTTGTTCTTCTTTGTTGTTGTTGTTTGTTGTTGTTGTTTTTTCTGTGTGAGTAGACTGCTTTGTTATTGTTGTTGTTTGTTTTGTTCTTCTTTGTTGTTGTTGTTGTTGTGTGTTTGTTATTGTTGTTGTTTCTGTGTGTTGACTGCTTTGTTTTGTTGTTGTTTGTTTTTCTTCTTTGTTGTTGTTGTTGTTGTTGTTGTTTTTTCTGTGTGAATAGACTGCTTTGTTATTGTTGTTGTTTGTTTTTCTTGTTTGTTGTTGTTGTTGTTTGTTGTTGTTGTTTTTTCTGTGTGAGTAGACTGCTTTGTTATTGTTGTTGTTTGTTTGTTCTTCTTTGTTGTTGTGTTGTTGTTGTTTTTTTCTGTGTGATAGACTGCTTTGTTTTGTTGTTGTTTGTTTGTTCTTCTTTATGTTGTTGTTGTTTTTTCTGTGTGAATAGACTGCTTTTGTTTTGTTGTTTGTTTGTTTGTTCTTTTTGTTGTTGTTGTTGTTGTTTTTTCTGTGTGAATAGACTGCTTTGTTATTGTTGTTGTTTGTTTGTTCTTCTTTGTTGTTGTTGTTGTTGTTGTTGTTTTTCTGTGTGAATAGACTGCTTTGTTATTGTTGTTGTTTGTTTGTTCTTCTTTGTTGTTGTTGTTGTTGTTGTTTTTTTGTGTGAATAGACTGCTTTGTTGTTGTTGTTGTTGTTGTTGTTGTTGTTGTTGTTGTTTTTTCTGTGTGAATAGACTGCTTTGTTATTGTTGTTGTTTTTTGTTCCTTTATGTGTTGTTGTCTGATACTGCTTTTTGTTGTTGTTTTTGTCTTTTGTTTTTTCTGTGTGAATAGACTGCTTTGTTATTGTTTGTTTGTTTTGTTGTTGTTGTTGTTGTTTTGTTTTTTGTGTGAATACTGTTTGTTTTGTTGGTGTTTGTGTTGTTTGTCTTCTGTTGTTGTTTGTTGTTGTTGTTGTTTTTTCTGTGTGAATAGACTGCTTTGTTATTGTTGTTGTTTGTTTGTTCTTCTTTGTGTTGTTGTTGTTGTTGTTGTTGTTGTTTTTTGTGTGAATAGACTGCTTTTTGTTGTTTTTGTTGTTTTGTTGTTGTGTTTTTTCTGTGTGAATAGACTGCTTTGTTATGTTGTTGTTTGTTTTTTTCTTTTTGTTGTGTTGTTGTTGTTTTTTCTGTGTGAATAGATGCTTTGTTGTTGTTGTTGTTTGTTGTTCTGCTTGTTGTTGTTGTTGTTGTTGTTTTTTCTGTGTGAATAGATGCTTTGTTTTGTTGTTGTTTGTTGTTCTTTTGTTGTTGTTGTTTGTTGTTTTTCTGGTGAATAGACTGCTTTGTTTTGTTGTTGTTGTTTTTTGTTGTGTTGTTGTTTTGTTTGTGTATAGACTGCTGTTGTGTTGTTGGTTGTTGTTGTTTTTTCTGTGTGAATAGACTGCTTTGTTATTGTTGTTGTTTGTTTGTTTTCTTTAGTGTTGTTTGTTGTTGTTGTTGTTGTTTTTTCTGTGTGAATAGACTGCTTTGTTATTTTTTGTGTTGTTTTTGTGTGAATAGACTGCTTTTTGTTGTTGTTGTTGTTTTTTCTGTGTGAATACTGCTTTGTTGTTGTGTTGTTGTTTTTCTGTGTGAGTAGACTGCTTTGTTGTTGTTGTTGTTGTTTTTTCTGTGTGAGTAGACTGTTTGTTGTTGTTGTTGTTTTTTTCTGTGTGAATAGACTGGCTTTGTTGTTGTTGTTGTGTTTTTTTCTGTGTGAATAGACTGTGTTGTTGTTGTTGTTGTTTTTTCTGTGTGAGTAGACTGCTTTGTTGTTGTTGTTGATTTGTCTGTTTCTAGTGCTTTTTTTGTTGTTGTGTTTTTCTGTGTGGAATAGACTGCTTTGTGTTTGTTGTTGTTTTTCTGTGTAGTAGACTGCTTTGTGTTGTTGTGTTTTTTCTGTGTGAAGTAGATGCTTTGTTTATGTTGTTGTTTGTTTGTGTGATTGTGCTTTGTTGTTGTTGTTGTTGTTTTTTTTCTTGTGAATAGTCTGCTTTGTTGTTGTTGTTGTTTGTTGTTCTTTCTGTGTAATGACTGCTTTGTTGTTGTTGTTGTTTTTTTCTGTGTGAGTAGACTGCTTTGTTGTTGTTGTTGTTTGTTTTTGTGTGAGTAGACTGCTTTGTTTTGTTGTTGTTGTTTTTTCTGTGTGAATAGACTGCTTTGTTTTGTTGTTGTTGGTGTTGGTGTGTTTTTTTCTGTGTGAATAGACTGCTTTGTTTGTTGTTGTTGTTGTTTTTTTCTGTGTGAGTTGTTGTTGTTGTTGTTGTTGTTGTTTTTTTTTTTTTTTTTTTTTTTTTTTTTTTTTTTTTTTTTTTTTTTTTTTTTTTTTTTTTTTTTTTTTTTTTTTTTTTTTTTTTTTTTTTTTTTTTTTTTTTTTTTTTTTTTTTTTTTTTTTTTTTTTTTTTTTTTTTTTTTTTTTTTTTTTTTTTTTTTTTTTTTTTTTTTTTTTTTTTTTTTTTTTTTTTTTTTTTTTTTTTTTTTTTTTTTTTTTTTTTTTTTTTTTTTTTTTTTTTTTTTTTTTTTTTTTTTTTTTTTTTTTTTTTTTTTTTTTTGTTTGTTCTTCTTTGTTGTTGTTGTTGTTGTTGTTGTTGTTGTTGTTTTTTCTGTGTGAATAGACTGCTTTGTTATTTTTGTTGTTTGTTTGTTCTTCTTTGTTGTTGTTGTTGTTGTTGTTGTTTGTTATTGTTTTTTCTGTGTGAATAGACTGCTTTGTTATTGTTGTTGTTTGTTTGTTCTTCTTTATTGTTGTTTTTGTTGTTGTTGTTTTTTTTTCTGTGTGAATAGACTGCTTTGTTATTGTTGTTGTTGTTTTTTCTGTGTGAGTAGACTGCTTTGTTATTGTTGTTGTTGTTTTTTCTGTGTGAATAGACTGCTTTGTTATTGTTGTTGTTTGTTTGTTCTCTTTGTTGTTGTTGTTGTTGTTGTTGTTGTTGTTGTTTTTTCTGTGTGAATAGACTGCTTTGTTATTGTTGTTGTTTGTTTGTTCTCTTTGTTGTTGTTGTTGTTGTGTTTTTTCTGTGTGAATAGACTGCTTTGTATTGTTGTTGTTTGTTTGTTCTTCTTTGTTGTTGTTGTGTTGTTGTTGTTGTTGTTTTTCTGTGTGATAGACTGCTTTTGTTGTTGTTTGTTTGTTCTTCTTTGTTGTTGTTGTTGTTGTTGTTGTTGTTTCTGTGTGAATAGACTGCTTTGTTGTTGTTGTTGTTTGTTTTTTCTGTGTGAGTAGACTGCTTTGTTGTTGTTGTTGTTGTTTTTTCTGTGTGATAGACTGCTTTTTGTTGTTGTTGTTTTTTTCTGTGTGATAGACTGCTTTGTTATTGTTGTTGTTGTTTTCTGTGTGAGTAGACTGCTTTGTTTTGTTTTTTTTTTTTTCTGTGTGAATAGACTGCTTTGTTGTTGTTGTTGTTTTTTTTTTGTGTGTGTAGACTTTGTTTGTTGTTGTTTTTTCTGTGTGAGTAGACTGCTTTGTTTTGTTTTTCTGTGTGATAACTGCTTTGTTGTTGTTGTTGTTGTTTTTTCTGTGTGAATAGACTGCTTTGTTATTGTTGTTGTTGTTTTTTCTGTGTGAGTAGACTGCTTTGTTGTTGTTGTTGTTTTTTCTGTGTGAATAGACTGCTTTGTTGTTTGTTGTTGTTTTTCTGTGTGAATAACTGCTTGTTGTTGTTGTTGTGTTTTTTCTGTGTGAATAGACTGCTTGTTGTTGTTGTTGTTTTTTCTGTGTGAGTAGACTGCTTTGTTGTTGTTGTTGTTTTTCTGTTGAGTAGACTGCTTTGTTGTTGTTGTTGTTGTTTTTTCTGTGTGATAGACTGCTTTGTTTTGTTGTTGTTTTTCTGTGTGAGTAGACTGCTTTGTTGTTGTTGTTTTTTTTCTGTGTGAGTAGACTGCTTTGTTGTTGTTGTTGTTGTTTTTTCTGTGTGAATAGACTGCTTTGTTGTTGTTGTTGTTGTTTTTTCTCTGTGAATAGTCTGCTTTGTTGTTGTTGTTGTTTGTTTTTTCTGTGTGAATAGACTGCTTTGTTGTTGTTGTTGTTTTTTCTGTGTGAAGACTGCTTTGTTGTTGTTGTTTTTTCTGTGTGAGTAGACTGCTTTGTTATTGGTTGTTGTTGTTTTTTCTGTGTGAATAGACTGCTTTGTTGTTGTTGTTGTTGTTTTTTCTGTGTGAATAGACTGCTTTGTTGTTGTTGTTGTTTTTTCTGTGTGAGTAGACTGCTTTGTTGTTGTTGTTGTTTTTTTCTGTGTGAGTAGACTGCTTTGTTGTTGTTGTTGTTGTTTTTTCTGTGTGAGTAGACTGCTTTGTTATTGTTGTTGTTGTTTTTTTCTGTGTGAGTAACTGCTTTGTTGTTGTTGTTGTTGTTTTTTCTGTGTGAATAGACTGCTTTGTTATTGTTGTTGTTTGTTTGTTCTTCTTTGTTGTTGTTGTTGTTGTTTTTTTCTGTGTGAATAGACTGCTTTGTTATTGTTGTTGTTTGTTTGTTCTTCTTTGTTGTTGTTGTTGTTGTTGTTGTTGTTGTTGTTTTTTCTGTGTGAGTAGACTGCTTTGTTGTTGTTTGTTTGTTTCTTCTTTGTTGTTGTTTGTTGTTGTTGTTGTTTCTGTGTGAATAGACTGCTTTGTTGTTGTTGTTGTTGTTTTTTCTGTGTGAGTAGACTGCTTTGTTGTTGTTGTTGTTGTTTTTTCTGTGTGAGTAGACTGCTTTGTTGTTGTTGTTGTTGTTTTTTCTGTGTGAGTAGACTGCTTTGTTATTGTTGTTGTTGTTTTTTCTGTGTGAGTAGACTGCTTTGTTTTGTTGTTGTTTTTTTTTTTCTGTGTGAATAGACTGCTTTGTTGTTGTTGTTGTTGTTTTTTTCTGTGTGAGTAGACTGCTTTGTTGTTGTTTTTTTCTGTGTGAGTAGACTGCTTTGTTGTTGTTTTTTCTGTGTGAGTAGACTGCTTTGTTGTTGTTGTTGTTGTTTTTTTCTGTGAGTAGACTGATTGTTGTTGTTGTTGTTGTTGTTTTTTCTGTGTGAATAGACTGCTTTGTTATTGTTGTTGTTTTTTTTTCTGTGTGAGTAGACTGCTTTGTTGTTGTTGTTGTTTTTTCTGTGTGAATAGACTGCTTTGTTGTTGTTGTTGTTGATTTTTCTGTGTGAATAGACTGCTTTGTTGTTGTGTTGTTGTTGTTTTTTCTGTGTGAATAGACTGCTTTGTTATTGTTGTTTGTTTGTTCTTCTTTGTTGTTGTTGTTGTTGTTGTGTTGTTGTTTTTTCTGTGTGAGTAGACTGCTTTGTTATTGTTGTTGTTTGTTTGTTCTTCTTTGTTGTTGTTGTTGTTTTTTTTTCTGTGTGAGTAGACTGCTTTGTTATTGTTGTTGTTTGTTTGTTCTTCTTTGTTGTTGTTGTTGTTGTTGTTTTTTCTGTGTGAGTAATCTGCTTTGTTATTGTTGTTGTTGTTGTTGCTGGTTTTGGTTGGTTGATCTTGTCGGTTTATATTGATGTGGCTTGCTTGTTCTTGTGTGTTGTTGTTGTTTTTATGTGTGTGAGTAGACTGCTCTGTTGTTGGTTTTGGTTGATGTTGTTGCTTGTTATTGTTGTGGCTCGTTTGTTCTTGTTTGTTGTTGTTGTTGTTCTGTGTGAGTAGAATACATCCTTGTCATCGTCGTCGTCGTTGTTGTTGTTGCTGATGTTTGTGATGGTGGTGATGGTGGTGCCAGTGGTGCCCATATATATCGGAAAACATCTTAGAATATAGCTCTTTGAAAAACAAAATCAAGAAATCCGCAAAGATTTCACTAGTTGTAACTTGTCTAGATCTGATTATTTTGCCAATCAGATAGACGGAGTAATCACCATCATGTGTGTGTGTATCCTTTCTCGCAAAAGATTTTTTTTTAACTCTTTGACTCCCGAACCTATCCACCACCACCACCACCACCACCCCACATCATCATCATCATCATCATCATCATCATGTGCCCTGCCGTATGGCACTGGCGATCATGGCCCTCCATATGCATCCATCCCTT
>JAPXFY010000034.1:36396187-36398687 GCA_030674185.1 Monoplex corrugatus
TATTCCACTGTATCGTCGTGTATTTGCATAAACCTGATAATCACACTGGCTGACGTGCAGACAACGAAGGCGCCTCCACCACAGATGGTAACGGCATAGAGTCTGCTTCTCTGGCCAGCTGTCTGGGAGAGATACGAACCATACCCACCCCCAGACACAAGAAAGGCACCTCCACACCCATCAAGGGCAGCACCATGACCGAATCCGACCTGGGATACTCCACCACCAAGCGACGCCACGCTCAAGCCAACGAAACGCTGGTGGAAGACCTGGGCTACGTGGAGGTCAAGGACGGAATGGAGATCTCGATGTATACGGGTAACGTGTATACGTCTGCGGGCGAGTTGAAGAAAAACGACGGAGTGTTCAACCCGCCAGCAGATCCCGGTTACGCATCGTGTCAGTCCTCTACCCTGTCCAACCTTTCTGTCTGCAAGAATCCTCCGAACCACCATTCGTCGCTGACAGGAGATGCATACGCTACTGTGGAAAAAGCGATGTCCAAAGAGAACCTTGGTCCGGCTGGAAGTTCAGAACAGGTGTACAACATTTCGGAGAAGGCTGTTCCCAAAGGAAATCCTAGCCCTGTCGGTCAAAGACAAACACTTGACACCGGTAACAGGAATACGGATTCCAGGCCCCCCACAGAGAACCCTACTCACAGGGAGTTGGGGGAAGGAGTGAATGCGGGGTTCTGTCCTGATGGGGTGGACAGCAAGGTGAAGGTCAACAGTAAGGTGACGGAGAAGACTTCAAGCTCCATTGAGGGGGACAGGCTGGTCTGAAGGTGAGTGTTTATATTTTGTTTTTCGCTCATGGCCTGCAAGTAGCACGTACAGTCCAATGTACACATGTAACCTTTTCTATAAAATCACCCACAAGTCACACAGGCCAAGTTATCTTAGAGACCCGGAAAGGTTATATGGGATCTGATGGTGACAGTCAGGAGTTTTGCAGTTTGAGCTGTCATTTCCCATTCACCTGTATTGGACAGAATAAATTTTGAGATGAAAAATGCAACTTATGGGTGATTATAATAATAATAATAATAATTACAATATTTATATATATAGCGCAAAATCTTGATAAAATCAAATCTAAGCGCTGAAGCAGACACACACGCAAGCACGCACGCACGCACGCACGCACACACACGCACCTACACACACACACATACACACACACACACACACGCATGGCTATAAATGGGGAGAAAGAATAAAAGCAATAAAAGCAAGAATAAAAACAATGGAAAATTATAGAGAGCATAGCATATACAATTATATATTATAACCATGTGATTCCCTCCGAGCGGAGACAGGCTGCAGAGGGGGGGGGGGGGGGGGTTGAGTGAAGTTAGGATTTTATGCGGAGGAGAAAAGGTGAGTTTTGAGAGCGGACTTGAAGGAGACAAAAGTAGGTTGCTGACGGACTGAGAGAGGAAGTTTGTTCCAGGAGAGTGGACCAGAAACAGAGAAGGCTCGTGGACCATAGGTATTGATTCCGTAAGAACTGATCACATATGGGTTTCTAGGTGTATGATCGCTTTGGTCCGGCTGGAAGTAGTCCCGAACAGGTGCGTAACATTTCGGAAAGGGCTGATCCCAAACGAAATCACTGGGTTTGATGTTGGCCACTGTACATCTGGATGCCACCATCTCCCTCCCGGCCGCTCTGTCTTGACTTTTGTGAATAAATAATTTCTTGAATATTCAGGCCACTGATTTTGGTTGTTCTTGATGTATGAGACTGGAGGTCTGCCTTTCTTCCTTTTTGCCCCTGTATTTCCTTGAAAGATGATTGCCATGAGGTCCGTGTTCTTGTTGCGTGACACATGGCCAATGTATTTTAGTCTTTTCTTGTTGATGCCTGCGAGTAATTTTCTGGTTGTATCAAGTTCTTCCGGGACATTTTCATTAGTTCTCCTGTCTGTCCATTTGACACGTAGTAGTCTCCTATAAAACCATATCTCTGCTGCCTCAATTCTTCAGCATCAATATTTTCTCAGAGTCCAGGTTTCGCAGCCATAAATCATGACTGGCCAAATCAAACATACTAGAAGTCTAACTTTCAGGCCATTTGGTATGCCTCTGTCTTTCCAGATGTTGAGTTCGATCATTTTTTGCTTTGCCATTCCAATTCTTATTTTGATGTCTTTGGAGCAGGTTCCATCGTCAGTTTATACAGAGCCAAGATGTTTTCACACCAGTGGCAGGAAAATTGAACCCCAGCCCCCCCTCCCCCCCAACAGAAAATCTTGTGTTAGTGTTAGAAACGATGATTTTAGCGCTGAGTTCGTTGTTTTGGAAGGTTGGAATCGTATTATCTTGATATTTGGTCGACTATCGTGGTCGATAAAGTCCAACATAGCACTTTATTTGTGTACCCTCATGTGGGATCTCAGGCCAAAGTCTGATGCACACAGGCGGCCGCATACTGGACACTCAATGGAACGCTCTGCAAGGTTGGTTCTGGCCTTTATTGCTGCACACTTTTCCAC
>JAPXFY010000034.1:36411187-36413687 GCA_030674185.1 Monoplex corrugatus
CAATGCAGGATGCTGATGGACAGTGTGCTGGAGTCAAAGGGTTAAGTTTTTGCTTTGCTAGTATGGTTAGCAATGCAGGATGCTGATGGACAGGATGCTGGAGTCAAAGGGTTAAAGACAGAATGAAATCAAGGGTAGTAGTAGTAGTAGTATGCCTATCAATTAACATCAGGACGAGAGTTCTTGAATGTTATATAGAACCGATACGGTTATACGGTTGTGAGGCGTGGACAGTCAACAAGCAAAGCCATAACAAGATTGAGGCAGGCGATATGTAGTTTCTTAGAAGAATGTTGAGAGTTCCATGGCCAGCAAAGAAAACAAACGAGACAGTCTTGATGGAGGCAGACACAAGATCATTCATAAGAAGATACAATACAATACAATACAATACTTTATTTGTATAGCGCAAAATCTTGATAAAATCAAATCTAAGCGCTAAAACAGACACACACGCACGCACGCACGCACACACACACACACACACACACACACACACACACACAACACACACACACACACACACGCACACGCACACGGCTAAAATGGGGAGAAAGAATAAAAGCAATGGAAAATTATAGAGAGCATATTATATACAATTATATATTACAATGTGATTCCCCTCCGAGTGGAGACAGGCTGCAGAGGGGATTGAGTGAGGTCAGGATTTTATGCAGAGGAGAAAAGGTAAGATTAGGAAAAGACAGGCAACATTGATAGGCCATTTTATGAGGAAAGGGGAATTGGAGCACCTGGTCACAACAGGAAAGCCGGAGGGAAAGAGAGCACCAGGTAGACCCAGGAAGAAGATATTGGACGGACTTGCAGAGTGGCTGAAGACAGAGAGGGTGGAAGAGGTGCTTGCGGCAACAAGGGACAGAAACAGATGGAAGTCCATGGCCGCCAACGCCATGTGGCAAGGCACTTGATGATGATGAGCAGTAGTATATCATCGCTGTTGTTGCATTACTGTACTTACCCAGTAACCAACATTCTCTCTTTTCATGAGCGTTTGTGTGCCCATGTCATCATCATCATCAGGTGCCCTGCCACATGGCGTTGGCGGCCATGGACTTCCATCCATCTCTATCTCTCGTTGCCCCTAGCATCTCCCCCACCCTCCTCATCCCCAGCCACTCTGCAAGTCCGTCCAGCATTCTCTCCCTGGGTCTACCTGTGCTCTCTTTCCCTCCAGCTTTCCCGTTGTGATCAGGTGCTCCAAATCCCCCTTCCTCATAAAATGGCCTATAAATGTTGCCTGTCTTTTCCTAATCTTCCTTATGAGTGGAACTACTTGTGTCTGCCTCCATCAAGACTGTCTCGTTTTCTTTGCTGTCCATGGAACTCTCAACATTCTTCTTAGAAACCACATCTCGGCTGCCTCAATCTTGCTCTGGCTTTGCTTGCTGACTGTCCACGCCTCGCATCCGTATAACAGTATTGGTTCTATATAACATCCAAGGACTCTCTTCCTGATGTTAATCGATAGGCATTTGTTGGTAAGAATGCTTGTCATCTTCTTGAAGTGTGTGCCCATGTACCTGTGAATATCATTATGTCTGTGCTTTTTTGTGTATGTCTGAAAGATTGTATTTATCAAGTAGTAATATTACCACCTATTTTTCATTTCATGCCATAATATGCGTTGTTTTAGTTTGTTTTTTAATGAACTATGTTAATGCTGCATTGACGTATTGGTGTAGATATCTATGTTTGTATTGCATTAATATGTTGACGTGGCAGCCATCAGACATGGATTGTTTGCAACATAGTAATGGAATTATTATTGCTATAACAGAAAAAAACACGAAAGAAGAATATGAACGCGTATTTAATACAACAAAACAAGACAAATACGCGTTCATATTCTTCTTTCCTGTTTTTTTCTGGTTCCTGTTTGCTTGAACGCGGGCAGTCACACTTGTTTTGGATTGCTATAACAGTTTTGTTTGGCGACTGGTATACAAGTAATTTCTGGTTTTGTTTTAGGGCTTAGGGTTTGTCTTGAAACAGAAATACAAGCGTATTTCGAATTTTTTTAGATATAATTGTTAAGGTTGTGTCACACAGAAACTATGTTGGTTTCTCGTTGTTTTAGTCTTAACACTTTTTGTGGTTTCAGTGGGACAAGGTGGTATTTCTTTAAATAAAGTCTGATGAATTATGGCTGTGACTGACTGACACAGAAGATCAGAAGGTAATGGTTAGGAAGAGGATTAGGATCTACTTCTTCTTCCTGGCGTACGCTGCTACACAATCATCAGAGTCCGGGTGATGAATGCAGCCGTCTTTTCCAGCTCCTGTCTGCAGCCATGGAGTTTGGTTGTCAGCGGAGTGTCTGTCGGCCACACGTCCTGTCTTGCCACCTGGTGAAGGGGACATCTTTGGAGTATATGCTCCGTGGTTTGGTCTTCTTGACCGCAGGGACAGGTTGGGGAGGGCGCCAGCTTCAGTTTGCGGTACATGTGGCTGTTCAGCCTATTGTGACCAATGCGCAGCC
>JAPXFY010000034.1:36421187-36436187 GCA_030674185.1 Monoplex corrugatus
TTGCTGACGGACTGAGAGAGGAAGTTTGTTCCAGGAGAGTGGACCAGAAACAGAGAAGGCTCGTGGACCATAGGTATTGAGCTTAGTGCGTGGAAAGCGAAAAGTCAGAGGATCGGAGGCAGAGCGGAGGGTACGTGAGGGAAGCTAGATCTCAAGTAGGCTTGACAGGTAATCGGGGGCTGCGTTATTGAGGCTTTTGTAGCACATGGTGTCTAGTTTGTACTGTATGCGCTTTGATACAGGGAGCCAGTGAAGTTGTGCCAGGAGAGGAGATATGTGGTCAGCTTTTTTCTTTTTGAGTACAAGGCGTACAGCATTGTTTTGAATGCGCTGTAGGATGTGAATGGTGGAGGCAGGAAGACCAGACAGGAGTGAATTGCAATAGTCAATGCGAGACATTATGAAGGAGAGAACGAGTTTTGCAGTTGTTTCGACAGAGATACTTCCTGATCAGCCTTATACGATGGAGATGATAGTAGCAGGATCTGGCAGTTTGAGAAACAAAGTTGTTCATGGAGAGGGTAGAGTCAATGCAGACACCAAGGTTTTTAGCTGAATCAGAAATTGGGACTGATGTGTTACATAATGGGAGAGAAAGAGGAGGCAGCTGAGAAAGTTTCTGACGAGTGCCAATGAGGATAGCTTCTGTTTTGTCGTCATTAAGCTGAAGTCTATTGTGTGTCATCCAGTTCTTAATGTCCGAGTAACACTCAGTGGTGCGAGTCAACAGGCGCTGTATATTATCAGGTGAGTCACTGTCTTGAAGTTGGGTGTCATCAGCATAGAAATGGTGTTTTATAGAGTGGGAGTTGATGATGGTGGACAGGGGGGAGGTGTAAAGAGTGAAAAGAATAGGGCCAAGGACAGATCCTTGTGGAACACCACAGGTCAGGTATGCAGGTTGAGAGTAAGTGCCAGTGAAGCAAGAGATGTCAAGATAGTACAGTAAGCCAGAGATGTCAAGGTAGTACCAGTGAAGCGAGAGATGTCAAGGTACTACCAGAAAGCCAGAGATGTCAAGGTAGTACCAGTAAGCCAGAGATGTCAAGATAGTACCAGTGAAGCGAGAGATGTCAAGGTAGTACCAGTAAGCCATAGATGTCAAGGTAGTACCAGTAAACCATAGATGTCAAGTAGTACCAGTAAACCAGAGATGTCAAGTAGTACCAGTAAACCAGAGATGTCAAGTAGTGCCAGTAAACCAGAGAAGTCAAGTAGTACCAGTAAACCAGTGATGTCAAGTAGTACCAGTAAACCAGAGATGTCAAGGTAGTACCAGTAAACCAGTGATGTCAAATAATACCAGTAAACCAGAGATGTCAAGGTAGTACCAGTAAACCAGAGATGTCAAGGTAGTACCAGTAAGCCAGAGATGTCAAGGTAGTACCAGTGAAGCCAGAGATGTCAAGGTAGTACCAGTAAGCCAGAGATGTCAAGGTAGTACCAGTAAGCCAGAGATGTCAAGATAGTACCAGTAAACTAGAGATGTCAAGGTAGTACCAGTAAGCCAGAGATGTCAAGGTAGTACCAGTAAGCCAGAGATGTCAAGTAGTACCAGTAAACCAGAGATGTCAAGTAGTACCAGTAAACCAGAGATGTCAAGGTAGTAACAGTGCTGCCAGGTGAGCCAGAGATGTCAAGGTAGTACCAGTAAGCCAGGTGAGCCAGAAATGCCAAGTGGCTTAAGAACAATATCACATTCCAGATTGCCTCCCTTCTTCTCTTCCTTGTCCACGGTGTTGTGAGGCACCGCCAGCTGTCCTCCGTTATTGGGATCCATGTGTGACTGCCAGCTGTTAGTGGGATCTATGTGTGACTGTCAGCTGCTAGTGGGATCTATGTGTGACTGCCAGCTGTTAGTGGGATGTCTGTGTGACTGTCAGCTGTTAGTGGTATGTCTGTGTGACTGTCAGCTGTTAGTGGGATGTCTGTGTGACTGCCAGCTGTTAGTGGGATGTATGTGTGACTGTCAGCTGTTAGTGGGATGTCTGTGTGACTGTCAGCTGTTAGTGGGATGTCTGTGTGACTGTCAGCTGTTAGTGGGATGTCTGTGTGACTGCCAGCTGTTAGTGGGATGTATGTGTGACTGCCAGCTGTTAGTGGGATGTATGTGTGACTGTCAGCTGTTAGTGGGATGTTTGTGTGACTGTCAGCTGTTAGTGGGATGTATGTGTGACTGTCAGCTGTTAGTGGGATGTATGTGTGACTGTCAGCTGTTAGTGGGATGTATGTGTGACTACCAGCTGTTAGTGGGATGTATGTGTGACTGTCAGCTGTTAGTGGGATGTCTGTGTGACTACCAGCTGTTAGTGGGATGTATGTGTGACTGTCAGCTGTTAGTGGGATGTCTGTGTGACTACCAGCTGTTAGTGGGATGTCTGTGTGACTACCAGCTGTTAGTGGGATGTCTGTGTGACTACCAGCTGTTAGTGGGATGTATGTGTGACTGCCAGCTGTTAGTGGGATGTCTGTGTGACTGCCAGCTGTTAGTGGGATGTCTGTGTGACTACCAGCTGTTAGTGGGATGTATGTGTGACTGTCAGCTGTTAGTGGGATGTTTGTGTGACTGTCAGCTGTTAGTGGGATGTCTGTGTGACTACCAGCTGTTAGTGGGATGTATGTGTGACTGTCAGCTGTTAGTGGGATGTATGTGTGACTGTCAGCTGTTAGTGGGATGTCTGTGTGACTGTCAGCTGTTAGTGGGATGTATGTGTGACTGCCAGCTGTTAGTGGGATGTCTGTGTGACTGCCAGCTGTTAGTGGGATGTCTGTGTGACTGTCAGCTGTTAGTGGGATCTATGTGTGACTGTCAGCTGTTAGTGGGATGTCTGTGTGACTGCCAGCTGTTAGTGGGATCTATGTGTGACTGCCAGCTGTTAGTGGGATGTATGTGTCACTGTCAGCTGTTAGTGGGATGTGTGTGTGACTGCCAGCTGTTAGTTGGATGTCTGTGTGACTGCCAGCTGTTAGTGGGATGTCTGTGTGACTGTCAGCTGTTAGTGGGATGTATGTGTGACTGCCAGCTGTTAGTGGGATGTCTGTGTGACTGTCAGCTGTTAGTGGGATGTCTGTGTGACTGTCAGCTGTTAGTTGGATTTCTGTGTGACTGTCAGCTGTTAGTGGGATCTATGTGTGACTGTCAGCTGTTAGTGGGATGTCTGTGTGACTGCCAGCTGTTAGTGGGATGTCTGTGTGACTACCAGCTGTTAGTGGGATGTCTGTGTGACTGCCAGCTGTTAGTGGGATGTCTGTGTGACTGTCAGCTGTTAGTGGGATGTCTGTGTGACTGCCAGCTGTTAGTGGGATGTCTGTGTGACTACCAGCTGTTAGTGGGATGTCTGTGTGACTGTCAGCTGTTAGTGGGATGTGTGTGTGACTGTCAGCTGTTAGTGGGATGTGTGTGTGACTGTCAGCTGTTAGTGGGATGTCTGTGTGACTGTCAGCTGTTAGTGGGATGTGTGTGTGACTGTCAGCTGTTAGTGGGATGTGTGTGTGACTGTCAGCTGTTAGTGGGATGTCTGTGTGACTGTCAGCTGTTAGTGGGATGTATGTGTGACTGTCAGCTGTTAGTGGGATGTCTGTGTGACTGTCAGCTGTTAGTGGGATGTCTGTGTGACTGCCAGCTGTTAGTGGGATGTATGTGTGACTGCCAGCTGTTAGTGGGATGTATGTGTGACTGCCAGCTGTTAGTGGGATGTCTGTGTGACTGTCAGCTGTTAGTGGGATCTATGTGTGACTGTCAGCTGTTAGTGGGATGTCTGTGTGACTGTCAGCTGTTAATGGGATGGTACCTCTCATCATCATGATCATGGTGCCTCTCATCATCATCATGGTACCTATCATCATCATCATCATGGTACCTCTCATCATCATCATCATGGTACCTCTGATCATCATCATCATGGTGCCTCTCATCATCATCATCATGGTACCTATCATCATCATCATCATGGTACCTATCATCATCATCATCATGGTACCTCTCATCATCATCATGGTACCTATCATCATCATCATCATGGTACCCCTCATCGTCATCATGGTACCTATCATCATCCATCATCATCATCATGGTACCTAATCATCGTCATCATCATGGTACCCCTCATCATCATCATCATGGTACCCCTCATCATCATCATCATGGTACCCCCTCATCTACCTCATCATCATGGTACCCCTCATCATTATCATCATGGTACCTTCTCATCTCATCACATCATCATGGTACCTCTCATCATCATCATGGTACCCCTCATCATTATCATCATGGTACCCCTCATCATCTATCATCATGGTACCTCTCATCATCATCATGGTACCCCTCATCATCATCATCATGGTACCCCTCATCATTATCATCATGGTACCCCTCATCATTATCATCATGGTACCTCTCATCATCATCATGGTACCTGTCATCATCATCATGGTACCTCTCATCATCATCATGGTACCTCTCATCATCATCATGGTACCTCTCATCATTATCATCATGGTACCCCTCATCATCATCATCATGGTACCTCTCATCATCATCATCATGGTACCTGTCATCATCATCATGGTACCTCTCATCATCATCATCATCATGGTACCTCTCATCATCATCATCATGGTACCTCTCATCATCATCATGTACCTATCATCATCATCATGGTACCATCTCATCATCATCATCATGGTACCCTCTCATCATCATACATCATGGTACCTCTCATCATTTCATCATGTACCTATCATCATCATCATCATGGTACCCCTCATCATCATCATGGTACCCCTCATCATCATCATCATGGTACCCCTCATCATCATCATCATGGTACCTCTCATCATCATCATGGTACCTCTCATCATCATCATCATGGTACCCCTCATCATCATCATCATGGTACCTCTCATCATCATCATCATGGTACCTCTCATCATCATCATCATGGTACCTCTCATCATCATCACCATGGTACCTCTCATCATCATCATCATGGTACCCCTCATCATCATCATCATGGTACCTCTCATCATCATCATCATGGTACCTCTCATCATCATCATGGTACCTATCATCATCATCATCATGGTACCTCCTCATCATCGTCATGGTACCTCTCATCATCATCATGTACCTATCATCATCATCATCATCATGGTACCTCTCATCATCATCATGTACCTATCATCATCATCATCATGGTACCTCCATCATCATCGTCATGGTACCTCTCATCATCATCATGTACCTATCATCATCATCATCATCATGGTACCTCTCATCATCATCATGTACCTATCATCATCATCATCATGGTACCCCTCATCATCATCATGGTACCCCTCATCATCATCATCATGGTACCCCTCATCATCATCACATGGTACCTCTCATCATCATCATGGTACCTCTCATCATCATCATGTACCCCTCATCATCATCATCATGGTACCCTCATCATCATCATGGTACCCTCATCATCATCTGGTACCCCTCATCATCATCATCATGGTACCCCTCATCATCATCATGGTACCCTCATCATCATCATGGTACCTCTCATCATCATCATCATGGTACCTCTCATCATCATCATTGGTACCTCTCATCTCATCATCATGGTACCTATCATCATCATCATGGTACCTCTCATCATCATCATCATGGTACCCTCATCATCATCATCATGGTACCTCTCATATCATCATCATTGTACCTCTTATCATCATCATCATGGTACCTCTCATCATCATCATGGTACCCTCATCATCATCATCATGGTACCTCTCATCATCATCATGGTACCTCTCATCATCATCATGGTACCCCTCATCATCATCATGGTACCCTCATCATCATCATCATGGTACCCTCATCATCTCATCATGGTACCCTCATCATCACCATGGTACCCTCCATCATCATCATCATGGTACCCTCATCATCATCATTGGTACCCCTCATCATCATCATGGTACCTCATCATCATCATCATCATGGTACCTCTCATATCATCATGGTACCTTCATCATCATCATGGTACCCTCATCATCATCATCATGGTACCTCTCATCATCATCATCATGGTACCCTCATCATCATCATCATGGTACCTCTCATCATCATCATGGTACCCCTCATCATCATCATCATAGTACCCCTCATCATCATCATGGTACCCTCATCATCATCATGGTACCCTCATCATCATCATCATGGTACCCCTCATCATCATTCATGGTACCCTCATCATCATTCATGGTACCCTCATCATCATCATCATCATGGTACCCTCTTATCATCATCATGGTACCCTCATCATCATCATCATGGTACCCTCATCATCATCATCATCATGGTACCTCTCATCATATCATCATGGTACCCTCATCATCATCATCATGGTACCCTCATCATCATCATCATCATGGTACCTCCTCATCATTCATCATGGTACCTCACTCATCATCATCATGGTACCCTCATCATCATCATCATCATGGTACCCCTCATCATATCATCATGGTACCTCTCTCTCATCATCATGGTACCTCCTCATCATCATCATCATGGTACCTCTCATCATCATCATGGTACCTCTCATCATCATCATCATGGTACCCTCTCATCATCATCATCATGGTACCTCTCATCATCATCATCATGGTACCTCTCATCATCATCTCATCATGGTACCTCTCATCATCACATGGTACCTCTCATCATCTCATCATCATGGTACCCTCATCATCATCATCATCATGGTACCTCTCATCCATCATCATCATGGTACCTCTCAATCATCATCATCATGGTACCTTCATCATCATCATCATGGTACCTCTCATCATCATCATCATGGTACCTCTCATCATCATCATCATGTACCTATCATCATCATCATCATCATGGTACCTCTCATCATCATCATGGTACCTATCATCATCATCATCATGGTACCTCTCATCCATCATCCCATCATCATTGTACCTTCACTCATCATCATCATGGTACCTCTCAGTCCTATCATCATCATCAGGACCCCTCATCATCATCATGGTACCTCCTCATCATCATCATCAGGTACCCTCATCATCATCATCATGGTACCTATCATCATCTGGTGTTCAAATCATCATCATGTACACCTCATCATTCATATCATGGTCTCCCATATATCATGGACCATATTTACATGGTAATCATATCATCATTCATCATGTAACCCTAATATCATTACTCATCAATTCATTGGATACATTTAATCACATCTAATGGTACTCTTATTATGGTACCTCTATTCATTAATATCATGTAACTTATATTCAGATTATGGATATAATCACTTAATATATGACCATATATCATCACTGGTAATATATTCATTTTGTACTATCACATTATCATGGACTTATTATTCATATGTAACATTACTCATCATCACATGGTATTAACATCGATATGGTTATCATTATTCATGGTACCTATACATCTATATGGTACTCTCATATATCACAGGTACTCTCATATCATCATGGTAACTCATTTACATGGTTCTATTCATATAGTACCTTATATTATCATTTGGTACCCCACATCATCATATGGACCCCATTTCAAAATGGTACATTTCATGGTACTATCATATCATCATGGTACCTCTCATCATCATCATCATGGTACCTCTCATCATCATCATCATGGTACCTCTTCATCATCATCATGGTACTCTCATCATCATATGGTACCTCTATCTCATCATCATGGTACTCTCATCATCATCATCATGGTACCTCTCATCATCATCATCATGGTACCTCTCATCATCAGGTACCTCTCATCATCATCATCATGGTACCCTCTCATCATCATCATCTCATGGTACCTCTCATCATCATCATCATGGTACCTCTCATCATCATCATCATGGTACCTTCATCATCATCATCATGGTACCTCTCATCATCAATCTCATGGTACCTCTCATCATATCATCATCATGGTACCTCTCATCTCATCATCATGGTACCTCTCATCATCATCATCATCATGGTACTCTCATCATCATCATCATCATCATGTACTCTATCTCATCATCATCATCAGGTACCTCTCATCATCATCATCATTCTATCATGGTACCTCTTCATCATTCATCATGGTACCTTATCATCATCATCATGGTACCTCTCATCATCATCATCATCATGGTACCTCATCATCATCATCTCATCATGGTACCTTCTCATCATCATCATCATCATGGTACCTCTCATCATCATCATCATCATGGTACCTCTCATCATCATCATCATCATGGTACCTCTCATCATCTTCATACATGGTACCTCTCATCATCATCATCATCATGGTACCCTTCATCATCATCATCATCATGGTACCTCTCATCATCATCATCATCATGGTACCTCTCATCATCATCATCATCATCATGGTACCTCTCATCTCATTATCTAATCATCATCATCATGGACCCTCATCATCTCATGTACCCATCATCATCATCATCATGGTACCTCTCATCATCATCATCATCATGGTACCTCTCATATCATCATCATCATGGTACCTCTCATCATCATCATCATCATGGTACCTCTCATCATCATCATCATGGTACCTCTCATCATCATCATCATGGTACCTCTCATCATCATCATCATCATGGTACCTCTCATCTCATCATCATCATCATGGTACCTCTCATCATCATCATCATGGTACCTCTCATCATCATCATCATCATGGTACCTCTCATCATCATCATCATGGTACCTCTCATCATCATCATCATGGTACCTCAGTCTTGGGAGTTGGGAGTTTGTTCAAGAATCAGCCATCACACTCAGGCAATTCCATACGCGCTCCATGCAAGTCTGCCAGCAATTATCTGGCAGAGTTATTGTGCCTGTGCAAATCTCTATGCACTGGCAAAGTTTTGGGTCTCGGGACACCATGCTGAATGCGCCCCTGGAATATCATCTGTTGGTTGGGTCATGGCAGAAATTTCAGATTGTGATATATTGTAATCACACTCATAAATAGTAATATTTCACTTGGACGTGTGTTGATATTTCGGATTGTGAGAAATATTAACAGTGATAGATATTGATATTTCAGATTGTAATGAATATAAAGTCACTTAATAATGAATATGCATTCACTGATAAATGTGGATATTGTAGTTTGTGATAAATTTAAACACATTGATAAATGTGTATGTCTTTGATTGTGGTGAATAGGAACACACAAGTTACAATATTTCAGATTGTGATGAATTTAAAGACAGTGATAAATGTTGATATTTCAGATTGTTGTGAATATAAACACACTGATAAATGTTGATATTTAGACTGCAATAATATAAACACACGGGTAAGTGTAATATTCCGGATTTTGATTAATATAAACACATTTACATCAGGTAGAGAGTTCTTGAATGTTATATAGAACCGATAATGTTATACGATTGTGAGGCGTGGACAGTCAACACACAAGCCAGAACAAAATTGAGACAGCCGAGATGTGGTTTCTAAGAAGAATGTTGAGAGTTTCATGGACAACAAATAAAACTAACGAGACTGTTTTGATGGAGGCAGACACAAGAAGATCATTGATAAGAAAGATCAGGAAAAGACAGGCAACATTTACAGGCCATTTTTCAAGGAAAGGGGAATTAGAGCATCTGGTCACAACAGGAAAGCTGGAGGGAAAGAGAGCACCAGGTGGACCCAGGGAGAAAATACTGGATGGACTTGCAGGGTGACTGAGGACAAAGAGGGTGGAAGATGTGCTTGCGGCGACATACAGAGGGCCATGATCGCCAATGCCATGGGACAGGGCGCATGATGATGATGATGATGATGATGATAAACACATTGTAAATGTTGATATTTCAAATGGATGATTGTAAACACACATTGATAAATTACGTTGTTTCAGGACGTGCTTAAAGACCTGCGTCAGTGTCTTAACAACCAGACGGACATGTCTCAGGTAGTCGCGAGATGTTTGTGCAGCGACAACCTGACAAGTGGTGGAACGCCATTTTGCCAGTACCTCCCTCCTCCAGTCCTTGTCTGGCACATGATGTTTATGAACGTTTTGTTGCCAGGTATGAGTCCCCTGCCTGTTTGTATGTTCGTTTGTTTAGTTGTGTATTTGTTTGTTTGTTTGCTTGTTTTTTTTGTTTGAGTCACCTGCCTGTTTGTATGTTTTGTATTTGTTTGTTGTTTGTTTTTTTGCTTGTTTTTTTAATCTTTGAGTCACCGCCTGTTTGTATGTTTGTTTGTTTAGTTGTGCATTTTGTTTGTTTCTTTGCTTGTTTTTTCTTTGTCTCATGTCTGTCTGTCTGTTTTTTAGCTGTTTGTTTGACTGCGCCCCTGTCTCTTTGTCTTTCTCTGTCTCTCTGTCTCTGGCTCTCTGTCTCTTTGTCTGTCTCTCTGTGTGTCTGTCTGTCTCTCTATTTTTCACTCTGTCTATCCGTCTCTGTCTCTATCTTTCCCTCTCTCTCTCCCAGCTCTCTCTCTTCCTGTCTCTCTCCCTTTTTCTGTGGGTATGTCTCTTTGTCTAAGTCTCTCTCTCTTCCTGTCTCTGTCTCCCTCTCTGTCTATCTCTTGTAAGCATTTGTCTCTCTGATCGTCTGTTGTCTGTCATGTATGCTATTCATAGTGATGGTGTTGGCCTTCAGATCTTGCTGTGTGGTCCAATTGGATCAGAACTTATCTTTTTCTCCTCAACAAACAATAACTACTGATGAACGGGACAGTCATGTTTGTTGCATAAACTGTATTCAACAATAGAATGTGAGAGCTGTACAGCTTGTTGCGTAAGCTGTATTCAGCAGTGCAATTTGAGAGCTGTACAGCTTGTAAGCTGTATTGAACAATGGAATGTGAGAGGAGCAAAGCTGGTTGCGTAAGCTGTACTGAACAGTGGAATGTGAGAGGAGTACAGCTCTTTGTAAGCTGTATTGAACAGTGGAATGTGAGAGGAGTACAGCTCTTTGTAAGCTGTATTGAACAGTGGAATATGAGAGGAGTACAGCTCTTTGTAAGCTGTATTGAACAGTGGAATATGAGAGTACAGCTCTTTGTAAGCTGTATTGAACAGTGGAATATGAGAGGAGTACAGCTCTTTGTAAGCTGTATTGAACAGTGGAATATGAGACTTGATTGAGAGGAGTACAGCTCTTTGTAAGCTGTATTGAACAGTGGAATATGAGAGGAGTACAGCTCTTTGTAAGCTGTATTGAACAGTGGAATATGAGAGGAGTACAGCTCTTTGTAAGCTGTATTGAACAGTGGAATATGAGAGGAGTACAGTTCGTTGTAAGCTGTATTGAACAGTGGAATATGAGAGGAGTACAGCTCTTTGTAAGCTGTATTGAACAGTGGAATATGAGAGGAGTACAGCTCTTTATAAGCTTTATTGAACAGTGGAATATGAGAGGAGTACAGCTCTTTGTAAGCTGTATTGAACAGTGGAATATGAGAGTACAGCTCTTTGTAAGCTGTATTGAACAGTGGAATATGAGAGGAGTACAGCTCTTTGTAAGCTGTATTGAACAGTGGAATATGAGAGGAGTACAGCTTTTCGTAAGCTGTATTGAACAGTGGAATGTGAGAAGGGTAGAGCTTGTTGTAAGCTGTATTGAACAATGGAATGTGAGAGGTGTACAGCTTGTTCGTAGGCTGTATTGAACAATGAAATGTGAGAGTAGTACAGCTTGTTGCATAAGCTGTATTGAACAGTGGAATGTGAGAGTAGTACAGCTCGTTGTAAGCTGTATTGAACAGTGGAATGTGAGAGTAGTACAGCTTGTTGCGTAAGCTGTATTGAACAGTGGAATGTGAGAGGAGTACAGCTTGTTGCGTAAGCTGTATTGAACAGTGGAATATGAGAGGAGTACAGCTCTTTGTAAGCTGTATTGAACAGTGGAATGTGAGAGGAGTACAGCTCTTTGTAAGCTGTATTGAACAGTGGAATGTGAGAAGGCTTGTTCGTAGGCTGTATTGAACAATGAAATGTGAGAGTAGTACAGCTTGTTGCGTAAGCTGTGTTGAACAGTGGAATGTGAGAGTATTACAGCTCGTTGTAAGCTGTATTGAACAGTGGAATGTGAGAGTAGTACAGTTTGTTGTGTAAGGTGCACTTGAACAATGGAATGTGAGAGTTGTAGTTCATTGCGTAAACTGTATTGGACAATGGAATGTGAGAGTTGTAGTTCGTTGCGTAAGCTGTATTGAACAATGGAATGTGAGAGTTGTAGTTCATTGCGTAAACTAAATTGAACAGTGGAATGTGAGAGTTGTACAGCTTGTTGCATAAGCTGTATTGGACAATGGAGTGCGAGAGTTGTACAGCTTGTTGCGTAAGCTGTATCGAACAATGGAATATGAGAGTTGTACAGCTTGTTGCGCAAGCTGTATTGGACAATGGAATGTAAGAGTTGTAGTTCGTTGCGTAAGCTGTATTGAACAGTGAAATGTGAGAGTAGTACAGCTTGTTGCGTAAGCTGTATTGAACAGTGAAATGTGAGAGTAGTACAACTTGTTGCGTAAGCTGTATTGGACAATGGAATATGAGAGCTGTACAGCTTGAGAACCCTTAGAAGTTGTACAACACTGTAAATGCCTTGGGTCATACTAGTCAGCTAATGCAAAGACATCAAAGCAAGAATTGCCCAAGCCAACCAAAGAATGGTCCATCTTACTAACTTTTGGAAAGACAGATATTTTGGAAATGAGCTCAAAGTTGAAATACTGCGATCGATAATTTGGCCTGTTGTATTACATGGAAGTGAAGGATGGACTGTTAAAGCTGCAGATGAAAACAGAATCAAAAGTGCAGAGATGTGGGTCTACAGAAGACTCCTAAGAATAAGTTGGACTGAAAGACGAACAAACCAAAGCATTCTGGAAGAACTGAACAGAACAACCTGAACTTTTAGGCCTGGTTAGGAAAAGGAAATAGAAATATTTCAGACATGCTATGAGACATCATAGCTGTCATGTAATGAAGACTGTGGCCCAGGGCAAAATGGAGGGCAAGAGACGACAAGGAAGACCGCCGACTTCCTATGTAGAGAACATAGCCAAGTGGACGAAGTTGCCGAAAGGTGAAATCTACAGAAAGACTGTAGACAGAAGGGGATGGAGACAGCTGACGGGGCATGCATCAGTGACTACCATCAAGAATGATGTCACCGACAGGTGAAAAGGTGGACAGGTGGACACCATCTGATTGTTCGTTTCATCATAATGATATGGCTAACAGTTCCAAGATAATAAAAAACGTGCCATACTGATAACATGACTTTTATAATCAGCAAAATACATAAGCAGTTTACTGTCAGTAAGACTGTACAGTCCCTTATGTATAGGTGGAAACCAGATTCATTCAAAACAATATACACCAAGAATATTGTGTGTCTTCATGGATAGACGATACAGACTAGCAATCTTCTTTCTTGCATTCGGATAAACCAACACATCCCTTTACTTTCTAGGAGCAGTTTCCGATATATTTAAATCAGCGTTAAAAAGTCAAGCAGCGAAATATTTGAATTTGTTCTAATTGAAATTCATTGTTAGATCAGCATGTTTATTGTTCAAATTGTTGGTTACGGTAACGTAAATCCTTTCCCTCCCTTCCTCCAATTCTCTTTCTCTCCACCTTCACCCTCGTGACACCCCCCCCCCCTTTTTTCGTTTTTTTTTTAATCATTCTTTTTTCTTTCTTTCTGTCTTTCTTTCTTTGTTTGTTTTCTTCTTCTTCTTTTGTTCTTCTTCTTGTTCTTCTTCTTTTGTCTAATATCACTTAAGTCAATAGGCACTAAACCAGTGATCATCACCACCACCGCACACACACACACACGCTACACACCCACAAACACATTACATGACACATGCGTATATACGTATGCGTGCGCGTGCACACACACGAACACGCGTGCGCGCACACACACACACACACACAAACACGCACAAACACACACACACACATGCACACAAACACACACATGCACACAAACACACACGCACACATACTCACACACAAACATACACACAAACACACACATACAAACGCACACACACACACACACACACTGCTGACTGCGTAACATAGCGTATGGACGGCTTTCAGGTTTTGCGGGCCTGCCACCACAATAGAGGTGGCAACAGCAGGAACCCCGAGGAAGGCGATACGCACAACAGGCGAAAGCGTAGAGGAGACAGGCCTGCGGTTCTCCAGCCTGACCCTCACACCTCAACAGGTAAGCCTGCTCGACCCGCAGAATGAACCACAGTTTATGTATCTGCACGGACCCCCAGGCTGCGGGAAGACTGTGGTCCTTGTCTTGAAAGGCCTACAGTGGTTGAATGAAGGCAGGTCTGTGTGTGTCGTTAGTACCAGACCCGACGGTCGCGCAGTGTCCACGTTGTTGCGACAGCAGTTGTTGCATAGTGTTGGGGCAGCGGCAGCAGCAGCAGCCACAGCCAAGGTTGATCAGCTTCATTATGATTTCGACGAAAATGCTGACGATGTAACGCGAGCTGTGTCTGATCTACAGGCGATGGTCCGTCTTCACAGTAAGCTGGCAGTCATTATGGATGAGGCTGATGACATCTTTGGCAGGTCAGTTCTCGACACAGATGCTTATAATATATTGTGAACCTGTACCTGTTTGTAGGGGTGTGTGTGTGTGTGTATGGGTGTGTGTATGTATGTGCGTGTGTGTGTGTGTATGGGTGTGTGTGTGGGTGTGTGTGTGTATGTGTGTCACTGTGTGTGTGTTTTCACGCACGAGCGCATGCATGTGTGTGTGTTTGTATGTGTGTGTGTGTGTGTGTGTGTGTGTGTGTGTGTGTGCTTGTTTGTTTTCACGAGTGCGCGCATGTGTTTGTGCGTGTGTGTGTGTGCTTGTTTTCACGAGTGCGTGCGTGCGTGTGTGTGTGTGTGTGTGTGTGTGTGTGTGTGTG
>JAPXFY010000034.1:36438687-36468687 GCA_030674185.1 Monoplex corrugatus
GTGTGTGTGTGTGTGTGTGTGTGTGTGTGTGTGTGTGTGTGTGTGTGTGTGCGTGCGTGCGTGCGTGTGTGCGTGTGTGTCTTTTCGGCGCTTGGATTTGATTTTGTCGAGATTTGCGCTATATAAATATTGTAATTATTATGTATGCATGTGCGTACGTATGTATGTATGTATGTATGTATGTATACGCTTAGATTTATGTATGTATGTATGTATGCATGTATACGCTCAGCTTAGATTTATGTATGTAAGTATGTAAGCATGTATGTATGCATGTATACGCTCATATGTATGTAGGTGTGTATGCATGTATACGCTCAGCGCTTAGATTTGATTTTGTCAAGATTTTGCGCTATATAAATAAAATATATTATTATTATTATTATTTGTCACAATAAAGAATAACAGCATTTTAATACGAGTGTACTGCTGTTATTCTTTATTGTGACAAATGTGGGAAATAAAGTCTGAGGCAGTGTACCTCCACTCACAAACATGCACTGGGCTCACTTAGTCATCCTGTCTATCTGTCCATCTGTGTCGGTCTCTGACATCTGTCTTTCTGTCTGTCTGCGAGAATGTCGAAGGGCTGAGCACCAGTAGCGGTCTTCAAACTAGAAGTACATCGTCAGATCTATCAGTCTATGCACAACAAGATAACCGAGTTGCTCTCTAAAGCGAAAACTGATTTCTTTTTCTCACAAATTCTTGAAGCTAAGAACACAAAAATTCTGTTCTTCACCATGTTTGATTTACTTGGCACTGAGAAATCAGCTCCCCTGCTATCAGATATTAGTCCAGATGGTCTCCCTACTGCTTTTTCTACATTTTTCTCCACCAAATTTATTTCCAGTTTGCGTACCAAACATGACTCAGCTCCCTTTCACCCTTCATTTACTGGTACTATTCTCCTCTTTCTCCACCCACCAGTTTCTGACACCAAGATCTTAACAATCCTCAGTGAAATGTGTTTCAAATCTGGTGAACTTGACCCCATTATGGCCTCTCTCTTTTCACACATCTACCAGCACGTTCTTCCATTAGTAACCTCCACCATCAGTTCTTGTTTAGTCTCAGAAGTCTTTTCATCTGCTTTCAAAACTGCTCTCATCTGGCCACTTCTCAAGAAAAATAGTTTCAATCGTAATGACCTTTAAAATTACAGACCTGTATCAAATCTTCTATTTCTTTCTTAGTTCCTTGAAAAAGTGGTACTAAAGCAACTGCATGAGCATATCTCCTTAAATCATCTCCACCATCCTTACTAGTCTGCATATCGAACAAACCACAGTACAGAAATAGCTCGTGTTCACATAGTCAGCGAACTTCTTCTTGCACCTGATGCTGGTAAAATGTCTGTCCTAATACTTCTCGATCTGTCTGCTGCCTTTGATATTATTGATCACTCCATCCTTCTCTTTTGTCTTTAACACACTTTTGCAGTTCATGAAACTGCTCTTTCTTGGTTCTGTTCCTATCTGTCTGATCGCTTTCAGTCAGTTCTCATCAATGAAAGTCAGTCTGAACCTGTTAAGCTTTCTTGTGGAGTTCCTCAGGGTTCTGTGCTAGGACCTGTCCTATTCACTCTTTATACCTCACCTCTAGCCAACACCATCATGAAACATAAGTTTTACGCTGGTGACTCACAACCTGAGAATAGCAACATTCCTGAAATATCATTTAACTCATTCCAGCTGCTACGTTGATATCCAGAGCTGGATGACACAAAGTAAACTACAGTTAAATAGTGATAAAACTGAAGCCAAGCTCTTTGGCACCAAAAACAAACTTGACTGTATTGTACTGAATGCCATCCAGCTAGTGACAACATCGTCCTTCTCTCTGATTCTGTCAAGGACCTTGGACAACACTCTTTCTATGCAGACGTTTCTATTGCAAACCTGCCAATCGTTCTACTATCCAATTGGGCGCATACGTTACATTCGAATATGTATCTTTCAACTGAGGCTGCATCTAAGTTTGTGATATCTCCTATTTCGTCTCGTCATGATCACTGCAACGCTCTCCTTAATGGGCTGCCAGCTTCTTCTATTCTCTGTACCAGCTTCTTCAATTCTCTGTACCATTCTGCTCTTCTCTGTACCAGCTTCTTCAGTTCTCTGTACCAGCTTCTGCTCTTCTCTGTCTGCAATGCATACAAAGCACAGTTGCTCAGAAGTTTGATCATGAAAGTTTCCTCCTTTGCTCTCTACACTAGTTGTCTATTTTTGACAGAATTGAATATAAGCTTGATATCTTGTGTTAGAAATCTGTTCACCAGTCTGCACACACACACAGGCACACACACACACACACACACATATGCACAAATGCACCTAAATATAAACACACAAGCTCACAGGAATCCACACCTGCACACATATACACGTTGCTTTAGACAGGGGAAAGGTGGAATCCGTACATGGATTTTGGAGGCGGTAAAAGTGAACAGATCCAAAAGAATCGTGTGCAGTGGGAGAAAGGAAGTATTATTTTGTGGTTCAACTGTTTTAAAACAAAGGTAAAAATTCAAATGCAACAATATACAATTCAAATTGTCTCTTGTCTGTGTCTCTCTCTGTCTCTCCGTCTGTCTGTCTCTCTCTGTGTTCCCCCCCCCCCACTCTCTCTTTTTCGTTCCTTGATTTAACGTCTTTTCACTATAAGTGATATTAGACGGGTAAAAATGGCATGGAGGATGATTTTTTTTTTTTTTTTTTTTTTTTTTTTGGGGGGGGGGGGGGGGGGAGGGGGGGGAGGGGACAGAGGGGAACAGAGTAAGAGACGGGAAAAAAAAAAAAATTAAAAGGAATCGGCAAGGTTTTTTGAAAAAGGATATGGATGAACAGAGAAATGAAACTAGAACAACGCTAACATTAAATGTAAAAGAAAACATCGTCATAAAAAACGAAACAAAACAAAATAAAATAATAATAATTAAAATAATAACCTTAAAGTAACGCATTAACAGGACTGTGAACCAATGATTCTGAAATTTTAACTAACAGAACTTGATCTGATATTACTTCTTTAAAATGCTTTTCAAGATAGTTTCCTTGTGTAAACATCTTTGGTAAGAAATAACGAAGCTTTCTGCAGTAAAACAAACAGTGATACAATGTGAATTGTTCACCGCAAATACATAAAACGTTTTTACAATATTTAGTTTTCAAAGCGTTCATTTGAATACGAAAATATGTGGTAACAATTGATCTCAAATGATATAACGAAGAATACTGAATTTTTTTACAGATATTTTGAACTGAAAGTTTGATTCTTTTTTGGGACACAAATTTTTCATTTAAATGTTCATGAAATCGAATCCATGATGCTAATTCTAGCGAGTTGTAAGCTTCATTTACCGAGGTGTTAACATGTAATTCTATGGAATTTTCAGAATTGAGTGCACCGGATTTAGCTGCTCTGTCAACTACGTTGTTGCCTTGAAGACCAACGTGAGAAGGCACCCAGCATAAACTGATTTCCGAGCCATTTATCTTTAAACAGTGTATTAGATGATTTGCCTCAATTATTAAATCAGGTCTTGTGTCTGTATCAAAAGACTGTAAGGCATATAATACAGATTTTGAATCAACAAAGAGAACTACTTTGAAAGACACAGGCCGAAGGCTTATTAAATAATGCAACGCTTGAACAACAGCGACCAGTTCTGCTGTATATATAGATACATTTGTCCCAATGAAAAAAGACTTTTTAATGTTAAATTCTGGAACATAAAACGCTGCTCCAGCGCTCTGATTTGCTAAGACTGACCCATCGGTAAAAATGTGGAGGTGGGTACGGTACTTTTCATCGATGTGTTCACAAACTGTGGATAGCGTAATGTTGACATTATCATCTTTTTTAACGTCTGCATAATCGAGATCAAACGTGGCCTTTAGCATTTCCCATGTAGGGATAGGCGTTAACATTGGTTTTTTGGCTATTTCATCCATAGTTATGCTGGATTGTTTGATCAGGTCAGATATGTAAGTTGCGGTTGTAATTTGTGATGAAATGTTTTTTGCTCGTTTTGGAAAGTCAATATCAGACCTGATTTTAATTTCTTTGCTCACAAAATTATTCGCTTGTGAAGTAGTTCTAATTGCAAACTTTGCTGTAGCTAGCTCACGATGGTTGTTTAGAGGTAGAATTCCAGCAGCTTTGTACGTTACCAGAGTAGAAGCATGAGTTGGTACACCTAGTGCAATTTTAAGACTTTTGCAGTCCAAGTTCTGAATCTTTTTTAGTAAATATTTAGGTGCATTGAAAAAAATTTCTTGCGCGTAGGATAATTTAGACCTGACCAGCGCTGTTGCCAGATGAATCAGTATATTTGTATCCATTCCCCAGGGTAATTTGCTTATTATCTTTAGAAAATTTAAGGTTTTTCGTGCTTTTGTTAAAATATAATCAAAATGGATATTCCAGCTTAATTTCGACGTGATGTAAACTCCCAGAAATTTTACGACCTGTTTGTAATTTAACACTTCACCAAGCAATTTGAAAGTAGGTAAGTTATTTGAGTTACCACCAGGATCAAACAGCATCATGTTAGTTTTTTCTGCCGACAATGACATCTCTTTTTGTCTGTGTATGTGTGTCTCTCTCTCCCCCTCTCCCTCAATACGATCAGTCAGTGTAATGTTTGTCATATTCACAAACAGGCTGGAAGACTTCATCAACAGAATCATCAAGGCAGGGATCGCCGTGTCTGTGTGGGCGGCAGGGGTTTACAGCGTGTCAGAGTTACCTCCCCAGGTGTCTGTACAGGCGATACTATCTCCTCTGAGGTGTCCACCAGCCGTCGTCCGGGAGGTGGAGAAGTCATCTTTCATGGAGAACAAGATCATCCCCCAGTACAGCGCCCCAGCCCAGCCTCTGCCGACGGAGGGGCCAAAGGTGAAGTGGCTGCTCCATAGGAATCAACCAGGTCACGGCGAGGGATATCCATGGGAATGCTCCTCCTGCGCTGACAGGATTGCTGACATCCTCAAGGACCTGGATGTCAATAAGCCTGGTACTGTTACTCATATATCGTTGTTAACCCCTTGACGCTCGCGCCCTGTCTACAAACTGCAAAAACTTAACCCTTTGATTCCTTCACCCTATCCACCAGCTTCCTGCAGGAAGCTGGTGGATAGGGCGAGGGAATCAAAGGGTTAAGTTTTTGCTTTGTTGGCATGGTTGACAATGCAGGATACCGTTGGAGAGGGTGCGGGAGTCAAAGGGTTAATTAATTGTTGTTGTTCTTATTCTTGTGTCGTATGCTTGGTAGTGATGGTATGTTGATAGTGGTGGTGACGTTGATGGTGGTGGTGGTGGTGGTGATGGTGGTAGTGGTGATGGTGATGGTCATTATGGTGGTTGTTATTTTTGTGTCAAATGCTTGGTAGTGATAGTAGTGGTGGTGGTGGTGATGGTCATGATGGTGGTGATGGAGGTGGCGGTGATGATGGTGGTGGTGATTGGTGATGATGGTGGTGGTGATGATGATGTGTTGATGGTTGTGGTGATGATGTGGATGGTGATAGTGAGACTAATGATGGTGGTGGTATCAATGGTAGTAATGGTGGCGGTGATGATGGTGGTGGTGGTGATGATGATGTGTTGATGGTTGTGGTGATGATGTGGATGGTGATGGTGATAGTGAGACTAATGATGGTGGTGGTATCAATGGTAGTAATGATAGTGGTGATGATGGTGGTGGCGGTGTTGATAGTGGTGTTAATGTCGATGATGGTGGTGGTGATGGTGTTGTGATGATGATGGTGGTGGTGATAAGGATGATGGGGATGATGGTGGTGGTGATAATGATGATGGTGTTGGTGATGATGGTGGTAGTGGTGGTGTTGGTGATGATGGTGGTGATGGTAGTGATGATGGTGGTGTTGGTAGTTATGATGGTGTTGATGTGATGGTGGTGATGGTAGTAATGATGATGATGACTGTGATATGGATGGTGGTAGTGGTGGTGATGGTGATGATGGTTGTACCATCCTGGTCATGGTGTATGTATTTCAGCCACTTCCCTGCAGTACAGGGACGTCTTTATCCTGTACGGTGTATCTATACATCCCTACGCTGGAAGCGACATGGACGAACGCCTTCGCACGTATCATGGGATTCCGCTCAGAGTGGTGAACCTTCCTCCCTCTGAGAGCGACGTTGAGGAGTTGGCCCTGAGCGCCAGGAACGAGCTGATTGTGGCCTATCTTGGTGCTGTGTCGGGGTTGGAGAGGAGGGTGGTGATCGTGCTTGGGGACGGGTCCGGTGACCACTTGCAGAGATTGCATGCCATGTCCAGATCTACTGCCTGTGTGTACTTCATTGATGCTGACAACCCGCCCAGTGATGACGACAATTGACAGTGATGACGACAATGGTGATGACGGTAATTGACAGTGATGACGACAATGGTGAAGACGGTAATTGACAGTGTTGATGACAATACTGATGACGGTAATTGACAGTGATGATGACAATGGTGATGACGGTAATTGACAGTGATGACGACAATGATGATGACGATAATTGACAGTGATGATGACAATAGTGATGACGATAATTGACAGTGATGATGACGATAATTGACAGCGATGATGACAATAGTGATGACGATAATTGACAGTATTGATGACAATAGTGATGACGATAATTGACAGTGATGATGACAATAGTGATGACGGTAATTGACAGTGATGATGACAATGGTGATGACGATAATTGACAGTGATGATGACAATGGTGATGACGATAATTGACAGAAATGATGACAATAGTGATGACGATAATTGACAGTGTTGATGACGATAGTGATGACGATAATTGACAGTAATGATGACAATAGTGATGACGGTAATTGACAGTGTTGATGACAATGGTGATGACGGTAATTGACAGTGATGATGACAATGGCGATGACGATAATTGACAGTGATGATGACAATAGTGATGACGGTAATTGACAGTGATGATGACAATAGTGATGACGGTAATTGACAGTAATGATGACAATAGTGATGACGGTAATTGACAGTAATGATGACAATAATGATGACGGTAATTGACAGTGTTGATGACAATAGTGATGACGGTAATTGACAGTGATGATGACAATAGTGATGACGGTAATTGACAGTAATGATGACAATAGTGATGACGGTAATTGACAGTGATGATGACAATAGTGATGACGGTAATTGACAGTGATGATGACAATAGTGATGACTGTAATTGACAGTGTTGATGACAATAGTGATGACGGTAATTGACAGTGATGATGACAATAGTGATGACGGTAATTGACAGTGTTGATGACAATAGTGATGACGGTAATTGACAGTGATGATGACAATAGTGATGACGGTAATTGACAGTGTTGATGACAATAGTGATGACGGTAATTGACAGTGATGATGACAATGGTGATGACGGTAATTGACAGTGATGATGACAATAGTGATGACGGTAATTGACAGTGATGATGACGATAGTGATGACGGTAATTGACAGTGATGATGACAATAGTGATGACGGTAATTGACAGTGATGATGACAATAGTGATGACGGTAATTGACAGTGATGATGACAATAGTGATGACGGTAATTGACAGTGATGATGACAATGGTGATGACGGTAATTGACAGTGATGATAACAATAGTGATGACGGTAATTGACAGTGATGATGACAATGGTGATGACGGTAATTGACAGTGATGATGACGATAGTGATGACGGTAATTGACAGTGTTGATGACGATAGTGATGACGATAATTGACAGTGATGATGACAATAGTGATGACGGTAATTGACAGTGTTGATGACGATAGTGATGACGATAATTGACAGTGATGATGACAATAGTGATGACTGTAATTGACAGTGATGATGACAATAGTGATGACGGTAATTGACAGTGATGATGACAATGGTGATGACGGTAATTGACAGTAATGATGACGATAGTGATGACGGTAATTGACAGTGATGATGACGATAGTGATGACGGTAATTGACAGTAATGATGAGAATGGTGATGACGATAATTGACAGTGATGATGACAATAGTGATGACGGTAATTGACAGTGATGATGACAATGGTGATGACGGTAATTGACAGTGATGATAACAATGGTGATGACGGTAATTGACAGTGATGATGACGATAGTGATGACGATAATTGACAGTGATGATGACAATGGTGATGACGGTAATTGACAGTGATGATGACAATAGTGATGACGGTAATTGACATTGATGATGACACTGGTGATGACGATAATTGACAGCGATGATGACGATAGTGATGACGATAATTGACAGTGATGATGACACTGGTGATGACGATGATTGACAGCGATGATGACGATAGTGATGACGGTAATTGATAGTGTTGATGACAATGGTGATGACGGTAATTGACAGTGATGATGACACTGGTGATGACGGTAATTGACAGTGATGATGACGATAGTGATGACGATAATTGACAGTGATGATGACAATCGTGATGACGATAATTGACATCGATCATGACTACAGTTGTCTGTTTCTTTTCTTCAGCAGTTCAGAAATATAAACCCAGTGAAAGCTGGTAGCTGAAATGTGACAACACCCATGCTCACATTCAGGTCAATATACACGCAAACACACAAACAACGCGTGCAATAGCACATATAGGCTATAGCATACCCACCGACATTTTGTTTTTCAGTGAGATGAAATAGTAGCCATTATGCGAAAAGTGCATGGTACCGTGGTTTGTTAGAAGGCGCACGCTGGCCCAATACCTCTGTCTTCAGCCTTCTAGGTTTTCTGTAGGTGTTGCCCCGCCCTTAGCTCCTGGCCCATACGTCCTGCCCTGGGAGCACAGGGGGGATTGTTTCTTCGAGGATCCCACCCTGTAGCTAGGGCTTATAGCGGCCCTTACCCGCTGATGAACCCGTCATAAGACACCTGGGGCATTTTTTAAGGATAGCAGCGCCATCTGCTACCCCACCCCGTCCTGACAGGAACACCGCCAGTTTGGTCCGGGACGGCTTATTTGCTGGCAAGCTAGCTTATTCACAGCCACCCTCCATATCTGAAGGGCTTCACTATCCGCCACCTGTGACCTGCCTGGGTTGGGGATGGTTGCCCCGCCGCTGAATTGTAAGTCGGCCTTTTCCAGGTTTCAGTGAGGTGATGTGTATGTTTTGAGGTGGTTCTAGCCCTGATACGGTTCTGAGCTGTCGACCTGGCTTTAAACAACAATAACAACAAACATCATAAATATCTGTCTCTTTTTCTCTCACCTTATGCACACGCACACACACACACACACACACCCTCAAACACATGCGCACACACATGTATACACACACCCTCAAACACACGCACACACGTACGCAAGCACACGCACGCACACACGTACGCAAGTACACACACGCAACCACACACACATACGCACACACACACACATATGTCTGTGTGTGCATGTATGTATACATGTATGTACGTATACATTATGTATGTATGCATGTATACATTATGTATGTATACATGTATGTACTTATACATTATGTATGTATACATGTATGTATGCATGTATACATGTATGTATATATGTATATATATATATGTATGTATTCTTAGTTACTGATTGCAGCAGTAACCACAATCCTGTAATAGCCAGATTTAGGCTGAAACTAAAGAAAAGAGAGAAGGAAACAAACCAACAGAAACATCAAACTAAACCTTGGACTCTTAAAGACTGATGAATCGACTGGTGCAAAAGTTAACGTATATGTTCAAAACAAATTCAGTGCTCTGGAGGGAGTTCGCAATAGTGAGGAACAATGGACAAAGTTGAGATTCTCGATAAATGAAACGTGTGAATAAATCCGTTGAGTTGAGAAAAAAAGCAAAGAAGAACTTGATGACAACAAAAATTTTAGGATTGATGAGGAACAGAGGAGGCCAATTTCAGTTTCAGTTTCAGTTTCTCAAGATGAGGGTCCCGTACTCGGAATGAATTCCGTATGCACTAACGTCACAGGTGCCATGTGATGGAGAAGACCCAGAATGATCACAGCACAAACCTTAAGCCTGCACATAAACCCACGAGCTGGCCAGGTCCTGATGTCCTACCCAGATAGTTCCATAACTCTGGGGTCGTAGGGGAGTGAGATGGTAGAGACCTCTACTTTTGTTTTATTCCAATTTTTTTTAATCAAAAGGTTTGCACAAACAGTGTTACATCATTCTTACTGTACATTGGGGTAATCATAAATCTTATACGCAATATCAATATCTAGGACAATGCATAATATAGGCTTTAAGTGAACTTAGTCCTCCTGTTCATCATAGGCCTACAATGTTGTAATATGTACAGTCATCTTATATAATGTTTAATGACAGTGACATTGCAGAACTTTATTGAGCTGTTCATGCACATGTACATACTTGTATAATTGGACGAGTGCAACCATACAATAATCACCTTGTGGTAAATGTCGACTTTGTTCAACCAAAGCTGATACTAAAACCATACATTTCTTGGCCAAGAATTATGTAATTGTGTATATATAATACATGACTTCTATTGACAAAAATCTTTTATAGCAATATTTTACTCCTTTTGTCTTAGTTTGTATTGAATTTGTGTATGGTGCCCATTTTTGTACAAATTTATCAATTGCATGGTATTGCTGACATGTATATCTGTCTGTCTCATAAGCCTTTTTTATATCTCTTAAGAATAATTGAAGTGTTGGTTTTACTTTTCTTATTCCGCATTTGTAAATAGCATATTTTACTAGTAATAAAATGTGCAAGAAACAATTATCTGTTTTTGTTTTATGTCATTTCCAAAGAGTACTAATAACTGATTTAGTTCCAATCTATCACAGTTTGTACGTTTTCCTTTTATGTATTCTGTAAATTCTGACCCAAAACTTTGCACATGTTGACATTTCCACAAGTAATGCAAAATAGAATCTTTCCCTTCTTCACAGAAGCTACATCTATTGTTTTCTATGACTCCCATATCTTTAAAGATTGAATTTGTCAACAAAACCCGATAATTAATTTTTATTTGAAACCATTTCAACCTTACCTCTTTTATTCTTTTTGTTTCCATGAAAATATTTACCCAGGGAATTTCCATTTTCAGAGTTCTTTCCCATCCCCCACATGCATTAGGTAACGCTGATTTACCAATCAGTGTTTCATCAAATATTTTTGTTCGTTTAGGAGCATGAATCATTTGCCTGAATGCTTTGTGCTATTCAGTTTCTTAGTTATTGTTGTTGTCTAATTTTATTTTATTTTTCTTCAAGAATTCTCTAAAAGAACTTACACAGCTGAAGTATCTAAGCCTTTGAACTGGACTTTGCAAGATGTTTTGCAACTCATTATTAACATTCATAAATTTGCCGTCCTCTTTTAGCAAATCTTTAACATGCAAAACATTGTCTTCTGCCTCAACTTTTCCCGGGCCAGCACCACGAAGGCAGCACCCATCGCCTCTTTCTTACTTCAAATTCACATTTATATTCACATTTTATTTTAAAACCAAGACTTCAGAAAGGCAAGAAGGCTAATTGGTCTTGAAGGGGTGGGGACCTGGGAAATCAACCGATCTCTCTAGTTTTTTTTTCAAGGCAGCCAGGCCATGCCCTACTCTTTACAATTTCCAACTGCCATGGGATCTTTAGCGTGCGCAGCCAGAAGGCACACAGGTCCGACTCGTTTTTTGACCCCTTCCAAAGGACTAGACATTCAGTTCGATTTTCCGGTCAAACTGAGGAGAAAAGTCGAGACCTTTACGGGGAATGAACCCTGGAACCTTGAGTTTAGTTATTGGCAGGCAAACGTCTGAACCATTTTGCCACTCTTCTCCCTAAAGAGGAGGCCAAAAGGAAAAGAAGAACACAAACAGATACATAGTGAAATCAGGAATAGGTGCAATGAAGCTAAGGAAGCTTGGCTGGAAATGAAGTGCAAAAAATAGAAAACCGACGCAAAACAGATCCTAAATTCATGTACAGAAACGTAGAAATTGCCCACAGGAAAACACATACACATCAGTTGGTTGCTTGAAGTCTAAAGATGGTAAGTGCCCACAGGAAGAAGACATGCATCAGTTGGTTGCTTGAAATCTAAAGACGGTAAGTGCCCACAGGAAGAAGACATGCATCAGTTGGTTGCTTGAAATCTAAAGACGGTAAGTGCCCACATGAAGAAGACATACGCATCAGTTGGTTGCTTGAAATCTAAAGATGGTAAGTGCCCACAGGAAGAAGACATACACATCAGTTGGTTGCTTGAAATCTAAAGACGGTAAGTGCCCACAGGAAGAAGACATGCATCAGTTGGTTGCTTGAAGTCTAAAGATGGTAAGTGCCCACAGGAAGAAGACATGCATCAGTTGGTTGCTTGAAGTCTAAAGATGGTAAGTGCCCACAGGAAGAAGACATACGCATCAGTTGGTTGCTTGAAGTCTAAAGATGGTAAGTGCCCACAGGAAGAAGACATGCATCAGTTGGTTGCTTGAAGTCTAAAGATGGTAAGTGCCCACAGGAAGAAGATATGCATCAGTTGGTTGCTTGAAGTCTAAAGATGGTAAGTGCCCACAGGAAGAAGACATGCATCAGTTGGTTGCTTGAAGTCTAAAGATGGTAAGTGCCCACAGGAAGAAGACATGCATCAGTTGGTTGCTTGAAGTCTAAAGATGGTAAGTGCCCACAGGAAGAAGACATGCATCAGTTGGTTGCTTGAAGTCTAAAGATGGTAAGTGCCCACAGGAAGAAGACATACACATCAGTTGGTTGCTTGAAATCTAAAGATGGTAAGTGCCCACAGGAAGAAGACATGCATCAGTTGGTTGCTTGAAGTCTAAAGATGGTAAGTGCCCACAGGAAGAAGACATGCATCAGTTGGTTGCTTGAAGTCTAAAGATGGTAAGTGCCCACAGGAAGAAGACATGCATCAGTTGGTTGCTTGAAGTCTAAAGATGGTAAGTGCCCACAGGAAGAAGACATGCATCAGTTGGTTGCTTGAAGTCTAAAGATGGTAAGTGCCCACAGGAAGAAGACATGCATCAGTTGGTTGCTTGAAGTCTAAAGATGGTAGGCCTGCGATTATTATGGAAAACGACAGCATATTGGGTAGATGGGAGAGTATATTAAAAACCTGTTTGACGATGACAGAAAGGAAGAACACTTAAGAGAGAACGGTGAGGGACCACCAATAATGAAAGATAAAGTTAGAGCAGTGTTGAAAAAGGTGAAAGCAGGAAAAGCCCCGGGACGAGACAATGTTATTACAGAAATGACTGAGGGTAAAAATAAATTCAGTATTGAAAAAAAATAACTCCTAAATGAAATTTATGACACTGGAAAATCCCTAAAGATATGAAAAAAATCAATCTTTATCGCACTTCCTAAGAAAGCGGGGGCTGTGAACTCCATTGTACAATCATCTTGATGAATTATGTAACAAAGATTCTATTAAAAACAATCATGACGAGGACAAGGAGCAAAATCAAAAGAGAAATAGCAGAAGAACAGTGTGGATTTGTCGAAGAGAAAAACTATTAATTCCATATACATCCTAAGAACACTCATAGAAAGACGAATTGAGATAAATAAGGATTTATGTGTTGTTGATTATACCAAGGCTTTTGATCAGGCAAAACATGAAGAATTGATCAACCAGTGAGAAAGGCTATTGATGGAAAGGATCTAATAATAATAAGGAATATGTAGGCTATTTGGAACAAACAACAACACTGAGAGTAGAAAACGATACAAGCTCTTTCCAAAATATCAAAATGTTGGTTAGGCAGGGATGTGTTCTGTCATCTGATTTGTTTTCACTTTACAGCAAAACCATCATGAGAAACGTAGAAGGATGCCTTGGGATAAAGGTCGGAAGATGAATGATAAACAATGTGCGTTATGAAGATGACACCATTCTAATTGCAGAAGATACAAATGACCTACAAAATATTGTGAATATAACAGAAAGCAGAAATAAAGGGCTGGGGCTAAACAGCAAGAAGACTGAAACCACGGTAATAATAATAATAATAATGTGCACTTATTAAGCGCCTTTTCACCCGAAGGTGCCCAGGGCGCTTTACAAACAATTCAATACAGAACAAAAATGACAATTACATCAAGAATATATACAAATGCAAAAATCAAACACACTCACCCACACACCCAAACACACACACACACACCCACGCACACACACACATACACACACACACACACACACACACACACACACACACACACACACACACACACACACACACACACACACACACGCACAAACTTATGCTGTCAGAAGGAATTATCAAAAATACAGAAAGTTGAGATTAAGCAGAGCAGGTTCACGCAAATAGATGAGTTTTCAGGGCCGACTTCAAAGTAACTTTGGAATCAGCGAAGCGAACTGTTTGTGGCAGACTGTTCCAGACTGAAGGACCGTTATAATGAAAGGCTCGCTGGCCAAAGGTTTTGGTTCTGATCTTTGGAATACAAAGGATGCGTGTGTCTGCGGAGGAACGGAGCTCTCTTGACGGTGTATAGAGCTGTAAGAGAGAGGACAGGTAAGAGGGACAGGAGGAAGTGACACAGTTATAACAGAGAGTGGAGATTTTGAACTGAATCCTCGCATTTACGGGAAGCCAGTGTAGAGTTCTGAGTAAGGGCTGAACATGATCTTTCTTGGACGCTTTCAAAATTAACCTGGCTGCTGCATTTTGAACTTTCTGAAGTTTCTCTAGCAAATAATGTGGGCAACCAGACAAGAGAGAATTGCTGTAGTCAATGCATGACAAAACAAACGCACAAACAAGGACTTTTGTAGCATCAACTGTGAGAAAGTGACGGATTGAAGCAATACGTCTCAGCTCAAAGTATGCAGACCTGCATGTATTTGTCACATGCAGGTTCATGGACAAAGTACTGTCTAGGTAGACACCTAGGTTCTTAACACTAGATGAAAACTGAATGTGGCTCCCACAAATGTCTATAGATAGCGGAAGTACCTGAGAACTAGATACTCTGTTTGAAGCGACAAGCATGGCTTCCGTCTTACCATCATTAAGCTGCAGTTTATTGGCAGTCATCCACTGCTTCACTTCAGAAACGCACTCCCGAAGGCTCCGAAAGGCAGACTCGACCTCATCCGGCGGACTAGAAACTTGGAGCTGCGAATCATCGGCATAAGACTCAAAGGACACAGGAAAACGTTCGATTACATCTGAAAGTGGTTGTGTGTAAAGAATAAAGAGCACAGGACCAAGAACAGACCCTTGTGGTACACCAAACCGAAGAGCAGTAGGTTCCGATGATAGACCGTTCACTGATACACGCTGTGTCCTATCAGAAAGATATGACCGAAACCAAGAGAGAACAATATCCCTAACGCCGAAGACAGACTGAAGCCGATGAAGTAAAATTTCATGATCTATCGTATCAAAAGCCGCCGATAGGTCTAACAAAGCGAGGACTGAGATCTTGCCGTCATCCAGAGCCATCAGCAGATCGTTTACAACTTTTACTAAAACAGTTTCGGTGCTGTGACCGGGACGATAAGCCGACTGATGAACACCAAGAAGATTGTGCAAGTTGAGATGTTCTAACAACTGGGATAAAACAATCTTCTCTACAACCTTTGACAAAAATGGAAGGTTGCTGACTGGCCGATAGCTTGACAGGTTGTTGCAATCAAGGGTAGGTTTCTTTATCAAAGGTCTAACAACGGCAGCAAAAAGTTACCCCCCTCCCCCTTCAAGAAATCCCCTCATGTAAAACAACAGCAAATGGCACCACATTGAGACAAGTTGATAAGTTTGAATGTCTGGGAACAATCATCTTACCAGAAGTAGTTGCACATTAGAAATAGCCAGCAGAATCGGCCAAGCTAAAACAGAATTCAAGGAAACGAAAAACGCTTTTTACGTGTCTATTGATAAACATCAGGAAGATAGTTCTTCAGTGTTATATAGAACCGGTATTGTACGGATGTGAAGCGTGGACAGTCAACACGCAAAATCAGAGCAAGATAGAGGCAGCTGAAATGTGGTTTCTAAGTAGAATTTTGAGAGTTCCATGGACAGCAAGGAAACAAACGAGACAGTCTGGAAGGTGGCAGACACAAACAGAACATTAATGAAGAAGATTAGGAAAAGACTAGCAACATTTATGGGACAGTTTATGGGGCAAGATAAATTACTGCACCTAGTCACAACAGGAAAGTTGGAGGGAAAGAGAATACCAGATAGACCCAGGGAGAAAATACTGGACGGACTTGCAGAGCAGGTGAAGACAGAGAGGGAGGGATGCAGCAACAAAGGACAGATTTATATGGAGGGCCATGATCGCCAGCGCCATGCAGCAGGGCACATGATGATGATTATAACTAGCTAGCTAGCTAGATAAACACATGATGATGATTATAACTAGCTAGATAGATAGATAAACACATGGCTGATGTGATTCTGAGAAGAATGCTGAGAGTTCCATGGACAGCAAAGAAAACAAACGAGACAGTCTTGATGGAGGCAGACACAAGTAGATCATTCATAAGGAAGTTTAGGAAAAGACAGGCAACATTTATAGACCATTTTATAAGGGAATTGGAGCACTTGGTCACAACGGGAAAGCTGGAGGGAAAGAGAGCACCAGGTTGACCCGTGGGAGAAGATATTGGACGGACTTGCAGAGTGGCTGAAGACAAAGAGGGTGGAGGAGGTGCTTGAGGCAACGATGGATAGAAACAGATGGAAGGCCATGCTCTCCAACGCCATGTGGCAAGGCTTGATGATGATGATGATGGCTGATGTCTGTGGTCTGGTGATCCAGGAAGTGGCCCACAGATGTCATAATCGTGTGACCTGAAGAAAACGTGTGACATCGAGTGTGGCTTCTACCGGCGATCCTGGCGAGAGAGAGACATGAGATGTCATTGGAAAATATCTCAACTACATTGTAATGATATGTGTGAGAGCCTGTTGTGTGAACAGCAGCACCGTAAGTGAAATGAGATGATGTCATTGGAAAATATCTCAGCTACATTGTAATGACGTGTGTGAGAGCCTGTTGTTTGAACAGCAGCCCCGTAAGTGGAATCAGATGACGTCACTGGAAAATGTCTCAGCTACATTGTAATGACGTGTGTGAGAGCCTGTTGTTTGAACAGCAGCCCCCTAAGTGGAATCAGATGACGTCACTGGAAAATGTCTCAGCTACATTGTAATGACGTGTGTGAGAGCCTGTTGTGTGAACAGCAGCATTGTAACTGAAATGAGATGATGTCATTGGAAATCTCAGTACATTAATGACGTGGAGACCTGTTTGAACAAGCATGTATACATGATCATGAAATTCACTACATTGTAATGACGTGTGTGAGAGCCTGTTGTTTGAACAGCAGCACTGTAAGTGGAATCAGATGACATCATGGAAAATATCTCGCCACATTGTAATGACGTGTGTGAGAGCCTGTTGTTTGAACAGCAGCACTGTAATGAATCAGATGACGTCATTGGAAATATCTCGGGCCCCATTGTAATGACGGTGAGAGCCTGTTGTTGAACAGCAGCACCTTAACACATTCCGTACCGCGTCACGGATCCTCGGACTCAGCTTCTCTCTCCGTGGACCGCGTCACGAGGATTTTGTACCCTGAACAGTAGTTTCAGTTTCGAGTATATAAATAGAAAATGACAGCGTTGCTGACGTGAATCCTTTTCCGGCAAGGGGAGTATACTCTTGTCATTTCCTTTCTGCGTATACACGACGTTTGAAGCGGCAAAAAATGGCAAAAAACAGGCGTAATTTGAGTGTTTCTGAAGTCTCTCGCCTAACATTACTTGGTCAATAGTTAGTGCACTGACCTATTTTTTTGTAGGAAAAGGGTTAAGTGGACAGCACTGTACACTCCCTTACCTGATCAGACCAAGTACCAGTCAGCATGTCGTCAGCCAGTTCCCACCACTCCAAAGCTCTGATGAATGTATCATGGGGAGAAAAGTTGTAGGAAGATCTCCACCACGTCTGTCAGAATGGAGAGTTTGTCACAAGTTTGAATAAAGGATTGGACCCTTCATTATTATTTGGAGGATTGGGTCATCTGTAAGCTTTTTTGGCGAATACCATTTATCGAGCAGATTTTGGGGGATGTTTATACAAAATGATGATGATGATAACTAGCTGGCTGATGTGTTTCTAAAAAGAATGCTGAGAGTTCCATGGACAGCAAAGAAAACAAAACGAGACAGTCTTGATGGAGGCACACACAAGTAGATCATTCATAAGGAAGATAAGGAAAAGACAGGCAACATTTACAGGCCATTTTATGAGGAAAGGGGAATTGGAACACCTGGTCACAACGGGAAAGCTGGAGGGAAAGAGAGCACCGGGTAGACCCAGGGAGAAGGTACTAGACGGACTTGCAGAATGGCTGGGGACAAGGAGGGTGGAAGAGATGCTTGAGGCAACAAGAGATACAGGCAGATGGAAGTCCATAACTGCCAACGCCTTGCGGCAAGCCACCTGATGATGATGATGATGATGATGATGATATACAAAATCCTATTTCTACACATAAACATCACACAGAAAAAGGAAGGAGAGAGACGAGCAGAAATGCACTAACCACACTTGTCATGATTCTCAAGAACAGCCCACTCAAAGGGATGATAAATACAACGGATTTATTTAACCCTTTGACTCCCGCACCCAATCCATCAACTGCAAAAACTTAACTCTTTGACTGTCTCATCCTGTCCACCAGCTTCCTGTAGGATGAGGCAGTCAAAGGGTTAAGTTTTTGTTTTTGTTTTGCCAGCATGGTTGGCAATGCAGGATGTTGGTGGACAGGCTTCGGGAGTCAAAGGGTTAATTAACCAACTTCAGCATAAAACGTAATTCACCATTGTTACTGCCACAAGGCCTTAACAGCTCTAAGACCCTAGGATGCGCTACGAATCTTCTCTAGCTTACATGCCACTAAAATGCTGAATACTTCCCATCTGTCTGACTCCATTCTCTCTCTTTTCATATAATGGGAAATCCAAAACAAGTGTGACTGCCCGCGGTCAAGCAAACAGGAACCAGAAAAAAAAAAAACGAAAGAAGAATACGAACGCGTATTTAATACAACAAGACAAGACGGGCGCAAATTTTCGGCCAACTGGCCTTTGTCAAGCGTAAGATTACAAACAAACAACAAACACCAGATACACAAATTTTGAGAAAAAGACTGAAACTTTCCTCACATTGGACACAACAGCAGGGAAGGTTCAGTCTTTTTCTCAAAATTTGTGTATCTGATGTTTGTTTGTTTGTAATCTTACGCTTGACAAAGGCCAGAAAATTTGCGCCTGTCTAATGGGAAATAGGACATATTTCCTCTTCTATCCTTATCCTAACAAAAGTATGAAACGTGGGTGATTAACCTCTCACATGGCTTGACTTGTGTCTGGCTAGAGACTGAGATCTCACCGGAGGCTGGGATTTTCTGTCCGTCTCTCGTTCTGTGTATGAGAGAGAGAGACAGACAGACAGACAGAGAGAGAGAGATAGTGCTCGTTCTTTGATTTAACGTCTTTTCACTATAAGTGATATTAGACGGGGGAGGGGGGAATAAAAAATGAATAAATAACATAAAATGTAGAACGATAGTTGGGCGGGTTGGATTGGGGCAGAGGGGAGGAGATAAGAGTAAAACGACATAAATAGGTGGGAGAACAGAAAAATGGCACGAAAACTTAACTCTAACAATTAACTTCAACAATATGAAGGGAAATTGTAACACTAATACACAAGACAGATGTGTGTGTGTGTGTGTGTGAGAGTGTGGTGTGGTGTGGTGTGGTGTGTGTGTGTGTGTGTGTGTGTGTGTGTGTGTGTATGTGTGTGTTGTGTGAGAGAGAGAGAGAGAGAGAGAATGTGTGTGTGTGTGAGAAAGAGTGTGTGTGTGTGTGTGTGTATGTGTGTGTGTGTGTGTGTGTGTGTGTGTGAGAGAGAGAGAGAAGAGAGAGAGAATGTGTGTGTGTGTGAGAAAGAGAGTATGTGTGTGTGTGAGAGAGAGAGTGTGTGTGTGTGTGTGTGTGAGAGAGAGAGAGAGAGAGAGAATGTGTGTGTGTGTGAGAAAGAGAGTGTGTGTGTGTGTGAGAGAGAGAGAGAGAATGTGTGTGTGTGTGAGAGAGGAGAGAGAGAGAGATGTGTAGGGGTGTGTGTGTGAGAGAGAGAGAGAGAATGTGTGTGTGTGTGAGAGAGAGAGAGAGAGAATGTGTGTGTGAGAGAGAGAGAGAATGTGTGTGTGTGAGAGAGAGAGAGAGAATGTGTGTGTGTGAGAGAGAGAGAGAGAATGTGTGTGAGAGAGAGAGAGAGAGAATGTGTGTGTGTGAGAGAGAGAGAATGTGTGTGTGTTTAGAGAGAGAGAGAGAGAATGTGTGTGTGTGAGAGAGAGAGAGAGAATGTGTGTGTGTGAGAGAGAGAGAGAGAGAATGTGTGTGTGTGAGAGAGAGAGAGAGAATGTGTGTGGTGTGAGAGAGAGAGAGAGAGAATGTGGTGTGTGTGAGAGAGAGAGAGAGAATGTGTGTGTGTGAGAGAGAAGAGAGAGAATGTGTGTGTGGAGAGAGAGAGAGAGAGAATGTGTGTGTGTGTGAGGAGAGAGAGAGAGAATGTGTGTGTGTGAGAGAGAGAGAGAGAATATGTGTGTGTGAGAGAGAGAGAGAGAATGTGTGTGTGTGAGAGAGAGAGAGAGAATGTGTGTGTGTGAGAGAGAGAGAGAGAGAATGTGTGTGAGAGAGAGAGAGAGAATGTGTGTGTGTGAGAGAGAGAGAGAGAAGTGTGTGTGTGTGAGAGAGAGAGAGAGAGAGAGAGAATGTGTGTGTGGAGAGAGAGAGAGAGAGAATGTGTGTGAGAGAGAGAGAGAGAGAATGTGTGTGTGAGAGAGGAGAGAGAATGTGTGTGTGTGAGGAGAGAGGGGAGAGAGAGAGAATGTGTGTGTGAGAGAGAGAGAGAGAGAATGTGTGTGTGTGAGAGAGAGAGAGAGAGAATGTTGTGTGTGGAGAGAGAGAGAGGAGAGGGAGGAGGAATGTGTGTGTGTGAGAGAGAGAGAGAGAGAATGTGTGTGTGTGAGAGAGAGAGAGAGAGAGAGAGAGAATGTGTGTTTAGAGAGAGAGAGAGAATGTGTGTGTTGGAGAGAGAGAGAGGAGAGAGAAGGAGTGTGTGTGTGAGAGAGAGAGAGAGAGAATGTGTGTGTGAGAGAGAGAGAGGAGAGAATGTGTGTGTGTGAGAGAGAGAGAGAGAGAATGTGTGTGTGTGAGAGAGAGAGAAGGAATGTGTGTGAGGAGAGAGAGAGAGAGAGAGAGAAGTGTGTGTGTGGAGAAAGAGAATGTGTGTGTGTGTGGAGAGGAGAGAGAGAGGAGGAGAGAGAGAGAAGTGTGTGTGTGAGAGAGAGGAGAGAATGTGTGTGTGTGTGAGAGAGAGAGAGAGAGAGGTGAGGAGAGAGAGAGAGAGAGAATGTGTGTGAGAGAGAGAGAGAGAGAGAGAATGTGTGTGTGAGAGAGAGAGAGAGAGAGAGAGAATGTGTGTGTGTGAGAGAGGGAGAGAGAGAATGTGTGTGTGTGGTGAGAGAGGAGAGAGAGAGTGTGTGTGTGGAGAGAGAGAGAGGAGATGTGGGAGAGAAGAGAGAGGAGAGAGGGGTGTGTGTGTGTGAAGAGGAGAGAGGATTGTGTGTGAGAGAGAGAGAGAGAATGTGGTGTGGTAGAGGAGAGAGAGAGAGATGGTGTGTGAGAGAGGAGAGATGTGTGTGTGTGAGAGAGAGGAGAGAATGTGTGTGTGTGAGAGAGGAGAGAGATGTGTGTGAGAGAGAGGAGAGATGTGTGTGTGTGTGAGAGAGAGAGAGAGAGAATGTGGTGTGTGTGGAGAGAGAGAGAGAATGTGTGGTGTGGTGAGAGAGAGAGAGAGAGAATGTGTGTGTGTGGAGAGAGAGAGAGAATTGTGTGGTGTGAGAGAGAGGTGTAGAGAGAGAAGGTGTGTGTGTGAGAGAGAGAGAGAGAATGTGTGTGTGTGAGAGAGAGAGAGAGAATGTGTGTGTGGGAGATGTGTGTGAGAGAGAGGAGAGATGTTGTGTGAGAGAGAGAGAATGGTGTGAGAGAATGTGTGAGAGAGAGAGAGAAGTGTGTGTGTGAGAGAGAGAGAGAGAATGTAGTGTGTGGTGAGAAGGAGAGATGAGAGAGGAGAGAGAATGTGTGTGTGTGAGGAGAGAGAGAGAGGAGAGAGAGAGATGGTGTGTGTGTGAGAGAGAGAGAGAGAGAATGTGTGTGTGTGAGAGAGAGAGAGAGAGAATGTGTGTGTGTGAGAGAGAGAGAGAGAGAGATGTGTGTGATGAGAGTGAGGAGAGAGGAGAGAGAGATGTTGAGAGAGAGAGAGAGGAGAGAGAGGAGATGGTGTGAGGGTGAGAGAGAGAGAGAGAGGGAGAGAGTGTGAGAGAGAGAGAGAGAAGTGTGTGTGATGAGAGAGAGAGAGATGGGGTGTGAGAGGAGGAGAGATGTGTGTGTGTGAGAGGAGAGAGAGAGAATGTGTGTGGTGTGAGAGAGAGAGAGAGAGAGAGAGAGAGATGTGTGTGTGAGAGAGAGAGAGAGAGAGAGAGAGAGAGAATGTGTGTGTGTGTGTGATCCACTATGTTATTTTCCCTTTTCATTTATAGAGAGCAGACAGAACACGCTGGGATTCCGACTCAGTTTGCCTAAAGATTTTTTTACAGGCACCATCTTCCGACGGAAATTATCCTATCTGATCATCTACACGTGATAAATGATCAGCATCAAAACTAACTTCCAAGGTTCCATCACTGTGTATAGGTGTGACATTGTACCTGCTAGTGCCATGGAAGAATAGTTTAAACGTGAAAAAAACACAGGCCAGAACCAGTCCACTGAGGCATTGGATCTTTCCCTTTCATGGGAGCCATCTTCGAAAACAACCCAAATAGAGTCGTGTGCACATAATATTATATGTGACCTGCCAGCACGAAATCAGTCTTAATTTAACTAGCATTTTGGTCATTTTGAGATATACATATCACTGGAAAGTGTACATTCTGCTGTTACTCGGACATTAAGAACTGGATGACACACAATAGACTTCAGCTTAATGACGACAAAACAGAAGCTATCCTCATTGGCACCCGTCAGAAACTTTCTCAGCTGCCTCCTCTTTCTCTCCCATTATGTAACACATCAGTCCCAATTTCTGATTCAGCTAAAAACCTTGGTGTCTGCATTGACTCTACCCTCTCCATGAACAACTTTGTTTCTCAAACTGCCAGATCCTGCTACTATCATCTCCATCGTATAAGGCTGATCAGGAAGTATCTCTCTGTGGAAACAACTGCAAAACTCGTTCTCTCCTTCATAATGTCTCGCATTGACTATTGCAATTCACTCCTGTCTGGTCTTCCTGCCTCCACCATTCACATCCTACAGCGCATTCAAAACAATGCTGTACGCCTTGTACTCAAAAAGAAAAAAGCTGACCACATATCTCCTCTCCTGGCACAACTTCACTGGCTCCCTGTATCAAAGCGCATACAGTACAAACTAGACACCATGTGCTACAAAAGCCTCAATAACGCAGCCCCCGATTACCTGTCAAGCCTACTTGAGATCTATGTTCCCTCACGTACCCTCCGCTCTGCCTCCGATCCTCTGACTTTTCGCTTTCCACGCACTAAGCTCAATACCTATGGTCCACGAGCCTTCTCTGTTTCTGGTCCACTCTCCTGGAACAAACTTCCTCTCTCAGTCCGTCAGCAACCTACTTTTGTCTCCTTCAAGTCCGCTCTCAAAACTCACCTTTTCTCCTCCGCATAAAATCCTAACCCCCCTCTGCAGCCTGTCTCCGCTCGGAGGGAATCACATGGTTATAATATATAATTGTATATGCTATGCTCTCTATAATTTTCCATTGCTTTTATTCTTGCTTTTATTGCTTTTATTCTTTCTCCCCATTTATAGCCATGCGTGTGTGTGTGTGTGTATGTGTGTGTGTGTGTGTGCGTGCGTGTGTGTGCGTGCGTGCGTGCGTGCGTGCTTGCGTGTGTGTCTGCTTCAGCGCTTAGATTTGATTTTATCAAGATTTTGCGCTATATAAATATTGTAATTATTATTATTATGATTATTTTGGTACTTGAATAAAGCTTGTACTCCAAAAAAAAATGTAGAAGTTATGTATGTTTAAAGTCATTAAGTTGTATGACGGCCATTTTGAGAAAATGGCCTCTAAAGTTTTTGTGTGCTCTCCTACACATTTTCCTTACATTTTTTATTTGGTGGCTTTGACCCAGGTTATTTCTAATTTTCGCTGTCATTATCTGAAAGGTGCGCCAAAGAGCTTTCTGTCAGTATATTACATGTGCGGGTACTGTACAGGTTACGGTTTATGATAAGAGACAAAAATAAGTACTTTTGGTAGGAAATTGCATTCTTTTTGCTGCGATCAGTGCATTAAAATATCATTTTAAATTGATTAATAATATTTTTTCAAGAACAAAATTTCTGTGGGGGATAGATTATAGTCTACAGAAATCAATTTTGAGAAAAAGTCAAAACACCCCAGATAGACCCTCAGTCACCTTTTCAGCTCCTAGTGCTGTTTGACTGACTGCGAGTTAAGACTGATTTCGTGGTGGGAGGTCACATATGGCTTTACTGTTCAAACGTATCGTTTACAGTCCAACATAAACGTGATTCGTTGTAACGAACAAGACTGAGGCAGCTGAAATGTGGTTTCTAAGAAGAATGTTGAGTGTTCCATGGACAGCAAAGAAAACAAACGAGACAGTCTTGATGGAGGCAGACATAATAAGGTCATTAATAAAGAAGATTAGGAAAAGACAGGCAACATTTATAGGCCATCTTATTTTAAGGGGAATTGGAGCACCTGGTCACAACAGGAAAGCTGGAGGGAAAAAGAACACCAGGTAGACCTAGGGAGAAAATATTGGACGGACTTACAGGGTGGCAGAGGACAGAGAAGTGGAAGACATACTTGCAGTGACAAGGGATAGATACATATGGCGGGCCATGGTCGGCAACGCCTTGCGGCAGGGCACTTGATGATGATAATAAACAGAGCACTCTGCACATGGCCGCGTGGTTTGTGAATAAATGCAGAATTAGCGTGTGTTAGCACAGCACCCCAAGCCGAGTGATTCGCCTACCTGCTGGCAAAACACAGGGCTGGGGTTCGCGTCTTTCATTTCGTTGTTTTCCAGGTTTTGGTGTGAGTGAGATTGTTTTTGCCTGGATTCCTGGCCATATTGGTATTGGAGACAATGAAAAGGCTGATTACCTGGCCAAGAAGGCTACAATGGCAAAGATGTCTAAGTCCGTGATCCCTTACACAGTTACGTAAGAAATCTGTGGCAGGAGAATTGGAATAAACAGACAGATCCCAAACTTTTCCAAATCCGCCCTAACCTGACAGAAATTCTCCCATCTGCTGCAGGAGAACCGTAAGAAAGAGACAGTGTTATGTAGATTACGCACGGGTCACACATCCTACACTCACTCGTACCTTTTGAAAAACGAAGAAGCACCATGGTGTATACCGTGTGATGAGCCGTTGAGCATCCGACACCTCCTCCTCGATTGTTGGGACTTGTACGATGTGAGACAAAAGCACTACACGGCAGATTCCTTAAAGGGGCTCTTTCGAGACGTCCCTCCTGATGCAATATTCCAGTTTCTACAAGAGATCAATAGATTTCACTTGATGTAATTTTACGTGTTTTTCTTTAATGGCATTTTAGATTTGCAAAGTTGACGGTGAGCATGGTTTTTATCTGTTTTTTTTATCTTAACGGGGTTTTTTGTTTGTTTTGATGTGGTGTTAGCCCTGATATGGCTCTAGTGGTCGGCTGGGCTATAAGCAATATGAATTGAATTGAGTGATATGGAACACCTGACGAGTACTTCTGGTAAGTTCTCTTCTGGTTCTCATGTGCATTCCTTATTGCTATACCCCTTCAACTCAATAGTGCATTTTTCCTGCAAGCCTTTTATTACTCAACAGTTTCCTCGTCTAATGATCCACCTTCTGAGGTCCTGCTTCCTTGGTTTTGAAATTGGGGTTAATCTGGCTGTATAATAGGCGGGTTCTGCGTTAGCTAGCTGCCTGATGGTAATTGTACGTGGCATTGTTGTGTACTAATTGGTAAGTCTCTCTCTCTCTCTCTTCTCTGTCTCTCTCTTTCTCCTTCTCTCTCGCTCTCCCTCGTTCTCTCTATCTCTCCTTCTCTCTCTCTCCCTGTCTCTCTCACTATCTCTCTCTCTTTCTTCTCCTTCTCTCTCTCTCTCTCTCTCTCTCTCTCTCCTCGTTCTCTCAGTCTCTCCTTTCTCTCTCATTGTCTCCCCCCTCTCCTTTTCTCTCTCTCTCTCCTTCCCTCCCTCTCCTTCTCTCTCTGTCCTTCTCTCTGGCTCCCTCCTCTCTCCCTCTCTTCTTCTCTCTCCCCCTGTCTCCTTTTTCTCTCTCTCTCCCTCCCTGTCCTTCTCTCTCTCCCCTTCACTCTCTCTCTCCCTCCCTCTCTCTCTCCATCTTTCTCTCTCTCCTTTCTCTCTCCCCTTTCTCTCTCTCTCTCTCTTTCTCCTTCTCTCTCTCTCTCTCCATCTTTCTCTCCTCTCTCTCTCCCTCCCTCTCTCTCTTTCCTTTTCTCTCCTTGTCTCTCCTTCTTTGTCTGTCTGTCTGTCTGTCTGTCTCTCCCTCTCTCTCTCTCCTTACCCTTTTTCTCATTCACCTTTTGACTCCCTCACCCTATCTACCAGTTTCCCGCAGGAAGGTGGTGGACAGGGTGAGGGAATCAATGGGTTAAGTTTTTGCATTCCTAGCATGGTTGGCAATGCAGGATGCTGATGGACAGGGTGCGGGAATCAAAGGCTTAAGCTATGTGGCAGAGGACCGTAAGCAATACGTAAATCGACCAGAAATTAGGATGAACAAGGGAATATTTTGCCATCTCTCCCTCGTTGCGTTCTCTTACGTCAGGGACCAGAAAAAAAAGCACACACACACACACACACACACACACACACACACAACACACACACACACACACACACACACACACACACACACACATGCACACATACACACACACAACACACACACACACAACACACACATACACACACACACACAGACACACACACACACACACACACACACTCACACACACACAAACCACGCATATTTATTACAGCCAGACAAGACAGGCGCAAATTTTCGACCACTGACCTTTCATCATCATCATCAGGTGCTCTGCCGCATGGCGTTGGCGATCATGGACTTCCATCTGTCTCTATCTCTCGTTGCCCCTAGCATCTCCCCCACCATCCTCGTCCCCAGCCACTCTGCAAATCCGTCCAGCATTTTCTCCCTGGGTCTACCCGGTACTCTCTTTCCCTCCAGCTTTCCCGTTGTGACCAGGTGCTCCAAATCTCCCTTCCTCATAAAATGGCCTATAAATGTTGCCTGTCTTTTCCTAATCTTCCTTAAGAGTGATCTACTTGTGTCTGCCTCCATCAAGACTGTCTCGTTTGTTTTCTTTGCTGTCCATGGAACTCTCAACATTCTTCTGAGAAACCACATCTCGGCTGCCTCAATCTTGTTCTGGCTTTGCTTGTTGACTGTCCACGCCTCACAACCGTTTAACAGTATTGGTTCTATATGACATTCAAGAACTCTCTTCCTGATGTTAATTGATAGGCAGCCTTGATTTCTTCCTCTTGACCTCCCTCCATCTCTTCTTCCTCTCCTCCTTCTCCTCCTTCTCCTCTTCCTCCTTCTACGACAACAACGACCTTGACCTCGGGACCTTCCTTTCCTTTTCCCCCTTTGCCTCCTCCTACGTCGACGACGACGACCTTGGCGACCTCGACCACCACCGCGGCCACGTCCCTTTCTGCAACTGTGACCTCCCACCACGAAATCAGTCTTATCTAGGATTTTGGGCATTTTGAGATATACATATCACTGGAAAGTGTACATTCTGCTGATTATTTTGATACTTGAATAAAGCTTGTACTAAAAAAAATGTAGAAGTCATGTATGTTTAAAGTCAATAAGTTGTATGACGGCCATTTTTAAAAACGGCCTCTAAAGTTTTTGTGTGCTCTCCTACACATTTTCCTTACATTTCTCTATTTGCTGGCTTTGACCCAGTTTACTTCTAATTTTCGATGTCATTATCTGAAAGGTGCACCAAAGAGCTTTCCGTCAGTAATTACATGTGAGGGTACTGTACAGGTTACGGTTCATAATAAGAGACAAAAATAGGTACATTTGGTAGGAAATTGCGTTCTTTCTGCTGCGATCAGTGCATTAAAATACCGATTTAAATTGATTAATTATATTTTTTTCAAGAAAACAATTTCTGTGGGGGATAGATTATAGTCTACAGAAATCAGTTTTTGAGAAAAAGTCAAAACACCCCAGATAGACCCTCAGTCATCTTTTCAGCTCCAAGAGCTGTTCGACTGACTGCGAGTTAAGACTGATTTTGTGGTGGGAGGTCACAACTGTATAATAGTGTCCTTTCTATTTCAATTGTTTGTCAATTTGTGAGAGTGTGTGCACCTCACAACACTATGGTCGGTGATGACCAGTGTAGATGCATATACGCGTTCTTAAGTGTTTCAGAGGGTGTGTGTGTGTGTGTGTATGTGTGCGTGTGTGTGTGTGTGTGTGTGTGTGTGTGTGTGTGTGTGTGTGTGTGTGTGTGTGTGTGTGTGTGTGTGAATGTGTGGTGTGCATGTGTGGAGTGTGTGTGTTTGTGTTGTGTGTGTGTGAATTGTGTGAATGTGTGGTGTATGTATGTTTATGTGTGTGTGTGTGTGTGTGTGTGTGTGTGTGTGTGTGTGTGTGTGACAGAGAGGAAAGAAAGAGACAGAGAGAGAAAGCGAGAGAGAGAGAGAGAGAGAGAGAGAGAGAGAGACAGACAGACAGACAGAGACAGACACAGACAGACAGACAGACAGAGACAGAGAGAGAGAGAGAGTCACAGAGAGAGAGAGAGTCAGAGTGAGAGAGAGAGAGAGACATGACAATGACAATGACAATGACAATGATGCTTTATTTTTCAACGGTAAAAGCTATTGGCTAGAATCCATTTTTCAAACTTGCCGTTGCTATTCTATACACATGACATTTGTTTACAGTAACAAGTACAGCTCAAGGAAAATACATGTTGAATACTAAAATTAAGATAACATTACAATGAAATCAAGAAACGTACACAGTCAGCACTTAGAGATAGATAGATAGATAGATAGAGAGAGAGAGAGAGAGAGAGAGAGAGAGAGAGAGAGAAAGAAAGAGAGAGAGAGAGTAGATAGTATAGATAGATAGATAGACAGATGAGCAGGTAGATAAGTAAATAAATAAAGAAAGATAATGTTGATAGTGATAATAATAAAAATAAGACGAAGAAGAGGAAGAAGAAGAAGGAAGAGGAGGAGGAGGAGAGGAAAACACAGTAAACAAAATAGACAGACAGACAGAGAGATCAGTGTGTAAGTGTAGTTGAGCGTTTGTTTAGTTTTTTGTTTTGTTTTGTTTTGTTTTGTTTCAGTCTTTTTCTCCTAATTTTTGTATCTGCTGTTTGTTTGTTTGTAACCTTACGCTTGACGAAGTCCAGTTGGCCAAAATTTGCGCCTGTCTTGTCTTGTAGTATTAAATACGCGTTTTGATTCTTCTTTCGTGTTTTTTTCTGGTTCCTGTTTGCTTGAACGCGGGCAGTCACACTTGTTTTTGGATTTTGTTTGTTTGTTTTGTTTGTTGTAGTTGTTGTTGTAGTTGTTGTTGTTGTTGTTGTTGTTTTTACTCACTGCACACATGTTTCTTGTTTGGGCGGGTGGTGCGGTGTTGCAGAACGAAATAACATAACGATTTTTTTCATAGATCGCCTTAAAGGATGGCT
>JAPXFY010000034.1:36476187-36491187 GCA_030674185.1 Monoplex corrugatus
GTTTCTCCCACCATCTCCCCCACCCTCCTTATCCCCAGCCACTCTGCAAGTCCGTCCAGCATTCTCTCCCTGGGTCTACCTGGTGAACATACACAGACCAATAGCCGTGGTACAGCGGTTAGCTCAACGGACTACGGACTGGAAGGTTGTGGGTTCGAATCCCCATCAGTCTTATCAAAATCATTGTGGGATTTTTCGGCTCTAACCGGCTCCTACCCAGAGTTAAGCATGCTATGGGCTCATTGGGAAGACTGGGACCACACAATCTGGTCTCATCCACTTCATGGATGCCTCATTGAGGGTGTGGCTTAAAGGTGACCAACAATGCAGGTGTCTGTATCTCTCAGGCCTGGTTGATGCCAGGATATAATGTGATAGTAAGGGTACGGTAAAGCCCTCTCACACAGTCTCAATCCTAGATGGAACATCAAGATTATCGTCCCTATCGTCGTCCTCCTCATCATCGTCAGATGCCCTGCCGCATGGCGTTGGCAATCATGGTCTCCTATCTGTCTCTATTTCTCGTTGCCCCTAGCATCTCCCCCACCCTCCTCGTCCCCAGCCACTCTGCAAGTCCGTCTAGCATTTTCTCCCTGGGTCTACCTGGTGCTCTCTTTCCCTCCAGCTTTCCAGTTGTGACCAGGTGCTCCAAATCCCCCTTCCTCATAAAATGGCCTATAAATGTTGCCTGTCTTTTCCTAATCTTCATTATGAGTGATCTACTTGTGTCTGCCTCCATCAAGACTGTCTCGTTTGTTTTCTTTGCTGTCCATGGAACTCTCAACGTCCTTCTTAGAAACCACATCTCGGCTGCCTCAATCTTGTTCTGGCTTTGTTGTTGACTGTCCACGCCTCGCATCCGTACAACAGTATTGGTTCTATATAACATTCAAGGACTCTCTTTCTGACGTTAATTGATAGGCATTTGTTGGTAAGAATGCTTTTCATCTTCTTGAATGCTGTTTTGGCTTGGCCGAATCTGCCAGCTATTTCCGATGTGCATCTGACAAGACAGGCGCAAATTTTCGGCCAACTGCCCTTCGTCAAGCGTAAGATCACAAACATAGAAACAAACACCAGATACAAAAATCGTGAGAAAAGGACCAGGGAAGTTTCAGTCTTTTTCTCCTATTTTTTGTATCTAGTATTTGTTTGTTTGTGATGTTACGCTTGACAAAGGCCAGTTGGCCGAAAATTTGCGCCTGTCTTGTCTGGTTGTATTAAATACGCGTTCTTACTCTTTTTCGTGTTTTTTTTTTCCTGGTTCGTGTTCGCTTGAACGCGGGCAGTCACACTTGTATTGGATAATGAAAGGCGAAGTTATGGATTACAATGATGATGATGGTGACGTTGTGCAGTTCCATTTGGACTTGAGACTGTGACACGTCGTTGGGTTTTTATAATTATTTTTGCCATAATTGTATCCCGGTGACAGTCAGACCAGCGGACACAGACACCTAAAAATTAGGTCAGATAATTGGAGCAACACCCTCAATGACCCGTCTATGAAGTGGATGAAACTCCACCGTGTGGTCCCAGTCATTTCAGTAAGCCCACAGTACACTCAGCTTTGTGAAGAAGCCTGTTGGGGCCAACGAATGCGCCATGATAGTGGCATGACTAATGGGGATTCGAACCCTCAATCTCCCGTTCATTAGTCCGTTGCACCAATTTCTTCGCAATGGTGATTGCCGACGTGATAGGCTTTGTACAGAAAACTTATTTTGTCTGGCCATGAATATACTTGGGAAAGTACGATGGTGGTGTCCCGTTGCCTTCCATCGGTTTGTGTAGGGTCTTTCCGCCAGCCTTTGTCGTTCCCACAACAACCTACATGGCAGAAAACTTACTGCCCACGGGGCCGCTGACTTAGGGCAGCAATGAAGGTTCTCCATTCCTGTCTGTTTGGACCATCCTCTGTACAATACCCCGGTGTGTTTCAGGGCCTTGAGGTCTCCTTCCAGCGTCAGGTGTTCTTGACTCTTTTTCTCTTACCTCGTCTTTATGATGTCCCACGGCAAACCGAAAGTCATGCACGTCGGCCACGACACCATTCCCCGTCGAATCTTTTTCCAGTCCGGCGAGGTGGTTCAGACATGCGAGCAGTTCAGTTACCTCGGAATTGACACCTCTTCTCCAAATTCAGTGGTAGACGAACGCTTCGCCAAAGCATGGGCAGTCGCGTAGAATCATTACGAAATTTGCTGGTTGCTTAGGTATGTCATGAACGTTGCGATGGTTGCTAAAAGTCATTACGGAACCAATCGCCGTGGTATAGTGGTTAGCGCAACAGACTAGCGACTGGAAGGTTGTGGGTTCGAATCCCCATCAGTCCCTTCAAAAATATATCATTGTGGGTTTTTTCCCAGAACTAATCGGCTCTTACCCAGAGTTGGGCGTGCTGTGGGCTCTTTGGGAAGACTGGGACCACACAGTCGAGTCTTATCCACTTCACGGATGCGTCATTGAGGGTGTTGCTCAAATGTTCTCACCAGTTGCTCAGGTGTCTGTATCTCTCGAACCTGGTTGACGCCAGGATATATTATGATAGTAAGCGTAGAGTACAGCCCTGTCACGCAGTCTCAATCCTAGATGGAACTCCATAGCATCATGATTATCATCCTCATCGACATCATCATCATGGCATTGTTAAAAAAAAAGAAACTGGAAGTATTGCAACACTGCGCTAGGTGCTGCTTGGTTAGATTTTTTATGATGTAGTAAGAAACTCTGGGAAGAGTTGGACAGCAGAAGGTTCACAGAGGAGAAATCCCCGTCAAGCAAGTGTTTTGGCCCTTAAGAAACATTCACTGGGTGCTGAAATTAGTTATGGAAATGTCAATGGTTGCACAGACTCTTTATTTTTAAAGTTTTGCTGTTGGCAAAACTTCATTTCGAAAGTATCTTTGATAGTTTAATGTCAATACTAAAGTTATGACAATTGTTTCAAATCATTACGAAAGTTGTGGTGGTTGATATCTTAGAGGCATTACGAAAAAGTTGTGCTGGCTGCTTTTTTTTAACCACGAAATTTGTAAAGGACTCTGAGATTCATATGCAAGCCATTTTCATTGTAAAATACGTGTTGAAGCCAGAGGTACCAGGCCTGCAGGTGTCTTCTAACAAACCATGGTACCATACAATATAACAGGGCTGAAATCGGAGGTACCAGGCCTGCAGTGCCTTTTAACAAACCATGGTACCATGCAATATAACAGGGCTGAAGTCAGAGGTACCAGGCCTACAGTCGCCTTTTAACAAACCATGGTACCATGCAATATAACAGGGCTGAAGTCAGAGGTACCAGGCCTGCAGGCGCCTTCTAACAAACCATGGTACCATACAATATAACAGGGCTGAAGTCAGCGGTACCAGGCCTACAGACGTCTTCTAACAAACCATGGTACCATACAATATAACAGGGCTGAAGTCAGAGGTACCAGGCCTACAGTCGTCTTCTAACAAACCATGGTACCATGCAATATAACAGGACTGAAGTCAGAGGCACCAGGCCTACAGTCGTCTTCTAACAAACCATGGTACCATTCAATATAACAGGGCTGAAGTCAGAGGTACCAGGCTTACAGTCGTCTTCTAACAAACCATGGTACCATACAATATAACAGGGCTGAAGTCAGAGGTACCAGGCTTACAGTCGTCTTCTAACAAACCATGGTACCATACAATATAACAGGACTGAAGTCAGAGATACCAGGCCTGCAGGCGCCTTCTAAGAAACCATGGTACCATACAATATAACAGGGCTGAAGTCAGAGGTACCAGGCTTACAGTCGTCTTCTAACAAACCATGGTACCATACAATATAACAGGACTGAAGTCAGAGATACCAGGCCTGCAGGCGCCTTCTAACAAACCATGGTACCATACAATATAACAGGGCTGAAGTCAGAGGTACCAGGCCTACAGACGTCTTCTAACAAACCATGGTACCATACAATATAAAAGTGCTGAAGTCAGAGGTACCAGGCCTACAGGCGTCTTCTAACAAACCATGGTACCATACAATATAACAGGGCTGAAGTCAGAGATACCAGGCCTACAGACGTCTTCTAACAAACCTTGGTACCATGCAATATAACAGGGCTGAAGTCAGAGGTACCAGGCCTACAGGCGTCTTCTAACAAACCATGGCACCATGCAATATAACAGGGCTGAAATCGGAGGTACCAGGCTTACAGTCGTCTTCTAACAAACCATGGTACCATACAATATAACAGGGCTGAAGTCAGAGGTACCAGGCTTACAGTCGTCTTCTAACAAACCATGGTACCATGCAATATAACAGGGCTGAAGTCAGAGGTACCAGGCTTACAGTCGTCTTCTAACAAACCATGGTACCATACAATATAACAGGACTGAAGTCAGAGATACCAGGCCTGCAGGCGCCTTCTAACAAACCATGGTACCATACAATATAACAGGACTGAAGTCAGAGATACCAGGCCTACAGGCGCCTTCTAACAAACCATGGTACCATACAATATAACAGGGCTGAAGTCAGAGGTACCAGGCCTACAGACGTCTTCTAACAAACCATGGTACCATACAATATAACAGGGCTGAAGTCAGAGGTACCAGGCCTACAGGCGTCTTCTAACAAACCATGGTACCATGCAATATAAAGTGCTGAAGTCAGAGGTACCAGGCCTACAGTCGCCTTCTAACAAACCAGGGTACCAAGCAATATAACAGGGCTGAAATCGGAGGTACCAGGCCTACAGTCGTCTTCTAACAAACCATGGTACCATGCAATATAACAGGGCTGAAGTCAGAGGTACCAGGCCTACAGTCGTCTTCTATCAAACCATGATACCATGCAATATAACAGGGCTGAAGTCAGAGGTACCAGGCCTGCAGGCGTCTTCTAACAAACCACGGCACCATGCAACGTAACGCAAAGTGACTACACAGCCATTTACATCAGACAACAATAGCGCTGGCTCATTGAGGTCCATCAGGTGGAGGAGCTCCGGGTCCTACTTCTCAACAGGATGTTTTGAACATGTACTTTCATGGCAGCCGGAACTGGGAAGAAACAGTCATATTCATCACCAGATGTGGATGGACAATGCAGACGGCAAACAACAAAGGAAAAAAGAATTGAGCAAAACAGAAATATATATATATATATATACATAGAAATCATGTTTTACATATATATATATAATATATAATATATAATATATATATATATATATATATATATATATATATATATATATATATATATATATATATGTAAAGAGTAACTTCTATTCATTAGCCAGTTTTTCATTATGCTCGCACGTGCCAGATGAGATAAAAGAGATAAAATTAACTAGTGCCAAGTTCTCAGATAATGATTTTCTTTTTGATAAACTATATTTGTTATAATTATCACACACACACACACACACACACACACACACACACACACACACACACACACACACACACACACACACACACACACACAACGCACACACACACACACTCTCTCTCTCTCTTGCTCTCTCTCCCTCTCTCTCTGTCACACACACACACACGTACACACACAAGCACACACACACACACACACACACACACACACACACACACACACAACACAAGCACACACACCCACAACACACACACACACACACACACACCCACACACACACACACACACACACACACACACACACAGACACACACACACACACATACACGCACGCACGCACACACACACACACACACACACACACACACACGTACGCAACTAAGCAAAGCCAAACTTCCAAGTTTATGCTTGTCTGTTTAATAAACACCTAATTCTTTAACCCCCCATAGAGACAAAGATTGGGCAAAAGATTACAACAAAGAAATAAATAAAACGAAGGGGAAGGCAGCCGGCAAACTAATGAATTTTCATTATTCAATTTGGTGCTTCACATTTAATAACAATACCATAATTTATTCCACCTTCCTCTCATCCCATCTCTTACGAGAGTATAATATAATAAGACATCCACCAAATAAATTCGCAGATTTCTTCAGGTCGCCGCAAAGAGAAGACTGATTCTGCTGGAAACATTGAAAGCCTTTTCACTATCTTCCGCTGTGCAGAGGCTGTTGGAGAGAACACACAAGGTTTACCACAATGGGCACTGCTAGTATACTGCTTCTTCTCTGTGTGATCTGTGAGTATTCTAAAACCAAAGCAGGGGTTGAAATATTGCACTTGTGTTTGATTTCAGTGTGTATTGTAGATACATGTAAAGGGCCCTGTCTTTCTTTGCTTTATTTTTTCTCAGCATGATCACACTTTTGTGTTCTGATTTTTTTTTCTTTTTTGTTCCATTCTTTTCGCCACATTGAAGTCCACATCAATTGTGGCAGTTTTTGCAATTTGATGATGATGATGATGATGATGATGATGATGATAATGTAGGCATGATGTTGTAAATTTCCATTTAGGACTGACTGCGAAACAGAGCTGTACTCATGGTTTGATAGAGTGACTGCCCTTGGTCGCCTAACAGGCATGACCTGTCAACGCTCTGACATTTTTCATCAATTTCAGTTGTGTAGTGTGCATGGACTGTTTTGTGATTTGTCAATATACTTCAAGATGGACTGGTGCTGGATTTTCTACGCTCTGCTGCCCGTCAGGACATTCTTTTTCTTCCTCCTTCTGTCAGTAAGAGTTTTCCTTTTTAGTCTTGACAATCCACGAGTGCCGCCATTTTTCCTTCCCGTGCACTCGAACGCTTTTCCCGTGCGACCTATTTTCTACTGTGAGCACACCAGCGCTGGCCCTGTGAGTGACGTCGGTGGCCCCTGGAATGCGGAAAAAGCAGTCGCCCGTCTTGCCTACACGCGGGATCAACTTTTGGCTTGTAAACAAACCAGCACACGTCTCTCCCCTGCTGTTATCAGCCGTCTCAAAGATTTAAGGATTGGCTACCGTCTGCCGCGTTACCGTTCTTGCCGTGGCGGCAGTAGAAAACTGCGGCAGATACCAGTGATTGCCAGTCAACAACCTTCCCATCAGTCCCTCTTTGTATCAGGCTTTGAACCATGCAGCTCTTCCATCCTTTCACCCTTCCCCAATGTGTCTATCTGCTCCACAGCCCGCCCCTCCCGAGCCAACCTGCATAACTTGATCAAGGTTCCCTTACAGAGCTCCGATTTACTAAACCAGCTCTGTGTGTGCCTGTTCAACGCCAAGTCTGTGGGCGTAGCTCGGAAGCGTACGGCGATCGTAGACTTTCTGACAGATCACGATGTCGACATTATGGTCCTCACCGAGACCTGGCTTAAAGAGTCCGGCGATGAGAGCAAGATGGCGGACTTGACACCACCGGGATATAAACTGTTTTCTTTTCCCCATCAGCTGACTGGCTTGATTAAAGGTGGTGGCGGCATTGCCGTCATCATGAAAGATTGTCTTGCATCTCACACCTCTGTCAACACCTCGTTCTCCTTCACCCACACCTCGTTTGAGGTTGCTGAATTAATGTTGACTGTGCAACGCCAGCAACTTCGATTGCTTTGTGTCTACCGTCCTCCCCCCAGTCAAAGAAATAAACTGACCCACACTATGTTTTTCGATGAGCTCCCAGACTTTCTTGACTATTCCATCACGTGTGAGAGTAATCTTTTGATTGTTGGTGACTTTAATATCCATTATCAAGATCAGCATGACTCCAGAACAAGACAGTTTCGGGAACTCTTGCAAATGTTTAGTCTGTCTCAAGCTGTTAACGAACCTACTTTTCCTAGCAGTGGTCATATTTTAGACCTTGTAATTTTTCGTGACAATGATAATCTTTTACAATCTGCAAAGTGTAGTAATTATCTTATGTCTGACCATATTTGTATTGTCTGTCATCTTAGTGTTCTAAAACAAAAATCAACACCCCAATTCAAATATATTCGTGCCATTCGCCAGATAGATCAGGCAGCATTTTCTCAAGATTTAAAAAGTGTCATTACTCATGATGTTTCTCTTTCTGATCTCAGTCTCGGTTTGCGAACAGTTTTGGATAAGCACGCGCCCTTACGTCAGCACAGGGTGCAGCAACGTCGCTCTGCCCCGTGGTACAGCTCCGTGGCACATGATCTTTTGCAACTTAAGCGTGAGCGCCGTAAAGCTGAGCGTCGCTGGGCATCGTCTCGCCTGACGGTACATAAGCAGATTTATGAAACCGCAAAACAGAAAATTGTCGATCTCGTCCATGATGCTAAAACTAAATTCTATTCTTCTAAAGTTGTTTCAGCAGTATCATGCAAAGATCTTTTTAGAACTGTCACAGGCATGCTGGGAAAGGTTTCCGATGTTACTCTGCCGTCCACACATGAATTATCTCAGTTACCAAAATTGTTTTCCGACTTTTTTACCCAGAAAATTCTGACCATCCGTGATGGGTTTCTGTCATCCTCTGACACAACTGACCAGTCCGTTATTTATAAAGGTACACCACTCTGTCAGTTTACTCCTGTTTCTGAATCATTTGTACGGAAGCTGATTACTGAGTCCCCCAAAGTCTCTTGTATTCTCGACCCCATCCCCACCCCTCTTCTCTATGACCACCTCGACACCCTTCTCCCCACTATCACTCGCATTCTTAATGAATCACTATCTTCAGCTTCTGTTCCCTCTGATTTTAAGACTGCTCTTGTTAAGCCTCTCCTGAAAAAGTCTTCCCTTGACCCCAACGTGTTGAAAAATTACCGCCCCATTTCCAACCTCCCCTTTCTGTCCAAAATTCTCGAGAAAATTGTCCTCCACCAGCTTTCAGCTCATTTGACTGCCAACAACCTTCTATCTCCCCATCAGTCAGCATATCGTCCAGAGCACAGCACAGAGACTGCCATCCTTCGTATCCTTAATGATATTCTCAATTCGTTAGATAAAAAATAAAATTTCTGTCCTCCTCTTGTTAGATCTTTCAGCTGCTTTCGACACCATAGACCATGAAATTCTTCTCTCCCGTTTGGAACATACATTTGGTATTAGAGACTTAGCTCTTAATTGGTTTCACTCTTATCTTTCAGACAGGAAACAGTTTGTGCTAGTGGATAGTCACCGTTCAAATGAAACCTCCCTCGATTTTGGTGTGCCTCAGGGCTCCGTGCTCGGTCCTGTTTTATTCATTCTGTATACTACCCCTCTTTCTGATGTCATCCGCAGCCGTTCCATTTCGCATGAAATGTTTGCGGATGACACTCAGCTCCTTCATTCAGCTTCTGTTGATGACTATCCTGATGCAATTTCTTCTCTCCAAAACTGTACCTCTGACATTGATCTCTGGATGTCATCAAATAAACTGAAACTTAACTGTGACAAGACGGAGGCTATACGTTTCTCACATCATGATATCAACACACTTTCTTCTTCTCTCCCTATAGGTTCTAGTTCCATTGAATTTTCTGACTGTGTCCGGGATTTAGGAGTTCTTTTAGATCATGATCTTTCTATGCAAAAACATGTCACTAAGATATGCCAGCTTTCTTATATGGAACTAAGACGTATTGCTTCTATCCGCCCCTTTCTTACTGAGGAAGCCACTAAAACTCTTATTTCCTCTTATATTCTTTCACGCTTGGACTACTGTAATTCTATTCTAATCGGCTGCCCTTCAGTTGTCATTCAACCTCTCCAACGTGTTCAGAATTCAGCAGCTAGGCTTGTTTGTAAAGCCCCTAGATCCCAGTCATGTTCTCCTCTTCTGAAAAAGTTGCATTGGCTTCCAGTTGAACAAAGAATCAAATACAAATGTTGCTGTCTCTGTTACAAAATTCTTACTTGCTCCGCTCCCTCTTATCTGTCTGAACTTCTTCAAGTGTATGTACCATCCAGAACTCTCCGATCCTCTACCGACACAAGAACTTTTGTGTTCCCCGTTTCAACCGGAAACTGCATGGTCAGAGAGCTTTCTCCCACTCTGCTGCCATGACCTGGAACTCCCTTCCTATCATATTCGCCATAAGCAATGTCTTCCTTCTTTCAAGTCTAGTCTGAAGACCTATCTTTTCACTCAATACTTTCATTGATCTTCTCTTTCTCTTCTCTCTCAGCCCTGATCATCGTTCCTACATATATGTGTGTGTGTGTGTGTGTTTGTGTGTGTGTGTGTGTGTTGTTGTGTGTGTGTGTGTGTGTGTGTGTGTGTGTGTGTGTGAACCATGTTTATGCGAGCAAGAGAGAGGGAGAGAGAGGGAGAGAGGAAAAGAGAGAGAGAGAGAGGCTGTGCGGGAGAGAGAGAGAGTGAGCAAGGAATATCGGGAGCACGGTAGAGAGCGAGAGTATGGTTGGGGTGGGGCAAGAGAGTGAGAGTATGAGTAAGAGTATGTGTAAGCGTGATAGAATTTGATAGTAGAGAAACTGAGTGGTTGAGAGAGGGAGTGTGTTTGGGTCTGTGTGTGTGTGTGTGTGTGTGTGTGTGTGTGTGTGTGTGTGTGAAGAGAGAGAGAGAGAGAGAGAAAATATTTTTGTATGATTGTCACTATTTTTAGTAATACTTGAATTTACTATGTTAATATGTCTTGTTGAACGTAAATTTTATGTTTTATGTTATATAGTGTTAGCAGCGGTATGTTTAAATTTTATGTTGGTGTATCTATTTGTATTTAGTTATATACTGATTTTATGTGAAGCGCTTTGTGCTCTGGAAAGCGCTATATAAATTGCCTTTATTTACTCTACGCTTAGTATCATAATATATCCTGGCGTTAACCAAGCCCGAGAGCTACAGACACCTGCGGTTGTGGTCAGAAGATTTAAGCAACACCCTCAATGATGCATCCATTAAGTGGATGGAACTCGACTGTGTGGTCCCAGTCTTCCCAATGAGCTCATAGCACGATAAACTTACTAGGTAGAAAGAAACTCTAGTGAGAGCTAGACAACAGAAGGTCTTCAGAGAAGTAACCCCCTTTAGACAAGTGTTTCGGCCCTGAATTCCTTACACTCTCGGGGGGCCGGGCCACATCCAGGTCATGACTCCTGGATGCCCTTCTGCTGTTGTCTATTTTTTTTTTCCCTCGCCGGGGAGCGAACCTGGGCGATTCTGCGCTTCAGAACTGCGGTACGCGGTTTTACCAATGTGCTAACGGGGCACCTCCGTATGTGTCAAGTTTGTGTTCCAGCGTACTGTTCCCTATTAGCGCATTCAGCTTAAGGACAAGTTCCTCATCTAATTTCTCCCATTGTTCTTTTGCACCGGCAGGCGGCAAATTGAGTTTTCCACGTTTGGCGTTAAGAGCTTGTGCAAAATCCGCATCAGAACCGTCAGCGTGGATGTCCTTGGCACTATGGTTTAAATCCTGGCCTTTGTCATCCAACGTCTCACCTGCTATCGCAGTGCGCTGCTGCTGGTTCGTATGTGTCTTCAAACAGCCCATTTTTGTCCTGTGGATCTTCATGCCGCGTTTGGTGGTGAATCTCCTTCCACACGCACACGGAAATTCCATCTGGTCATTAATCATGATCCGTTGTGCGTTTCCAGTCGTGATGGAGTCAGTGCCGATGGATTCATCATTCTCTCCCCCTTTCGGTGAATCCTGGGAGCATCTTTCATTTAAAGAACTCGTGGCATGTTATCAAAGGCAAGGTGGGAAGCCAACCCACAAAGCCCGCAGATCTAGTCTTTCCCAGTGTCCTTCGGTCTTTCCCGAATGTCCTCCGAACTATTCCCGGAAGTCAATGGATTGACCATGTGCAGGTAGAAAGAAACTCTAGGGAGAGCTAGACAACAGAAGGTCTTCAGAGAAGTAACCCCCTTTAGACAAGTGTTTCGGCCCTGAATTCCTTACACTCTCGGGGGGCCGGGCCACATCCAGGTCATGACTCCTGGATGCCCTTCTGCTGTTGTCTATTTTTTTTTTCCCACGCCGGGGAGCGAACCTGGGCGATTCTGCGCTTCAGAACTGCGGTACGCGGTTTTACCAATGTGCTAACGGGGCACCTCCGTATGTGTCAAGTTTGTGTTCCAGCGTACTGTTCCCTATTAGCGCATTCAGCTTAAGGACAAGTTCCTCATCTAATTTCTCCCATTGTTCTTTTGCACCGGCAGGCGGCAAATTGAGTTTTCCACGTTTGGCGTTAAGAGCTTGTGCAAAATCCGCATCAGAACCGTCAGCGTGGATGTCCTTGGCACTATGGTTTAAATCCTGGCCTTTGTCATCCAACGTCTCACCTGCTATCGCAGTGCGCTGCTGCTGGTTCGTATGTGTCTTCAAACAGCCCATTTTTGTCCTGTGGATCTTCATGCCGCGTTTGGTGGTGAATCTCCTTCCACACGCACACGGAAATTCCATCTGGTCATTAATCATGATCCGTTGTGCGTTTCCAGTCGTGATGGAGTCAGTGCCGATGGATTCATCATTCTCTCCCCCTTTCGGTGAATCCTGGGAGCATCTTTCATAGCCAGTTAGGGCTGGAAAATCTCGAAAAGATTTTGACAGGACTCATGGGAATTCGAACTCAACACTGTCCAGGGGAATTTGGAGCACCTGGTCACAACGGGAAAGCTGGAGGGAAAGAGAGCACCAGGTAGACCCAGGGAGAAAATGCTGGACAGACTTGCAGAGTGGCTGGGGACGAGGAAGGTTGGGGAGATGCTAGGGACAACGAGAGATAGAGACAAATGGAAGTCCATGATCGCCAACGCCATGCGGCAGGGCACCTGATGATGATGATGAACTGTCCAGTTGGTATCCGTTTCGCTAACCACTACACCATGGTGGCTGGTTCCTTTACGTCTGTACTGGCCCCATAGCTGGGCTTGGAGTTGACTGGTGTGCGTGTTGTGTGTGGCTATGCTCTGGGATTTGTCATCACCCCACCTCAATATTCGCCATGTAAACACGGTAACTGATGACTGGGTCCAAGTGGGTCATGCAGCCCATTGATAGCCACTGTCCCACCCCACCATCATCATCAGGTGCCCTGCCGCATGGCGTTGGCGATCATGGACTTCCAGCCATCTCTATCTCTCGTTGCCCCCAGCATCTCCCCCACCCTCTTCATCCCCAGCCACTCTGCAAGTCCGTCCAGCATTCTCTCCCTGGGTCTACCTGGTGCTCTCTTTCCCTCCAGCTTTCCCGTTGTGACCAGGTGCTCCAAATCCCCCTTCCTCATAAAATGGCCTATAAATGTTGCTTGTCTTTTCCTAATCTTCCTTATGAGTGATCTACTTGTGTCTGCCATCCATCAAGACTGTCTCGTTTGTTTTCTTTGCTGTCCATGCAACTCTCAACATTCTTCTTAGAAACCACATCTCGGCTGCCTCGATCCTGCTCTGGCTTTGCTTGCTGACTGTCCACGCCTCGCATCCGTACAACAGTATATAACATTCAAGGACTCTTTTTCTGATGTTAATTGATAGGCATTTGTTGGTAAGAATGCTTGTCATCTTCTTGAATGCTGTTTTGGCTCGGCCATTAGCGATGTGGCGTCCGGGGTAGAGATAACTGTCTGGCTGGTGGTAGGGCATTGCTGCTCTGGTCCCATCCAGCGGCTTGGGTGTTTCTTGATAACTGATATTTTAACGTGAACATCAAAGTGTGATGAATGATTGATTTGGTTCAGTTTTTACGTCGACACCCACCTCAGGTGATATGGCCGATAGGGATTACCATCCCAGAGAAGTGGGGGAAGTGGGACCTATCTAATCCTATACTGACACCACCAGAACAACAATGATGTTAAGATGGGACGGTGAGAAGGCCAGTTTTAATGTAGGGCACTCCGGGGATTCGAACCCACAACCATTAGCATAGCATGTGAATCCGACGCTCAAACCAACTGAGTTAATGCGGCCCGCATGTCAAAGTGTGAGTGAGCATTTGTATTTATGCATATCGTCAATGTTTGAGTAAGAGTAAGAGTTAGTGTGTGTGTGTGTGTGTGTATGTATATATATATATATATATATATATATATATATATATATATATATATATACATGTGTGTGTGTGTGTGTGCGTGTGTACGTGTGTGTGTGTGTGTGTGTGTGTGTGTGTGTGTGTGTGTGCGTGTGTGCATGCGTGCGTGTGTGTATGTGTGTGGCTTGTTCGGTCCTTTTTTGTATTTTGTCTTAAAACTTTATCAAACTTTATGGAGTTTCTGTTCCTTTAAGTTTAGGTTGAAATTATGGAAAAGGAAACAGACCAAAAGCAAAATCAAACTAGATCTTGGACTCTTAAAGACAGATGAAGTGACACGTCAAAAAGTTAATGTACATGTTTCAAAACAAATTCAGTGCTCTGGAAGACGTTGGTGACAGTGAAGAACAATGGACAAGGTTGAGAAATTCGATAAATGAAGCTTGTGAAGAAATCCCTGTAGAAGATAGAAAAGCAAAAAAGAACTGGATGACAAAAGAAATTCTAGGCTTGATGGAGGAACGGAGGAAGGCAAAGAGAAACGAGGAGATATACAGGAAGATAAACAAAGAAATCAGGAATAGATGCAATGAAGCTAAGGAAGCTTGGCTGAAAACAAAATGCAAAGAAATAGAAGACCAACACAAAACGGATCCTCAGGGTATGTACAGACGAATTGAAGAAACTGTCCACAGGAAAAATACATGCACATCAACTGGTTGCTTGCAATCGAAAGATGGTACGCTTCTCATGGAAAAAGTCAACAAAATATTAGACAGATGGGGAGAGTACATTAAAGACCTTTTTGAAGATGACAGAAACGCAGAACACATTATAAGAAAGAACTTTGAAGGACCACCCATAATGAAAGATGAAGTTAGAGCAGCATTGAAAAAGATGAAGCCAGGAAAAGCCCCAGGACCAGACAAAAATATCACAGAGATGATTGAAGCCCTGGAGGAATTTGGCATAGAAAAAATAACAGTCCTCCTAAATGAAATTTACGACACTGGAAAAATCCCCAAAGATATGTCAAAATCAAATTTCATTGCACTTCCAAAGAAGACAGGGGCTTTTGAATGCAAACACCATCGCAAATCAGTTTGATGAGTCATGTAACCAAGATCC
>JAPXFY010000034.1:36501187-36503687 GCA_030674185.1 Monoplex corrugatus
CAGGTGCTCTAATCCCCTTTCCTCATAAAATGGCCTACAAATGTTGCCTGTCTTTTCCTAATCTTCCTTATGAATGATCTTCTTGTGTCTGCCTCCATCAAGACTGTCTCGTTTGTTTTCTTTGCTGTCCATGGAACTCTCAACATTCTTCTTACAAACCACATCTCGGCTGCCTCAATCTTGTTCTGGCTTTGCTTGTTGACTGTCCATGCCTCACAACCATATAACAGTATTGGTTCTATATAACATTCAAGAACTCTCTTCCTGATGTTAATTGATAGGCATTTGTTGGTAAGAATGCTTTTCATCTTCTTGAATGCTGTTTTGGCTTGGCCGATTCTGCTGGCTATTTCTGATGTGCATCTGCCGTCTGGTGAAATGATCGTTGCCAGATATTTAAACTTATCAACCTGTGTCAAGGTTGTTCCGTTTGCTGTTATTTTGCATGAGGGGATTTCATGTTTTTTACTGATCACCATGACTTCAGTCTTCCTGCTGTTTAGTTCCAACCCTTTACCTTCGCTTTCTATTTCTAGTATATTTACAAGGTTTCGTAGGTCCCTTTCATTTTCTGCAGTTAGCACGGTGTCATCTGCGTATCGAATGTTGTTTATCATTTTTCCTCCAACCTTTGATCCAGGGTCTTCCTCTAGGTTTCTCATGATGTTTTCGCTGTAAAGTGAAAACAGATCTGGTGACAAAACACAACCCTGTCTGACTCCTCTTTTGATGTTTTGAAAGAGCTTATATCGTTTTCTATTCTCATTGCAGCTGTTTGTTCCCAATACATATTTCTGATTATTCGTAGATCTTTCCATCAATATTGAGTCTTTCTAATTGGTTGATCAATTCTTCATGTTTTACCAGATCGAAAGCTTTGGTATAATCAACAAAGCATACATATAAATCCTTACTCATCTCGATTGACCTCTCTATGATAGTTCTTAGGATGTATATGGCATTAATAATTCCTTTCCCTTCTACAAATCCACACTGTTCATCTGCTATTTCTCTTTTGATTCTACAGTGTGTGTGTATTCCTTGTCCTCCTCATCATTCTTAATAGGACTTTTGTTACATGACTCATCAACCAGGTCCGAGAAATACAGACACCTGCGGTGCTGATCAGAAGATTTGAGCAACACCCTCAATGACACATCCGTGAAGTGGTTGAGACTCGGCTATATGGTCTCAGTTTTCCCAATGAGCCCATAGCACGCCTAACTTTGGGTAGGAGCCGGTTAGAGCCGAAGAATCCCACAATGATTTTGGAAGAGACCGATGGGGATTCGAACCAACAACCTTCCAGTCAGTAGTCCGTTGCGTTAACCGCTACACCACGGCGACTGGTCCGAAGAGGTAATTAAATGTTAAAATTAGGTGTTTTCGATTTTTTTTCTCTTTAAAATCATTCTTAAACTGTTAGCTCAGAGCTCACGAGATGTCCCTTCTCCAGGCCACCCGCCTTGCTGCTGACAGACGACTGTATCTCCCCGCGACGCCCTCCGGTGCAAGCGGAAGGAAAAAGTAAAGTAAAGTTAAACTGTTAGATAGGTGTTTTCAGTTAACATTTCAACAAAGAAAAATATTACAATATTAGGAGTTAATAGGATTAACTCCTTGACTCCTGCTGCACCCTTTCCACCAACTGCAAAAGACTTAAAGCCTTTGACTCCCTCACTCTATCCATCAACATCCTGCAGGGAAGCTGGTGGACAGGTTGAGGGAGTCAAAGGGTTAAGTTTTTGTTTTGCTAGCATGGTCGACAATGGTTGACAATGCAGAATGCTGGTGGACAGGGTGCAGGAGCCAAAGTGTTAAGCCTGTGCAGGAAACTTACAATATCAGTTTTAATCCCCAAATCAACCCCTCGGAAATAGCTGGCAAAATCGGCCAAGCCAAAACAGCATTCAAGAAGATGACAAGTATTCTTACCAACAAATGCCAATCAATTAACATCAGAAAGAGAGTCCTTGAATGTTATATAGAACCAATACTGTTGTACGGATGCGAGTCATGGACAGTCAGCAAGCAAAGCCAGAGCAGGATCGAGGCAGCCGAGATGTGGTTTCTCAGAAGAATGTTGAGGGTTCCATGGACAGCAAAGAAAACAAACGAGACAGTCTTGATGGAGGCAGACACAAATAGATCAATCATAAGGAAGATTAGGAAAAGACAAGCAACATTTGTAGGCCATTTTATGAGGAAGGGGGATTTGGAGCACCTGGTCACAACGGGAAAGCTGGAGGGAAAGAGAGCACCAGGTAGACCCAGGGAGAGAATGCTGGACGGACTTGCAGAGTGGCTGGGGATGAAGAGGGTGGGGGAGATGCTGGGGGCAACGAGAGATAGAGATGGTTGGAAGTCCATGATCGCCAAAGCCATGCGGCAGGGCACCTGATGATGATGATGATGAATCAACCCCTCACACTCTTACCTCCTATTTCGGCGGGTAGCAGCAAACACAGTGCAGAGACAAATGATGGGACGACTACAGCGT
>JAPXFY010000034.1:36506187-36513687 GCA_030674185.1 Monoplex corrugatus
TCATCGCATCATAACGTGTTCCTTACACTGTAAAGCACAAGGGTGGCGAGATTTCATGGGTTCCCCCCCGTTGGGTTGCCGGGGGCTCTTTCAGTATAAATAGTATCCCCACCTTCTGGAAATTCTGTGCTAGAAATTTCCTCCTTTCTGTCACTCTCTTTGTTTCTGCCTTGTTGCCTTGCTTTCTATCATTTCTACTTATTTTCTGGCTTAATGGTCCATTCACCTGTATTTTTTCGATAAAGTCTTACGTGCTTTTCTTCGGATTGATAATTGGGTACATGTGTTAAGTGCATTTTTGGCTCTAAGGAGATGAGATATGCGGAAGCAATTTTAGGTAATTTATGCCTGTTTTTCATAAATGTTTTGGTGTCCTTATGTGTGCTTATATTTGTATTCAGGTGTGTTTTTTAAATCTCCCCTGTGCGATAAATCGGACGGAATGGTCCTACGCCAGGGGCATGTCCTTGGATTGTGTGCGCGAACGCATTGATATGTGTGCTTAATTTTCTTTTCTTTTTTCCTGTTGAAGTTTTGTGTGTTTTGAAGCGGTTATAGCCCTGATATGGCTCTGCGCAGTCGGCTGGACTTTAAACAACAATAAAAGAAAGAAAGAAAGATTTCATGGGTGTTGCAAGTAAGAGACCAAACAAACTGGATATCAACATCAACGGAACCCAGTTGAAGCAAGCCAGTGAATTTAAATACCTGGGCAGCATCTTCACTGAAAATGGCAAACTAGACAGAGAAATCGAGACCAGATGCCAGAAAGCCAACGCAGTCAGCTACCAACTTGCCCCACTCCTGAAACACCCCAGCATTCCCACCAGCACTAAGGCGAAACTCATCAACGCCATTTTTCTACCAACGCTGACATACCAGTGCCAGACATGGTCCCTAACTAAAGTCCTGGAGAGAAAACTGGTCACCTGTGAAATGAAATGCCTGAGGAAAGCAGTAAACAAGACAAGGCGGGACAAGATCAGAAATGAGGTGATACGAGACATGGTAGGAGCAACACCAATCCTACAACACATCGAACATATGAGGATCAAGTGGTTCGGACACCTCACACGTGTGCCCCTAAACCAACCAGCTCTTCGGGCATACAACACCAGATACTCTGGCTGGAAAGCCAGAGGAAGACCAAGACGACGATGGAGCGACTCCGTGGCAGACACCCTAAGAGCTCACGAGATGTCCCTTCTCCAGGCCACCCGCTTGCTGCTGACAGACGACTGTATCTCCCCGCGACGCCTACCGGTACAAGCGGAAGGAAAAAGTAAAAAGTAAAAGTAAGTTGCCATGTGACCGTTTCATCGTTATCATCGTGAGACTGATGGTGTTGCAGCAAGTGGTTGCCGATGCCTCACACGTGGGATGTGGACAGGTAGACTGTGGGGACTTTATGCAGTACGTGTGTAACTACTACCACAGGTAAGACAACCATTGTAAGAACCTATTTCATCATCATCATCATCATCATCATCATCATCATCGTCATCCATCATCATCCATCATTATCCATCATCATCATCATCCATCATCATCATCATCGTCGTCATCATCATCATCATCATCATCATCATCATCATCATCATCATCATCATCATCATCATCATCATCATCACCATCATCCATCATCATCCATCATCCATCATCATCCTCATCATCATCATCATCATCATCATCATCATCATCATCATCCATCATTATCCATCATTATCCATCATCATCCATCATCATCCATCATCATCCATCATCATCGTCGTCGTCGTCGTCGTCGTCATCATCATCATCATCCATCATCATCATCATCACCATCATCCATCATCCATCATCATCATCCACCATCATCGATCATCATCATCATCATCATCATCATCATCATTCATCATCATCATCATCATCATCATCATCATGTCGTCGTCGTCGTCGTCGTCGTCGTCGTCGTCATCATCATCATCCATTCCATCATCATCATCATCAATCCATCATCATCATCATCATCAAGTGCCTTGCCACATGGCGTTGGCGATCATGGCCCTCCATCTGTTTCTATCCCTTGTTGCCGCCAGCACATCTTCCACCCTCTTTGTCTTCAGCCACTCTGCAAGTCCGTCCAATATTTTCTCCCTGGGTCTACCTGGTGCTCTCTTTCCCTCCAGCTTTCCTGTTGTGACCAGGTGCTCCAATTCCCCTTTCCTCATTAAATGGCCTATAAATGTTGCCTGTCTTTTCCTAATCTTCCTTATGAATGATGTTCTTGTGTTTGCCTCCATCAAGACTGTCTGGTTTGTTTTCTTTGCTGTCCGTGGAAATCTCAACATTCTTCTTAGAAACCACATCTCAGCTGCCTCAACCTTGCTCTGGCCCCGCCTGCTGACAGTCCACGCCTCACAACCGTATAACATTATCGGTTCTATAAACATTCAAGAACTCTCTTCCTGATGTTAATTGATAGGCATTTGTTGGTAAGAATGCTTTTCATCTTCTTGAATGCTGTTTTGGCTTGGCCGATTCTGGTGGCTGTTTCTGATGTGCATCTGCCGTCTGGTGAAAAGATCGTTGCCAGATATTTAAACTTATCAACCTGTCTCAAGGTTGTGCCGTTTTCTGTTATTTTGCATGAGGGGGTTTCATGTTATGAGCAGTTAATGTAGACCCTCGTGGTGATGCCGGGAGCTCTTTCAGTATGAAGAGTATCTCCACCTTCTGGAAATTCTGTGTGAGAAATTTCCTCCTTTCTGTCATTCTCTTTGTTTCTTTCTTCGTCCTTTGCTTTCTGTCAATTCTTCCTATCATTTTCTGCCTTGCTGGTCCATTCACCTGTAGGCCTATGTGTTCGACAAAGCCTTGCGCACTTTCTCTTAGGATTGATGATTGGGTATTTGTTGACTGCATTTCTGGCTCTAGGGAAAACAGATATGCTGAAGCAATTTTAGTAATTTAGGCCTGTTTTTATATATGTTTTAGTGTCCTTAGTTATGTTTAAATTTGTATTCAGGTATGTTTTTTAAATCCCCTGTGTGATAAATTGGACGGAGGTGGTCAACGCCAGGGTTATCTCCTTAGATTATGTGCGCGAATGCATTGATAGGTGTACTTCATTTTCTTTAACATATTTTTCCCATCAACTAAGTAACATAACTCTTGAGAGTCACGGAGTTATCTCCCATGTAGAATTTCTCAAACCCAACACAGTTTGCGCTGCAAACTGTGTTGGGTTTGAGAAATTCTACATGGGAGATAACTCCGTGACTGCAAACTGTGTTGGGTTTGAGAAATTCTACATGGGAGATAACTCCTTGACTCTCAAGAGTTATGTTATTTAGTTGATATTTAAAAATTCTCCCTGCTTCCTTCTTATTTCCTTTGATGTTTTTTCCCGTTGAAGTATTGTGTATGTTTTGAAACAGATATGGCTCCACGCAGTCAGGTGGGCTTTAAACACGAACAGCAGTAACAGTTAAGACAGGAGTTGTGAGGAATCATCTCCAGCAGACGAGACAGTCAAAGAACAGTTCCACAGCTATTTAACTGACAGTTGTCGAGACACGAGTTTTTGTCATACAGGGGAGCGCAATCCGATAAGACAATGAGCAATGGGTTATGTCTAGTTATGTCCCTTCGACCATTGTGACAAGACTTTTAGGCTTATAGACAAGGTAAAAAACAATCTAGGTAGGGCCTCAGGATCTGGCCATCTCATGGGTTTCTGCGCAGGCTTAAGGCTTGTGTCACGGTCACCATACACATGGCACCTGTGACGTTAGTGCATATGGAATTCGTTCCGAGCGCGGAGACGTCATCTTGAGAAACTGAAACTGAAATTGAAACAAGACTTGTCTTGTCTTATCTTGTCTTGTCTGGTTGTATTAAATACGCGTTCTGATTCTTTTTGTTGTTGATGTTGTTTCGTTTCGTTTTGTTTTGCTTTGTTTTGCTTTGTTTTGCTTTGTTTTGCTTTGTTTTGTCTGGCTCCTGTTTGCTTGAACGCGGGCAGTCACGCTTGTTTTGGGCCTCAGCACTTTGTGTCCAAACATTTTTGTCACAGATAAAGAGACAGAGAGACACACACACAGAGAAATATCTCTATCCGGTCAATATGAAATAATCTCCCTATTTCTAGAAGAGACATGAACATTGTTTGACGTCTGCGTGTAATGGTAATTGTGACTGAGGTGTGTCTTTATTTTTCAACAGCACGATGACACAGACGCCTTATGAAAATGGGACCTCTTGTGCCAAATGCCCAAAGACATGTGTCGATGGACGTCTTTGCGGTAAGCTTTGTATTTTCTTCCTTTCTTCTTGTCCGTGTATATGTCTGTGTCTGTCTATCAGTATCTGTCTGTCTGTCTATCTCTCTGTCAATGTCTGTCTGTCTGTCATGGCTCATGGGTCTTCACGTTAGACATTAGTTAGGCATACTGGTCCTTTATCGCCTGGTATGGGTCTTCATGTAAGACAGTATTCATTACTGATCCTTTATCACCTTGTATGGGTCTTCAAGTTACATGTAGAGAAACGAGGAGATATACAGGAAGATAAATCAAGAAATCAGGTATAGGTGCAATGAAGCTAAGGAAACTTGGCTGAACACAAAATGCAAAGAGATAGAAGACCGACACAAAATGGATCCTCAGGGTATGTACAGACGAATTGAAGAAATTGTCCACAGGAAAAATACATGCACATCAACTGGTTGCTTAAAATCGAAAGATGGCACGCTTATCATGGAAAAAGACAAAATACTGGACAGATAGGGAGAGTACATTAAAGACCTTTTTGAGGATGACAGAAACGAAGAACACATTATAAAAAAGAACTTTCAAGGACCACCCATAATGAAAGATGAAGTTAGGGCAGCACTGAAAAGGATGAAACCAGGAAAAGCCCCAGGACCAGACAACGTTACTACAGAGATGATTGAAGCCCTGGAGGAATTTGGCATAGAAAAAATAACAGTCCTCCTAAATGAAATTTACGACACTGGAAAAATCCCCAAAGATATGTCAAAATCAATTTTCATTGCACTTCCAAAGAAGACAGGGGCTATAGAATGCGAACTCCATCGCACAATCAGTTTGATGAGTCATGTAACAAAAATCCTGTTAAGAATAATCATGATGAAGATGACAAGCATTCTTACCAACAATGCCTATCAATTAACATCAGGAAGAGAGTCCTGGAATGTTATATAGAACCAATACTGTTATACGGATGTGAGGCGTGGACAGCCAACAAGCAAAGCCAGAGCAAGATTGAGGCAGCCGATTTGTGGTTTGTAAGAAGAAAGTTGAGAGTTCCATGGACAGCAAAGAAAACAAACGAGACAGTCTTGATGGAGGCAGACACAAGTAGATCACTCATAAGGAAGATTAGGAAAAGACAGACAACACTTATAGGCCATTTTATGAGGAAGGGGGATTTGGAGCACCTGGTCACAATGGGAAAGCTGGAGGGAAAGAGAGCACCAGGTAGACCCAGGGAGAAAATGCTGGACGGACTTGCAGAGTGGCTGGGACGAGGAGGGTGGGGGAGATGCTAGGGGCACACGAGAGATAGAGACAGATAGAAGTCCATGGTCGCCAAAGCCATGCGGCAGGGCACCTGATGATGATGATGATGATGATGATGATGATGAGATGATGATGATGATGATGATGATGGGTCTTCATGTAAGACAGCAGGCATACTGATCCTTTATCGCTTGGTATGGTGGTCACAGCCCTCAAATTTAAAAAAAACATGTATCGATCTTTGATGTTTTGATCATAATTGTTTGTATGTTTTACCGAGGTGAATGTGTATAGAAATAATCTGTAAACCACGGAAAACAGTGTAGACTCGCCCGCCATTTCGTAAACCATATAATTATGTCAGGCTAGCTTCCTCTATACGTATGTCTATTAAGTCATTTACTATGCAGATATTTAGATGTAGTGTTTGGGAGGAGTCCCAGTTAAAAGTCACTGTAGTGTTGACAGATTAGATCTTCAGGATTGAAATCAGAAGTGTGTAAGCTTAGTCTTAGATCTCTCAAGAGGTGAGCAAAATAGTCTAGTAGTAGAGCTAGGAGTCCAGATGGGCAATGTAAGTCCATGTAAATTTGTCTCGTGAGGTAAGCTTCCTGATATTTGGGTAAATAACTATAAATGGGTAAATTGAAAATTGGTGGCAGATAATTTGAGCGGATAAACTGTTTCTGGCGATATAATAAACCATAAAAAATACGTTTTGTAAAAACGGTTACCGAGAAAGAGAAAAGACGCTAGATTCATGTTGAGCAGCATACGGTAGCGATTTTTGGCAAAGTTTTGGGAGCTGCGTTTCTTAGAGACAATACGTAAGAAAACAATGATGATGTGCTATGGCAACGAGGACATGATTTGCTTTACGTGTTGCATGCAATGACGTAGTTATGTAAAAATACGTAAGAAGTAATGATTGGGTGCTATGGCAACGAGGACAATAACTTTGGGAGAATAACGGTATGAGACGAGGACACCAGACACAGAGGACGGGGGGGGGGGGGGGGGGGTGTCTCTGCGGGGGAGAGACTGCGAGATCTGTGCAACGGCGCCACAGGTTATGTGGTGATCCAGCAGGCTTTTTTTTTGTGAGACCCGAAAGCTTTGTTCGTCGGAGCCAGAGGCTATGTGGTGATAGGGCATCTTCTCTGAAAGTGAGAAGTTTGTGCGTTTGAGTCAGGGGTTGTGTGGTGATCCGGCAGTCTTCTCTGAAAGTGAGAAGTTTGATCTTCGAGCTGGAGGCTGTGTGATGATCTTGCAGACTTCTAGGATTCGCAGGGTATCCCTATGGCGGCTCTTTACCGCCACCCAACAAGAACAGTGGCTACTGTGGCTGATTGAAGTGTGGGCTAAAACGGAGAAACACTGTCAGACTTCAGTGGATAAGGCTGTGCTGGATTCTGTTGGAGTAACTGGGGTGGTAATAGGGTCACATAGGACACTGTGGATTTAGATCTGCTATGTACTGTTTCTGCTGAGAGCGTTCTCTGCAGGTTGATATAGTCTTGTTTGATAGAAGAAACATTATTAACGTCTTTACTCATAGCTTACATAGATCTTATTTGTTGGTTGTTGATGTTGCCAATGGCTTCTTGGGGTTGTTTTCCATGAGGACTTGAATGTAAGCTCTATTTGTTGGTTGTTGATGTTGCCAATGGCTTCTTGGGGTTGTTTTCCATGAGACTTGAAATGTGTGACGCATCTGACCGGATGTTGAGGTCCAGAATTGATGATATACAGAATGAGCTACAATTGGATGATATACAGAATGAGCTACAATTGGATAATATACAGAATGAGCTACAATTGGATGAAGGCAAAACTTAAGCGATGCTCATTGGCACAAAACACAAGCTTTCTACCACAAACGTTTGCTCCAGCCGGATGAGTGAAGCTACGAGAATTTGTCATGCTATATATGTATATGGGAACGCCAAGGACTGCAGTAACTATAGAACCATCG
>JAPXFY010000034.1:36518687-36521187 GCA_030674185.1 Monoplex corrugatus
ACCTTGAAAAAAAAAGAACAAACAAAGTGATAGACTTAATTGAGCATGTCGGACTGGGTACATCGCTGGCATGAAAGACAACCGACGGACCATCAGAAGCACAGAATGGCAGGCAACAGAGGGAACAAGATCAGTTGGAAGACAGAAAAGTTGTTGGTGAGATGGCAGTAGGTGGTAACAAGGGAGAACGTAGTCAAGGACAGCAAAAGACAGAAAGCTGGAGGACTATTTCTTGCGGTGGAAGGATACAGCCTGGAAGAAGAGAAAGAAAAAAATGTGTTCACTGTTGTGACAGTCCACATGGTCCTTGCTTTACGTCAAGTTTTATTTCAGCTCAACTGGACAAAATCTGGAAATCCAATCTACCAGACAACCTGAAAAGGAACTTCTTCCGAGCAGCAGTAGAGTCTGTTCTTACATATGGCTCAAATTCTTGGACCCTAACAACGACATTGGAGAAGAAGATTGATGGAGCATATACACGAATGCTGCGTGCAGCCCTGAACAAATCCTGGAGAGAACATCCAACTAACAAAGAGTTATATGTAAGATTCCACCAATCAGTAAATCAATACGTCAATAAAGACTGCGCTTCGCGGGACACTGCTGGCGTAGCAAAGAACTGGTGGGGGATGTTCTACTATGGAGACCCAGCCATGGCAAACAAAGACCAGGACGTCCAAAGAAGACCATCATCGACCAACTGATGGATGATACGGGCTGTCAGTATGATGAACTACCTACTGCAATATCTGACAGAGAAGGATGGAAGAAACGTGTCATGGATAGCCGAGCAAGCTCGACATGATGATGATGATGATTATTTCAACTGAAACTTTTTCAACGTTGCAGAGACTTAAAGATGTAGAACTTGTAAATTGTTTGTAGTTTTGTTAAGTGTAAACAGGAACATCGTTTGATTGACTCTAGTTTCTTATTTTTCTTTTGTCTGTTTATTTTTTGGTCAAACAGACAGACAAACACACATGCACGCATACACACAGGTTCACACACAAGCATAAACATATACATGCAAGCACATGAATGTACACATACTAACATACACATTATGAAAACTGTGCAAAAGCCGCCGTGGCAGTTAAGGTGGTGTAGAAAATGGGACCAAACGATAATGAAGGTGAGCACAAAGAAAATCTGTCTAGATGCCAATATGATGATGATGATGACGATGATGACGATGACGATGACGATGACGACGACGACGACGACGATGATGATGATGATGACGACGATTATGATGACGACGACAACGACGACGATGATGATGGTGATGATGATGATAATGACGACGACGAAGACGGTGACGACAGACGACGACGACGACGATGATGATGATGATATTGGTGATGATGATGATGATGGTGATGGTAATGGTGATGGTGATGGTGATGATGATGGTGTTGAGGAGGAGGAGGAGGAGGACGACGACGACGACGATGAGGATTAGGAGAAGGAGCAGGATGACGGTGATGATGATGATGATGGTGATGATGATGATGCCATGAAGTTCCATCTAGGATTGAGACTATGTTGACAAGGCTGTAGTCTATACTTACTATCGTAATAATTATATACTCAAACGTCAACCAGGCCCGAGACATACAGACACCGGAGTGTTAGTCAAAGACTTGAGCAACATCCTGAGAGACGTATCCGTGAAGTGGATAAGACTAAACTGCATGGTCCCAGTCTTCCCAGTGAGCTCGTAATACATTCAACTCTGCATAGAAGCTGGTTGGAGGCGAAAAATCCCACAATGATTTTTGAAGGGACTGACGGGGATTCAAACCCATAACCTTCCAGTCGGTAGTTCGTTGTGCTGACCACTAAACCACGGCGACTGGTTTTGGACCTACTTCTTGTTGAGCGAAGATGGTGCGACTGGATGATTTCTGCTGCTTTTGCTGGTGAGTTTAAAAAAAAAAATTTTTTTGCCCAATCGTTCTCATGCAATAAACACAAAAACAAAACGAAACAAAAAAGTTGTTTCAGTAAAATAAGAAAAAAAGAATAACAACACGTATTAAATACAACCAGACAAGACAGGCGCAAATTTTCGGCGCAGAAGGAAAGTTTCAGTCTTTTTACTCCTAATTTTTTGCCTCTGGTGTGTGTTTGTGTGTGATTTTACGCTTGACAAAGGCCAGTTGGCCAAAAATTTGCGCCTGTCTTGTCTTGTATTAAATACGCGTTCTTAGTCTTTTTTGTGTGTTTTAAACTGGTATACGCGTAGACCCAGGGAGAGAATGCTGGACGGACTTGCAAGGTGGCTGAGGATGAAGAGGGTGGGGGAGATGCTGGGGGCAACGAGAGATAGAGATGGTTGGAAGTCCATGGTCGCCAACGCCATGCGGCAGGGCACCTGATGATGATGATGATACGCGTTATTAGTCTTTTTTTCGTTTTAAACTGGTTCCTGTTTGCTTGAACGCAGGCAGTCACACTTGTTTTGGGTTTCAGCACATTGTCCGGAAATAGA
>JAPXFY010000034.1:36526187-36536187 GCA_030674185.1 Monoplex corrugatus
GAATGCAACACGACATGCCTGAATGGTGGCAAGAGGAAAATCAACAGTTGTGAATGCGACTGTCCCACAATGTGGGAAGGCGAGGACTGCAGCAAGAGAGGTACGACACAGCATCTTTTTTTGTGTCCAACACACTTTTGGGTTTTTTTTCAATGAGACCTTTTTTTTACAACGTGGACTTTTTGCATATAGAGTATAAGGTGCAGTTAGACTCGATTTGGTTGTTTTTTTTTAATAGATATTATGATGATGATGATGATGATGATGATGATGATGGTGGTGGTGATGGTGATGATGATGATGACGACGACGACGGCGATGATGATGGTGATGATGATGATGATGACGACGACGACAACGACGATGATGACGACGACGACGATGACGACGACGACGATGATGATGGTGATGATGGTGATGGTGAAGAGGGTGAAGAAGGTGAAGATGATGATGATGGTGTAGGGGGTGTGGTGGTGATGGTGATGGTAGTGGTGGTGGTGGTGGTGGCGGCGGTGGTGCTGGTGATGGTGATGATGATGATGGTGATGGTGATGATGATGATGATGGTGATGGTAATGGTGATGGTAGTGATGGTGATGGTGATGCTGCTGCTGGTGCTGCTGATGCTGATGATGATGATGACGACAATGATGAGGATTATGTTTGATGATGATGGTGATGATGATGGTGATGATGATGATGATGGTGATGGTGATGGTAATGGTGATGGTGATGGTGATGATGGTGATGCTGATGCTGCTGCTGATGACGACGACGACGACGATGATGATGATGATTATGTTTGATGATGATGATGATGATGATGATGATGATGATGATGATGATGATGATGATGATGATGATGGTGATGATGATGATGATGATGATGATGATGATGATGGTGGTGGTGGTGGTGATGGTGATGATGATGGTGATGATGATGGTGATGATGATGATGGTGATGATGATGATGATGATGATGGTGATGATGATGATGATGGTGATGATGATGATGATGATGATGATGATGATGGTGGTGGTGATGGTGATGGTGGTGGTGAGAAGTAACAATACCACAAGACATGACCGATGCCAAGATCGGCACCCTCTATAAGAACAAGGGGGGACAGAAGCCACTGCAATGTGTTTCCCTACTGACCATCGTAGGCAAACTGAACGCCCGAATCGTGTTGACGCACCTCCAAAAGCTAGCTGAGTGCATGGCTGCAGACAGGAGCTGGAAAAGACGGCTGCATTCATCGCCCGGACTCAGATGATTGTGTATCAGCGTACGCCAAGAAGAAGATGAAGAAGAGCGCATCTTCCTTGAATCCTGGTGTGCCTTCCAATCAGAACGCTCCACAATGGACATAACTTTTTCCCTTGAACTACAGGAGAAATGCAGAAAACAGCAAAAGCCCCTCTATACATCGCCTTCATCGATCTCACTGACGCCTTTGATCTGGTCAGCAGGGATAAACTATACAACATTTTCCTGAAAATAGGATGCCCCCCAAAGCAGTACAGCCTGATCAGATCATTCCATGACGATATGAAGGTAACCATCCAATCAGAGGGCAGCTTGTCCGAACCCTTTGACATTAAAAGCGGCGTCAAGCAAGGCTGTGTTCTTGATCCTGCTCTGTTTGGCATCTTCTTCTCTGTGCTCCTGAAGCATGCTTTTGGGACTGGAACGGAAGGAGTGTACCCACGCACCAGATCTGACGGGCGATTCTTCAGCCTCACAAGACTGAAAACAAAGACAAAGGTTCGCGAGGCCATTAAGAGAGACCTGCTCTTCGCCAATGCTGCAAAACCAAAGCAATAAAACAACCCAGCTGCTTCGGGCTTGTTGTCTGGCAACGATAACGAGCCGTTAAATAAAGGTTGCATATACAAATACAAAAAACAGATAACTGACCAACCAGCCAGAAAAAGAAACAAACAAACTGATTTCTGGAAACGTGAAAACATCTGCTACGCACGCTCGCCGATGATGCAGTTTGTACAACATCATTGTGGAACGCTGTCAACTGGCCTAATAGCTTGAGTTCTCTGTGCTCCACTAAACAGCCTATTATGTGTAATGCTCAGTGACTACTCATAAGTTTGGAGAAGAACACCAAACAAGAGTATAGTTTCATATTCATATTCATTTCTTTTGTAATAGTGAATTTATTATGTGAAACTCGGGCTGCTGTCACTTTTAAGAGCGTGTCGCCACAGTTAAACGCCACCCAATTTTTTCCAAGACTTCAGAAAGACAAGAAGACTAACTGGCCTTTAAGTGGAGGGACATGAGAAATCAACCAATCTCTTGGATGTTTTCAACTAGGGCAGCCAGACGAATGCTCTGCTCTTCACAATTTTCAACTGCCGTGAGATCTTCAGTGCGCGTGGGTCAAAAGGCACATAGGTCCGACTCGTTTTTTGTCCCCTTTTGAAGGACTAGAAGTTCAGTTGGATTTTTCTTGTCAAACTGGGGAGAAAAGTCGAGGCTTTAACGTGACAGAAACTCTGGAATCTCGAGTTTAGTTATTTGCAGGCAAACATCTGAACAATTCTACTGCCAGTCTTCTCTTAAAAAAAAAAAATTAAAAAAAAGGGTCGCCCAATGTGGAAATCATCGCACGCGGACAATCCCATATGCCCTCGAGCCAAATCTATCAGGAAATTATCTGACTCCTTGAGTCTGCGCAAAACTCTGTGTGCTAGCAATGTCTTGAAATAAGGAAGGGGTGGTGGTGGTGGTGGTGGTGGTGGTGGTAAACATCTATGAAACACGAAGCTGACACCCACCAGAACGATAGAAACATTCAGGTGGGCAGCGGCCATGCCAGTGTTTAATGTTGTGGTTTGGGATTGAAAAGAAGACGTCAGATCTGACACCCCAGCTCTGACGAAAGAATCAAGAAGTTAGCGTAATAATGGTAATAACATTCTTTTGTTTCTGTGTGACAGAGCCTTGCCCACCTAAGGACTTGAAGTGGTGGTGTTCTGTCGTTAAATCCCCGGCAGACAAGGACAGTGGATGCCATAAATACGAATCCTTTCGTCTCCAATGCCCCTACAAATGTGGCCTGTGCCCCTGTGAGCTTGACTGTTTGTCTCTCTGTTATTACTGTTTTTCGCCTATTTTCTACGCCACCTAAATGACTGCAGAAACTTCAGTTTCAGTTTCAGTTTCTCAAGACGACGACTTCGTGCTCGGAACGAATTCCATATGCACTTACGTCACAGGTGCCGTGTGTATAGTGATCATGGCACACGCCTTAAGCTTGCACGTAAATCCATGAGCTGGCCAGGTTCTGAGGCCCTACCTAGCCTATGTTTAATCTGATGATGACAATAGACACGGTAGCCATGATGCTATGGAGTTCCATCTAGGATTGAGACTGTGTGACAAGGCTGCACTATACGCTTACTATCATAATGTATCCTGAGAACAACCAGGCCTGAGAGATACATACAGACACCTGCGGTGTTGGTCAGAAGATTTGAGCAACACCCTCAGTGATGTATCCGTGAAATGGATGAGACTCGACTGATCAGTCCATAGCACGCCCGACTCTGGGTGGGAGGTGGTTAGGGCCGAAAAATCCCACAATGATTTTGAAAGACCTGATCGGGAATCAAACTCATACCCCTCGCAGTAAGTAATCTGTTTCACTGGCCACTACACTATGGCGACTGGTCAATCTGTCTGTCTGTCTGTCTGTTTGTCAGCATGTCTGTATGTGAGTGGAACCTCGTGCTTACTATTCTTGAGTAATTATGCTTAAGTTTCAGTTTCAGTTTCTCAAGATGATGTCTCCGCGCTCGGATTGAATTCCATATGCACTAACGTCACAGGTGCCATGTGATGGAGAAGAGCCAGAATAATCACGGCACAAACCTTAAGCCTGCGCATAAACCCATGAGCTGGCCAGGTCCTGAGGTCCTGCCTAGATAGTTCCATAACCCTGGGGTCATAGGGGAGTGAGGTGGCAGATACCTCAACTTTTCCGGGGGCCAGCACCATGAGGGCGGCGCCCATCCCCCTCGTTATCGTCATCATCATCATCATCATAGCATCATGGTTATCATCGTTATCGTCATCATCATCATCATCATAGCATCATGATTATCATCCTTATCGTCATCAATATCATCATCATAGCATAATGATTATCATCCTTATCGTCGTCATCATCATAGCATCATGATTATCATCGTTATCGTCATCATCATCATAGCATCATGATTATCATCGTTATCGTCACCATCATCATAGCATCATGATTATCATCGTTATCGTCACCATCATCATTGTGTTGAGAAAAAATGTCCCAAACTCTGTAATCACTAAACTGACCCAGAAAAAGGGACAGTTGAACAACAAGAACAAAAACAACAACAACAACAACAACAGCAGCAGCAACAACAACAACAGCAACAACAACAACCACAACAATAACAACAACAAAAACAATACTGTTAGTTACTTTTTGACCGTTTTTGCCGCCTCTGTCTGTCTGCCAGCATATTTGTCTGATTGTCTGTCAATCGCATGACTATACATGTACAGGAGGGGTGTAAAAGTAGGTATACAGCAAGTATCACATCATTATTATAATGCTTGATTCCGCTCTCGATTAGAGGAGTGTGTGAATACCGACGGCAAGCAATTTGAGTATCTGAGGGATTAAGGCTGTGCTTGTTATTACATGTATATGCAATATTCATTTGTTTGTATAATAAATGCAATGAGTATTGTACGTGTTTTCTTTTTTCATAACTGTATACCTACTTTTGCACCCACCTGTATATGCCGTCATTACCTGTGTATTCTTTGATCATCATTATCTAATCTATTACATGTAGTTATCTCATACGTCATCTAACATTATATCCCATCGATGAACTGTATTACCATTGACAATGTCTGAAATTATCCTATATAATTATTGTCTTTCTCTCTTTCTTTTGTCCATGAAAGCCGAGATGTGGTTTCTAAGAAGAATGTTGAGAGTTCCATGGACAGCAAAGAAAACAAACGAGACAGTCTTGATGGAGTCAGACACAAGTAGATCACTCATAAGGAAGATTAGGAAATGACAAGCAACATTTATAGGCCATTTTATGAGGAAGAAGGATTGGAGTACCTGGTCACAACGGGAAAGCTGGAGGGAAAGAGAGCACCAGGTAGACCCAGGGAGAGAATGCTGGACGGACTTGCAGAGTGGCTGGGGATGAGGAGGGTGGGGGAGATGCTCGGGGCAACGAGAGATAGAGATGGTTGGAAGTCCATGGTCGCCAACGCCATGCGGCAGGGCACCTGATGATGATGATGATGATGAATTATCGTCATCATCATCATCGGCTGCCTTGCCACATGGCGTTGGCGATCATGGCCTTACATCTGTTTCCATCTTTTGTTGCCTCAAGCACCTCTTCCACCCTCTGTATCTTCAGCCAATCTGCAAGTCCGTCCAGATCTTCTCGCTGGGTCTACCTGGTGCTCTCTTTCCCTCCAGCTTTCCCGTTGTGACCAGGTGTTCCAATTCCCCTTTCCTCATAAAATGGCCTGTAAATGTTGCCTGTCTTTTCCTAATCTTCCTTATGAGTGATCTACTTGTGTCTGCCTCCATCAAGACTGTCTTGCGTGTTTTCTTTGCTGTTCATGGAACTCTCAACATTCTTCTTAGAAACCACATCTCTGCTGCCTCAATCTTGTTCTGGCTTGGCTTGTTGACTGTCCACGCCTCACAACCGTACAACAGTATTGGTTCTATACAACGTTCAAGAGCTCTCTTCCTGATGTTAATTGATAGGCATTTGTTGGTAACAATGCTTTTCGTCTTCTTGAATGCTGTTTTGGCTTGACCGATATCATATGGCAGTTGTTATTCATCATCTATTACTGTTTTGTTATTCATCATCTATTACTGTTTTGTTTCTCAGAACTGATATCTGTAATTATCTCACATTATCCCATCTATCGTGTTATTATCCAGTCCATTTTGTCCCCATTATCTGTCGTTATCTTGTCTGTTTTGTCTCACAGTTGCAGAGAAACGTCCAGTCTGAGGAGATGTTGAACAGAGCATGAGTGTGTCCAGCCTCGGTATATGAAGTCCAGTAGAAAACGACAGAACACTTATCCAAATTCCTCACATCCGACATCGGTATCTAAAGCCCAAATTTGCATAGATTTATAATAACAACAACAACAACAACAACGACAATAGTAATAGTAATATTGATAGTGATGATGATGATAATGAAAATAACAATAATAATGATAATAATAATAATAATAATAATAATAATGATGATGATAATGATGATAACAACAATGATGATAATTATAATAAATAATAATAATGATAATGATGATAATAATAATATGTAATAATAATAATAATGATAATAATAATATAATGATGATGATAATAATAATAATTACAATAGTAATAATAAATAATAATAATAATTACAATATTTATATAGCGCAAAATCTTGATAAAATCAAATCTAAGCGCTGAAGCAGACACACACGCAGGCACGCACGCTCGCACACACACGCACGCACACATACAGACACACACACACACACACACACACACACACACCCACACACACGCATGGCTATAAATGGGGAGAAAGAATAAAAGCAATAAAAGCAAGAATAAAAGCAATGGAAAATTATAGAGAGCATAGCATACAATTATATATTATAACCATGTGATTCCCTCCGAGCGGAGACAGGCTGCAGAGGGGAGGGTTGAGTGAGGTTAGGATTTTATGCAGGAGAGAAAAGGTGAGTTTTGAGAGCGGACTTGAAGGAGACAAAAGTAGGTTGCTGACGGACTGAGAGAGGAAGTTTGTTCCAGGAGAGTGGACCAGAAACAGAGAAGGCTCGTGGACCATAGGTATTGAGCTTAGTGCGTGGAAAGCGAAGAGTCAGAGGATCAGAGGCAGAGCGGAGGGTACGTGAGGGAACATAGATCTCAAGTAGGCTTGACAGGTAATCGGGGACTGCGTTATTGAGGCTTTTGTAGCACATGGTGTCTAGTTTGTACTGTATGCGCTTTGATACAGGGAGCCAGTGAAGTTGTGCCAGGAGAGGAGATATGTGGTCAGCTTTTTTCTTTTTGAGTACAAGGCGTGCAGCATTGTTTTGAATGCGCTGTAGGATGTGAATGGTGGAGGCAGGAAGACCAGACAGGAGTGAATTGCAATAGTCAATGCGAGACATTATGAAGGAGAGAACGAGTTTTGCAGTTGTTTCGACAGAGAGATACTTCCTGATCAGCTTTATACGATGGAGATGATAGTAGCAGGATCTGGCAGTTTGAGAAACAAAGTTGTTCATGGAGAGGGTAGAGTCGATGCAGACACCAAGGTTTTTAGCTGAATCAGAAATTGGGACTGATGTGTTACATAATGGGAGAGAAAGAGGAGGCAGCTGAGAAAGTTTCTGACGGGTGCCAATGAGGATAGCTTCTGTTTTGTCGTCATTAAGCTGAAGTCTATTGTGTGTCATCCAGTTCTTAATGTCCGAGTAACACTCAGTGGTGCGAGTCAACAGGCGCTGTATATTATCAGGTGAGTCACTGTCTTGAAGTTGGGTGTCATCAGCATAGAAGTGGTGTTTTATAGAATGGGAGTTGGTGATGGTGGACAGGGGGGAGGTGTAAAGAGTGAAAAGAACAGGGCCAAGGACAGATCCTTGTGGAACACCACAGGTCAGGTATGCAGGTTGAGAGTAAGTGCCATTGATGAGAACGGTTTGTTTTCTGTTTGATAGGTATGAAGTGAACCAAGACAGAGCAATGTCAGAGATGCCAAAAGTATGATGAAGTCTAGAAAGGAGAATACCATGATCAATGGTATCAAAGGCTGCAGACAGATCAAGGAGTGTGAGGAGAGAGACTTTGCCAGTATCAGTTGCAAGGAGGAGATTGTTGAGAATGTGTAGTAGGGCAGTTTCAGTGCTATGGCACTGGCGGTAGGCTGACTGGAAAGGATTGAGGAGATTGTTGGCCGACAGGTGAGAGTTCAGCTGGTTGAGGACGACTTTTTCAAGGAGTTTTGACAAGAAAGAGAGATTAGAGATAGGCCGGTAATTTTTCAGTTCATTTGGATCTAAATTGTGTTTCTTGAGGAGAGGGTGAACAATAGCAGACTTGAAAGAATCTGGGACAGTTCCAGTTTGAAGAGAAGTGTTGATGATGTCAGTGATGAATGGGAGGAGAGTAGGGAGACAGTCGGCGTAGACAGAACCTGGAAGAGGATCCAGTTCGCAGGTTTTGAACGACATGGATCTGATTGTGTTGAGAATTTCTTCTTGTGAGACTGGGGTAAAAGTAGTAAGAGGTGTGCCAGAGAAGGAAGGGTCAGGTGGGCATGGTTGACAGGGTGTCCTGTCAAGCCTGTCACGAAGAGTTTGTATTTTGGTAGTGAAATAGTTGGAGAATACAGATGGGAGTTCTTCATTTGTATGTTTTGTTGGGAGAGGTAAATCTTTTCGTGTGCCAAGGAGATGATTCATGGTTGTAAAGAGTTCTTTTGAAGAAGAGGCATTCAGGATTTTGGTTTGGAAATAGCTTGTTTTTGCTGATGCAATGAGGGTGGATACTTTTGTTTTAGAGGCTTGGAAAAGTTGCCTGTGTACAGTGAGTTTGGATTTGCGCCAGCGGCGCTCTGCTCTGCGGCGGGCACGTTTTGCACAGGCGATCTCATGAGTGAGCCAGGGGGTAGGGGGGCGGTCAGGTAAAAGACGGGTTGTGGCTGGAGCATGAGTGTCCAGAAGATGGTGGAGAGTAGTATAGAATTCATCGGCAAGGTTATGTGACTTTTCAGAAAGGAGACGGGAGGCATCAGATGAAAATGTGGAGAGGTCGATAGATTTGAGATTGCGTCGAGTCACTGTGCGCATGGTACGGGAAGGAGGAGAAATGTCGAGAGAACAGAGAATTGCAGAGTGGTCAGATGGAAGGGCTGAAGTTAGACGGGTAGAAAGAACTAAGCAGTTGTCAGTAGCGGAATTGTGATGATCACGAGAAATGATCCAGTCAAGAATGTGACCTTTTTGATGGGTTGGTTCAGAAATGTGTTGAGTCATATTATGATTGGACAGAGAGTTGATGATATGTCTTGTGTCATAACGGTGAGTGTTGTCATAGTGGACATTGATATCACCTAGAATGATGAGATTTCCAGGTAAGAGGCAGTAGTGGTCAAGCAATTGGTCAAAGTCAGAGAGAAACATGGATGTGGTGAGTTTGTTGGCAGAGCTAGGTGGGGGTCGATAGACACAGGAGAAGGTGATGGGGTGAGGGGTGGATTGGAAGGATACTTCAACGTGCTCGAAAGAAGGATGGGAGAAAGGCAGAGACTGCGAGAAAGATAGGCGGGAATGGAGTGAGTCGTTGTAGAGGATGGCGATACCGCCACCTCGGGATGAGCGATGGAAAGAAGCAAGCCTGTAACCACTCGGAGTGAGGCTAGCAAGTATAGGTTCGTGACCAAGGGGGTTAAGCCATGTCTCCGTGATAAAAGCAATGTCAACATGCTCATCTGCGACAAAGTCAGCAATAACATCGGCTTTGTCACCAGTGCATGCCGACTGAGCATTAAAAAGGCATAGTTTCAGCCTATCACAGTCATATGGTGGCGGCTGAGGTGGCGACGAAGGCGGCACCAACGGGACAGAAGGCGAGAGCGGCACCGGCGGGACAGAAGGCGAAGGCGGCACCATCAGGACAGAAGGCGAAGGCGAAGACGGCAGAGGAGGAGACAAAGCTTGCAGCAGCGAGGTCAAGGGCAGGGGCAGTGGAGGAGAAGAAGAAGCAGGAGACGAAAAGTGGCGTCGGGCAGGAGGCAGGTTGTGCCAAAGACGGTGGAGACGTCCACCACGACAGGATCGCGCAGTGCGGGGCTTGCTACACAGCCCCAATGTACGTATGCGCTGGTAGACGCCTCCACCGAGGTAGCATTTGCTGTGTTTAAAAAG
>JAPXFY010000034.1:36541187-36543687 GCA_030674185.1 Monoplex corrugatus
GCAAACCAAACCAAACCAAACCAAACCAAACCAAACCAAACCAAACCAAACCAAACTCCCCACCTTGCCATTTGGGTTTGTAAACAAGGCAACTGATGACTGGGTCCGAATGGGTCATGCAAAGCATGGACAGCCCCCCTTTGCTGTTTCTGGTCCGCTCTCCTGGCACAAACTTCCTCTCTCAGTCCGTCAGCAACCTACTTTTGTCTCCTTCAAGTCCGCTCTCAAAACTCACCTTTTCTCCTCTGCATAAAATCCTGACCTCACTCAATCCCCTCTGCAGCCTGTCTCCACTCGGAGGGGAATCACATTGTAATATATAATTGTATATAATATGCTCTCTATAATTTTCCATTGCTTTTATTCTTTCTCCCTTTATCCATGGTTAGTAGTGTTCCGTGTGTGTGTGTGTGTGTGTGTGTGGTGTGTTGTGTGTGTGTGTGGCGTGATGCTGTGTGTGTGGTGGTGCGTGCTGTGTGTTGCGTGGTGCGTGTGTGTGTGGCTGTGTGCAGTGTCGCGTGCGGGGTCTGTTAGCGCTTAGATTGATTTATCAAGATTTTGCGCTATATAAATATTGTAATTATTAATATTATTATTATGAAATGACTGTCGATTGGCGTCAGGAGCTTGGGGGGTGAGCGTCCCGAGGAGTTGCAAGACATTGGTGTTCCAGGTCCCATCCGCACCCTCGTGGTAATTCTTGTTAAAATGTTAAATTATTGTTTTTATCACTATTTCTTTTTACCTGTGAAAATGTATTATACATATATGCTCGACCATCGTGGTCGATAAAGTCCAGCCTAGCTCTTTATTGGGTTGGTGCTAGGTGCCATGCGCATAGGTAAGTTGCTGTTGTTTGCGCAGAGCCTCAGCAACTCTCTCCACCTGCCTTCACAAGTCCAGGGCAAACCGAGGTAAGACAGCTGTTCTCATGGAGCCCATAGCACGCCCAACTCTGGCCAGGAGCCAGTTAGAGCCAAAAATCCCGCAAATGTAGATCTAGTTCTGAAGGGACTGATGAGGATTCGAACCCACAACCTTCCAGTCGGTAGTCCATTGCGTTAACCACTACACCACGACGACTGGTGATCGAACCCAACTGTGCTGTGTGGGCTGTGATTAGGTGAGTTATTGTTATGTCTTACCTTAGTATGATCTATATGGCGATATAGGGCAAAATCTCTCTCTCTCTCTCTCTCTCTCCTCTCTCTCTCTCTCTGTCTCTGTCTCTCTCTCTGTCTCTGTCTCTGTTTGTCTCTGTCTCTCTGTCTCTGTCTCTCTCTGTCTCTGTGTCTCTGTCTCTGTGTCTCTGTCTTCTGTCTCTGTCTGTCTCTCTCTCTGTGTGTGTGTCTCTGTCTCTCTCTGTGTCTGTGTCTCTGTCTCTCTGTCTTCTGTTTATGTCTCTGTCTCTCTCTATCTCTCCCCCCCCCTCTCTCTCTCTGTCTCTCTGTCTTCTGTCTCTGTCTCTCTCTCTGTCTCTGTCTCTCTGTCTTCTGTCTCTGTCTCTCTCTCTGTCTCTGTCTCTGCCTGTCTCTCTCTCTCTCTGTCTCTGTCTCTCTCTCTCTGTCTCTCTGTCTTCTGTCTCTGTCTCTGCCTGTCTCTCTCTCTCTCTGTCTCTCTCTCTCTCTGTCTCTCTCTCTCTGTCTCTCTCTCTCTCTCTGCCTCTGACTGTGTCTGTCTGTCTGTCTCTGTCTCTGTCTCTTTGTCTTCTGTCTCTGTCTCAGTCTCTTTGTCTTCTGTCTCTGTCTCTGTCTCTCTGTCTCTCTCTCTCTCTCTCTCGTTCTCTCTCTCTCTCTCTCTCTCTCTGAAGAAGTCTAAGGGAGAAGAGTGGCAGAATGATTCAGACGTTCGCCTGCCAATAACTAAACTCAAGGTTTCAGGGTTTGCTCCCCGTAGAGGCCTCGATTTTTCTCCTCAGTTTGACCTGAAAATCGAACTGAACGACAAGTCCTTTGGAATGGGACGAAAAACGAGTTGGACCCGTGTGGCTTCTGGCTGCGCACGCTTAAGATCCCACGGCAGTTGAAAGTCGTGAAGAGCAGGACATTGCCCGGCTGCCTTGGTATAAACCATTGGAAAGAAAGATTGCTTTCCCAGGTCACACCCTTTAAAGACCAATTACCTTGTTGCCTTTCTGAAGTCTTGGTAAAAAAAAAAAGTGAATATGGATATGAATTTGAATCGAGGGAGAGGGGATGGCCGCCGCCCTTGTGGTGGTGGTCCCGGGAAAAGTTGAAGTCACTGTCACCTCACTCCCCTACGATCCCAGGGTTAGGAAACTATCTAGTTAGGACCTCAGGACCTGGCCAGCTCATGGGTTTATGTGCAGGCTTAAGGCTTGTGCCGTGATCATTCTGGATCTTCTCCATCACATGGCACCTGTGACGTTAGTGGATATGAAATTTATTCCAAACACGGAGACGTCATCTTGAGAAACTGAAACTGAAACTGAAACTGAAAATGTCTCACGGTTGATTGCTGTTAATGTTCATAGTGTGTC
>JAPXFY010000034.1:36553687-36571187 GCA_030674185.1 Monoplex corrugatus
GGTGACGCCATACAGGCCTTTTTTTCCACAGTAAATTATTCTGTGTTCGCCAATGGTGAACTTTCCATCACCACTCCACCTGGTGTCACATATTTCCATGATGTTCATACCTGTTTTTCCATAAAAAAAAAACAACAACAACAACACAATTACAGAAATAACTCGGATGCTTTCATAATTGATATGTTCTATTTGCAGACGTCCTTACAAAATCCTTTATCACTTTGATGAGGAAATACAAATCACATGAAACAAAATCACGAGATCCATGTGACCATGACAGAAATAAATATTGGAGAAAGAGAGAGAGAGAGAGAGAGAGAGAGAGAGAGAGAGAGAGAGAGAGAGAGAGAGAGAGACAGACAGACAGACAGAGGGGGGAAGAGAAGAGAGGGAGAGAAAAAGAGAGACAGACAGACAGACAGACAGAGGGAGAGAGAGAAGAGAGGGAGAGAAAAAGAGAGAGAGAGGAGACAGACAGACAGAGACAGAGAGAGAAGAGAGGGAGAGACAGAGACACAGACACAGACAGAGACAGAAAGACAAACAACCAGTCAAACAGATAGATCTACAGGTCCCTATCCAAAAGACACATTTGCATACAGTTCTGAAAACGTGAAAAGAAAAGCCTTTTACAACATTCAACCAGGCCTGAGAGATACAGACACCTGCAGTGTTGTTCAGATAATTTGAGCAACACCGCACCCTCAATAACAGAACACCACCAAAGTAATTCAGCTGCAGTGCAGAGCGTCCTCTGGTGGGTTGCCACACAGCTGCTTGACTTCGGTGGTTCACAGGATACAGATAAAATGATCTTACCTCAGTTCCTTTGTACCAAAACAATGAGGAGTTTGGCGGGTCTGGCGCTGGGTAAGCATGGATGGATGAAAAAGTGTGCTTGTAACAATAGGATAAAAACGTGTGCATGTTGGAAAAGCACATTTTTCTCCTGTCGAAACGCTCACACCTTTCAAACCGGTAAGCCCAAGGTGTCTGATTGGTACCAGTAAGTCCCAAGTGTCTTGATTCGTACCGGTAAGTCCAAAATGTCTGATTGGTACCGGTAAGTCCAAAGTGTCTGATTGGTACCGGTAAGTCCAAAGTGTCTGATTGGTACCGGTAAGTCCAAAGTGTCTGATTGGTACCGGTAAGTCCAAAGTGTCTGATTGGTACCGGTAAGTCCAAAGTGTCTGATTGGTACCGGTAAGTCCAAAGTGTCTGATTGGTACCGGTAAGTCCAAAATGTCTGATTGGTACCGGTAAGTCCAAAGTGTCTGATTGGTACCGGTAAGTCCAAAATGTCTGATTGGTACCGGTAAGTCCAAAATGTCTGATTGGTACCGGTAAGTCCAAAATGTCTGATTGGTACCGGTAAGTCCAAAATGTCTGATTGGTACCGGTAAATCCAAAATGTCTGATTGGTACCGGTAAGCCGAAGGTGTCTGATTCGTACCGGTAAGTCCCAAGTGTCCGATTTGTACAGGTAAGTCCAAAAAGTTTGATTCGTACTGGTAAGTCCAAAGTGTCAAATTCGTACCAGTAAGTCCAAAATGTCTGAATCGTACCAGTAAGTCCACAGTATCGGATTCGTACCGGTAAGTCCAAAGTGTCGGATTCGTACCGGTAATCCAAAGTGTCTGAATCGTACCAGTAAGTCCAAAGAGTCTGAATCGTACCAGTAAGTCCAAAGTGTCTGAATCGTACCGGTAAGTCCAAAGTGTCTGAATCGTACCGGTAATCCAAAGTGTCTGAATCGTACCATTAAGTCCAAAGTGTCTGAATCGTACCAGTAAGTCCAAAGTGTCTGAATCGTACCGGTAATCCAAAGTGTCTGAATCGTACCAGTAAGTCCAAAGTGTCTGAATCGTACCAGTAAGTGCAAAGTGTCTGAATCGTACCGGTAAGTCCAAAGTGTCTGAATCGTACCAGTAAGTCCAAAGTGTCTGAATCGTACCAGTAAGTCCAAAGTGTCTGAATCGTACCAGTAAGTCCAAAGTGTCTGAATCGTACCAGTAAGTGCAAAGTGTCTGAATCGTACCGGTAAGTCCAACGTGTCTGAATCGTACCAGTAAGTCCAAAGTGTCTGAATCGTACCAGTAAGTCCAAAGTGTCTGAATCGTACCAGTAAGTCCAAAGTGTCTGAATCGTACCAGTAAGTCCAAAGTGTCTGAATCGTACCAGTAAGTCCAAAGTGTCTGAATCGTACCAGTAAGTCCAAAATGTCTGAATCGTACCAGTAAGTCCAAAGTGTCTGAATCGTACCGGTAAGTCCAAAGTGTCTGAATCGTACCGGTAAGTCCAAAGTGTCTGATTCGTACCGGTAAGTCCACAGTGTCAAATTCGTACCGGTAAGTCCACAGTGTCAAATTCGTACTGGTAAGTCCAAAGTGTCAAATTCGTACCGGTAAGTCCAAAGTGTCTGAATCGTCTTTTTCATTCAGAGATCTCTTTCTCTCTGTCTCTGTCTCGCTGTCTGTCTGTATGTGTCTGTCTTTCCTCTTTTCTGTCCTCGGAAGTTAACGAAAGACTGACAGGGCTATGGTAAAGAAAATATCATCTTCACCTCGTTGATAGACAGCTGAGGCTTTGTGCATTGAAGGGGGGGGGGGGTGATTTCTGGTATTTTTTTTAGTATTTTAGACGAGTTTATACAGAATACATCAAAGGTGGATGTGACGCGTCTAGTGTGTCTGCTAGTGACTAGTGACTGTGTGCTTGTCACCTCTCACTTTCACAGCCTACACCGCTGGCTAGCACTACTGCTTGCAGCTATGCGAAAAGAAGAGCAGAAGGCGTAAGTCTCTTCCTGTCAGTACATAGCCTCTCCATCAGCAAGCCCTACGTTGTGCCTCCTCGTGGCGACAGGCGGTAACTGAGCACCTCACGGACTCAGGCTAAATCTCGTGGGATTCAGAGGAGGTCTGGCCCCCAGACGTGCGGCATGCAGGCCCACCGGCGTGTGGATATGTCCTGATGCCCACGAACCAGATCCCCAAGCTATGGGTAAATAGCTCCACTGCCTTGTGGACATCTCGGGAGAGAGTAAGGCTAAGGGAGTTAACCCTGAAAAAAAACCGATGGAAGGCAAGGGGAAACCACCATCGTAGTTTTCCCCAGGAAAACCATGGACAAAAGAAAGATTGGACGGACTTGCAGAGTGGCTGGGGACGAGGATGGTGGGGGAGATGCTAGGGGCAACGAGAGATAGAGACAGATGGAAGTCCATGATTGCCAACGCCATGTGGCAGGGCACCTGATGATGATGATGATGATGATGATACAGAATAGCTAGCTTTGTTGCGATTCAGACCTTTAATTTATTATTTATTTACTTTATATATATATATATGTTCTTTTTTCTGAAGATGAGATATTCAGATACACATGTCATTTACATGTAGCCAAGATTATTCCAGTGATAGGCTGATACAATACCAGTATAAAATACAGACTAGATAAAACATAGTCTAGGTAGGGCCTCAGGACCTGGCCAGCTGATGGTTTATGCGCAGGCTTAAGGCTTGTGCCATGATCATCATACACATGGCTCCTGTGACGTTAGTGCATATGGGATTCGTTCCGGGTGCGGAGACGTCGTCTTGAGAAACTGAAACTGAAACTGTCTGCCTATGTCGCAGAATCAAGATGGCGACGGTACCAGACAAGTAACAGATCGTGTCCTCAGAGAAAAATAAGATGACTCGCTCAAGAGGCTTCAACAGCTCTAATCTCTGTAAGGGAAAAAAAGGAACTGTGATAATTTACGAGGAAAGGGGAATTAGAGCACCTGATCACAATAGGAAAGCTGGAGGGAAAGAGAACTCCAGGTAGACCTAAGGAGAAAATATTGGACGGACTCGCAGGGTGGCTGAGGACAGAGAGGGTAGAAGATGTACTTGCAGCAACAAGGGATAGATGCATACGGAGGGCCAAGATCGCCAACGCCACGCGGCACGGCACATGATGATGATGATGATGATGATGATGATGAGATTAACGAAAAATCATAAGCGAGTGACCGCGCAAAAAGCCCCATCTCACTGATCTTCAGTGTTGCTGCGAACAAGTAAGAAACTGCTGTTCACTGAAATGCAGCAACTGTTCTTCTTCTATATCTATCTACCGGTCATGTACAGAACTCCCTGCTTACCAGCTCTGTGTTTTTATTCAGACAAAAAGGAAATACACACTCTCACCAGACGTGTGCTCAAACGAATTTGAACAGCAAACTTCTTGAAGAAATAACCAGTGAAAACACGAAAATAGAATCAAAACGCGTATTTAATACAAGACAAGACAGGCGCAATTTTTCGGCCAGCTGGCCTTTGTCAAGCGTAAGATCACAAAACAAACAAACATATCATCATCATAATCATCAGGTGCCCTGCCGCATAGCGTTGGCGAACATGGACTTCCATCTGTCTCTGTCTCTCGTTGCCCCTAGCACCTCCCCCACCTTCCTCGTCCCCAGCCACTCTGCAAGTCCGTCCAGTATTTTCTCCCTGCGTCTACCTGGTGCTCTCTTTCCCTCCAGCTTTCCCGTTGTGACCAGGTGCTCCAAATCCCCCTTCCTCATAAAATGGCCTGTAAATGTTGCCTGTCTTTTCCTAATCTTCCTTATGAGTGATTTGCCTGTGTCTGCCTCCACCAAGACTGTCTCGTTTGTTTTCTTTGCTGTCCATGGAGCTCTCAACATTCTTCTTAGAAACCACATCTCGGCTGCCTCAATCTTGTTCTGGCTTTGTTTGTTGACTGTCTATGCCTCGCATCCGTACAACACTATTGGTTCTATATATCATTCAAGAGCTGTCTTCCTGATGTTAATTGACAGGCATTCAAACAAACACCTGGTACAAAAATTAGGAGAAAACTTTTATTTTCGAGTTTCAACTTCTTCCTCCTCCGCTCTTTTCTAACCAGCAGGAAAGTTTCAGTCTTTTTCTTCTAATTTTTGTATCTGGTGTTTGTTTATTTGTAATCTTACGCTGACAAAGGCCAGTTGGCCAAAAAAATGGCACCTGTCTTGTCTTGTATTAAATACGCGATCTTATTCTTTTTTCGTGTTTCTATTTTCCCCCTGGTTCTTGTTTGCTTGAACGCGGGCAGTCACACTGTTTTTCAATAACCTGTGAATTAGATATTCAAACGTTCAGGGATCGAGAAGAACGACGTAGATCTAATCCAAAATAAGTGTGAGTGCCCTACGTAGATCTAGTTCTAGATCCAGTGACGATCAATCGTTGTTTCAGTTTCAGTTTCAGTTTCTCAAGATGACGTCTCCGCTCTCCGAATGAATTCCATATGCACTGACGTCACAGGTGCCATGTGATGAAGATGATCCAGAATGATCACGACACAAGCTTTAAGCCTGCACATAAACCCACGAGCTGGCCAGGTCTTGAGGTCCTACCTAGATAGTTCCATAACCCTGGGGTAGTAGGGGAGTGAGGTGGCAGAGACCTCAACTTTTCCCGGGGCCAGCATTATGAGGGCGGCGGCCATCCCCTCTCCCTCGATTCAAATTCATATTCACAGTTTGTTTTAACCAAGACTTCAGAAAGGCAAGTAGGCTGATTGGTCTTCAAGGGGTGGGACCTGGGAAATCAACCTATCTCTCCAATGTTTTATACCAAGGCAGCCAGGCAAAAGCCCTGCTCTTCACGATTTTCAACTGCCTGGGATCTTAAACGTGCGCAACTTGAAGGTACACGGGTCCAACTCGGATTTTGTTCCCCTCCGAAGGACTAGACGTTCAGTTCGATTTTCCGGTCAAACTGATGAGAAAAGTCGAGGCCTGTACGGGGAGCGAACCCTGGAACCTCGAGTTCAGTTACTGGCAGGCGAACGTCTGATCCAGTCTGCCACCCTTCTCTGTCTTTGTTGTTGATACCATCTGCCTCTGCTGTATCCCTTCCGGAGTGTCAGAACAAGGAGCCAGAACACAACGGCATGACCTGCTCTGTGCATAAGTTACATGCCAATGTTCTGGCACTGCTTCAAACTGTTCAAGACTCCGAAAGGATACGGCAGAAACAAATTTCCCAGCCGATGCACACGGTGGACAGCATCCGATCTACAGGTGAGGGGCGTACACAGACAACATCTACTGACAACAGTGTACAGACAGACAACACCACAACTACCCCCTCCTCCACACCATCAACAACACCAAAAACAACTTTTGCTGATGCTGCGCGAAAAACAATTTTCAACCAACAACAACCATGTTTGGCTGGAATCACCCTTGACAACGACACTAGCCTTTAAACATCATTCAGGCATCATCATCATCATCATCATCATCATCATCAATAAGTGCCTTGCCGCATGGCGTTGACCATCATGGCCCTCCATATCCTTCTATCCCTTGTTGCCGCAAACACATCTTCCACCCTCTGTGTCCTCAGCCACTCTGCAAGTCCATCCAATATTTTCTCCCTGGGTCTACCCGGTGCTCTCTTTCCCTCCAGTTTTCCCGTTGTGACCAGGTGCTCTAATTCCCCTTTCCTCATAAAATGGCCTGTAAATGTTGCCTGTCTTTTCCTAATCTTCCTTATCAATAATATTCTTGTGTCTGCCTCCATCGAGACTGTCTCGTTTGTGTTCTTTGCTGTCTATGGAACTCTCAACATTCTTCTTAGAAACCATATCTCGGCCGCCTCAATCTTGTTCTGGCTTTGTATTTTAGTGTACTCTGATGGAACTGCAGATCAGTCCATTCAAACCTGTTGTTTCTTCAACGGTATGTGTAAAAAGAATAATCATGTTTTAGCATTGCAGTCTCTTGATGTTGTGATGCATAAGCTTCCAAAATTGTCGAATCATTTTCACCCCCCACTGTTCCAATGTTATAAGGCAACTAACAAGATACAGGTAGCCTTATACATCAGATGTGATCTGGATTACTCATCATTTGAAGGATTCCCAAGCCCAATAGATACAAAAGGCATCTATTATACAGGAGCAGTTTCCAGTGTCAATATATCTGTTAGTGTAAGTCCTTTATCATTGTATCTTCCTTCTGGTCCAAAGGGTGATAACACCGACTGGATCAAGTATTTGGACACAAAAGGCTCAAAATGAATAGGTCTGGGTGATTTTAACACACAATCGTCTTTCTGGGAAACAGAACGCTTTAAAAATACCAGCAATCGTCCTATTGGAAACATAGTAAATTCAAATCTATATTTCATAAACGATGGTTCAGTTACACGGATTCCCGTTGTATCTCCCCATAGAGCAACAACAGTGGACTTAATGGCTACCTGGTTGAACCTGGCTCTCAGTTACAAAAAACGCTACTTACTGCGTAGCTTTCATTCGGCGATCCGGCCGACTTCTTCAGCGCAACTGCTGGGTTGAGAACTGGCTTCAGTGCGCACCGCCGTGAGCGAACTCACGACAGTGCGACTGAATAAGTGAGGAGTACACCGATGGCAGGTTGTGTCGGCCCCGGTCATGGTTGAGGGTGGGGTTCCCTGTGGACTTGTCTCTCATCTCACCAGAACTAACAACAAATTGTACTTGGCTAGTAGGAGATAACAGTTTGGTTAGTGATCATCTTCCAGTTGAAATTAAACTTTTGGAGAAAACAAATTCCAGAACACATACTGAGACGAAGACAGAATTTCAAAATTTCAATACAAAAACGCCGATTGGGTAGCCTTTGATAATATTCTTCAGTCGTATAACACAGACTTAATAAAACTTGATTAAAACTATGATGCACTAGCTAAGAATAGTTTTTGGAATGTAAAGTATCCTACTTTTAAATAATGCGTAAGAGAAAATATAAGCATGTAAGACATCACTGGGATGAGATAATGGTGATAATATGGTCTATTTCAGTAAACCATCATCTCGAGGTAAAACATATATGGACTCAAGAACACATTAAAACAAGATTGTATGCATAAAATCATCCAAGCAGTATAAACATAAATTATAAATGCAGGACAAGGAAGTTAATACCTTACATTCGACCGAATACACTACTCTTTGCTAGTGCATCAGATTTTCAATTTTAATCCTGGACCCTCTTGACAATAAAACAATAGTAATATGGCATCACCACTTTTTCAAATTGCAGAATTCATCTCACTTCCGCTCTGACGTCATATTTACTCACAAACACATTATGACGTCATTTTAGTCAGTCTAGTCTTTTTCTCACACTGGACGAAGCAGGAGGGAAGTTTCGGTCTTTTTCTCATAATTTCAGTATTTGGTGTGTGTTTGTTTGTGATCTTACGCTTGACAACTGGCGAAAATTTGCGCCTGTCTTGTCTGGTTGTATTGAATACGCGTTCTGATTCTTTTTTCGTGGTTTTTTTTTCTGGTTCCTGTCTGTCTGGCTGCCTCTCTCTCTCTCTCTCTCCCTCCCTCTCCCCCCCCCCCCCCCCCGCTCTCTCTCCCTCTCTCTCTTTCTCTCTCCGCTCCTGTTCTCTCTCTCGCATTTTTTCAGTGTTCATTCTTTTCTGTTTTAAACCCTCTTGTCTCTCACCCTTGACCCTGACCACATTGCCATTAATCACCACTGTCACATTTTCTTGGCCCAGTCTGTACAAAGACATCATTATATGTCCTTTTTTCAGTCCGATATGCGAGCTTGTTTCTCTGCATATATTGATATCAGCCATTTTATACAGACTGACATTTCATGATCAATTACCATTTCTCCGACATCTTGTCTGTTTGTCTTTTGATGCTTATTTTTGTGTCTGTCTTTCTCTCTGCTTGTTTGTGTGTTTGTAATTCTTATATAGTTTACCCAATATCAGTTCATTTGTTTAGCTTTAATCAATGCATTTTGCTTGTATGTTTGCTTATATCTTAATGTTCAGACTAACACGTATTAGCTGTATCCCCTGTGGGGATGCCGGGGGCTCTTTCAGTATAAATAGTATCCCTACCTTCTGGAAATTCTGTACCAAAAATGTCCTCTTTTCTGTCACTCTCTTAGCTTCTGCCTTGTTCCTTTGCTCTGTCATTTCTTCCTATCATTTTCTGCCTTAATGGTCCTTGCTGTATGTGTTCGATAATGTCTTAGAACTGACAATAGGGTACATGTGTTAAGTACATTCTTGGCTGTGGGGAGGTGAATAATGCGGAAGCAATTTCAGGTAATCTATGCCCGTTTTTATATGTCTTTTGGTGTCCTTAGGTATGCTTAAATTTGTATTCAGGTGTGTGTTGTGTGTTTTAAATCCCCTGTGTGATAAATGGGACGGAGTGGTCAACGCCAGAAGCATTCCTTAGAATATGTGCACGAATACGTTGATATGTGTACTTAATTTTCTTTTCTTTATTTTACCTGTTGAATTGTTGGTGTGTGCTTTGAAGCGGTTATAGCCCTGATATGGTTCTACGCAGTCGGTTGGGCTTTAAACAAAAATAACAATAACACTAACAATGACAACAGTAGGCCTATTTCATTTAGCTAACAATAACACTAACAATAACAATAATATTAGCTGTAGCATAGGACCTAACGCTATAATCACTGAATAATACAGTTTTGTTGTTGTTGTTGTTTAATTGTTTAGTTGTTTGTGTTGTTGTGTTGGCTTTTGTTTTTGTTTTTGTTTGTTTTGTTGTTTGTTTGTTTGTTGTTGTTGTTGTTGTTTTTTTTGGGGGGGAGGGGGTGCAAATCTCAAGTTTCAAGTAAAAAAAAATCTTGCAACTTGATAATGAGAATTGTTGCATAATTATGATAATATCGAGGCCTAATTTCAAAGGAGACTTTGGCGGACTTTTGGAGATAATCAAGTTGCTGATTTCACTCGAAAAGACGGGGAGATCTTACCAATGATATATGGAGGCCTGGTTGCCACAGAAGTAGAACGCTCGCCTTCCTGTCTGCCTGCTTGTGTTTACACTGGTGTCAGTTACGCCCATGGAACTTTGTATCATGCGTGTGGGGCTTCCAGTCCGCCCAGCTGTGAATGGCTACCTGACCCTATTCAAAGTCAGGAGGGAGAGGAGATGGGCGCCGCCCTTAAAATGCTACCCCCTCCACCCCCCACCCCAAGAAAAGTTCAGATGTCTACCACTTCATTCCATTACGACCTTGAGGGTATGGGACAACCTTATCATCATCATCATCATCATCATCTTTATCATCATCATCATCATCATCATTCATCATCATCATCATCATCATCATCATCATCATCATCATCATCTCTTCTCAATCATCATCATCATCATCATCATCATCATCATCATCATCATCACATCATCATCATCACGTGCCCTGCCGTATGGCGTTGGCGATCATGGCCCTCCATACGATTCTATCCTTTGTTGCTGCAAGTACATGTCCCACCCTCTCTGTCCTCAGCCACCCTGCAAGTCCGTCCAATATTTAGTCCCTGGGTCTACCTGGTGTTCTCTTTCCCTCCAGCTGTCCTGTTGTGACCGGGTGTTCAGATTTCCCCTTTCCTCTTAAAGTGTCCTTTAAGTGTTGTTTGTCTTTTCCTAATCTTCTTTATTAATGATGTTGTGTCTGTTTTCTTGAACTTGAACTTTCACCTGACAACTGGGCATTAGGCTGAACAAACTTGGAGAGAAAGAGAGAGAGAGAGAGAGACAGACAGACAGACAGGCAGGCAGACAGAAAGACAGAGACAGATAGATAGAAAGACAAAGAGACACACAGAGACAGGCAGACAGAGAGACAGACACACATAGAGACAGACAGACAGAGAGAAACAGACAGAGAGAGAGAGACAGACAGACAGAGAAGAGAGAGAGAGACAGAGACAGAACAGACAGAGAGAGCGACAGACAGACAGAGAGAAAGATAGACAGAGAGAGACAGACAGACAGAGAGACAGACAGCGAGAGAGATACTGACAGACAGAGAGACAGAGAGAGAGACAGACAAAGAGACAGATCGACAGACAGAGAAGAGAGAGAGAGAGAGACAGACAGACAGACAGAGACAGACACAGACAGACAGACAAACAGACAGACAGACAAACAGACAGACAAACAGACAAACAGACACACAGACACACAGACAGACAGGCAGACAGACAGAGTGTGTAGTGCCCTCCCCTGTGTGACCTTATGGACAGGCAGAGCAAGACACAAACCACATCCGTACAGGTCTGCACCAGTCTCCATTTGCTGAGGGACACGTGGCCACAGTCCACTACTGTTAAGACAAACTGCATGGGCCTGTGGATGTTTTGCAGACGACGGCCAACTTTTTTTTTTATAGGATCATCGTTCTCAAGGAGATTACCTTTGTGCTCACCTTCACCGATCCCCATTTTCTACGCCACCTTAATGGCCACAGAAGCTGGAACAGTTTTTACAATGCAATGATGATGATGATGTCGATGAGGATGATAATCATGATGCTATGGAGTTCCATCTAGGATTGAGACTGCGTGATAAGGCTGTACTCTACGCTTACTATCATTATATATCCTGGCGTCAACCAGGCCCGAGAGAAACAGACACCTGCGGCGCTGGTCAGAAGATATGAACAACACCCTCAATGACGCATCCGTGAAGTGGATGAGACTCGACTGTGTGGTCCCAGTCTTCCCAATGATCCCATAGCACGCCCAACTCTGGGTAGGAGCCGGTTAGAGTCGAAAAATCCCACAGTGATTTTCGAAGAGACTGACGCGGAATCGAACCCACAACTTTCCAGTTGGTAGTTCGTTGCGCTAACCACTACACCACGGCGACTGGTTAGACTTCCAGTTTTATCTGGAGAGCTGGTCTCAAGGTTTTGTAACGGCAAGGAGAATGATTATCTTTAAGACAAAACCTGAAACAGTACGGAACCCATTGAAGCAAGCCAGTGAATTTAAATACCTGGGCAGCATCTTCACTGAAAATGGCAAACTAGACAGAGAAATCGAGACCAGATGCCAGAAAGCCAACGCATCAGCTACCAACTTGCCCCTCTCCTGAAACACCCCAGCATTCCCACCAGCACTAAGGCGAAACTCATCAACGCCATTTTTCTACCAACGCTGACATACCAGTGCCAGACATGGTCCCTAACTAAAGTCCTGGAGGAAAACTGGTTCACCTGTGAAATGAAATGCCTGAGGAAAGCAGTAAACAAGACAAGGCGGGACAAGATCAGAAATGGGTGATACGAGACATGGTAGGAGCAACACCAATCCTACAACACATCGAACATATGAGGATCAAGTGGTTCGGACACCTCACACGTATGCCCCTAAACCATCCAGCTCTTCGGGCATACAACACCAGATACTCTGGCTGGACAGCCAGAGGAAGACCAAGACGACGATGGAGCGACTCCGTGGCAGACAGTCTCAGAGCTCACGAGATGTCCCTTCTCCAGGCCACCGGCCTTGCTGCTGACAGACGACTGTATCTCCCCGCGACGCCCACCGGTACAAGCGGAAGGGAAAAGTAAGTAAGTACTGAAACAGTAGTAACCAACTGAGACATAACATACATGTACGTGGTGATCCTTGTTTTGAAAACACCGAGGAGAACGTTTGAAAAATTCACTGTCATGTTTACCGATAAAAACACTTTTGCAAATTCTGACGTGCTTCTCTTTTATTTCAGTGTGCAGTGCTTGAATGAGGACATCATAAACTTCGAAATAATGTCTGGAATGTTGGAGTTCTATTAGTGGTGGACCTGCCGTGGGGATGCCGGTGTCTCTTTCAATATAGATAGTATCCCCATCTTCCGGAAAATCTTTGCTAGAAATTCCCTTTTCTGTCACTCTCTTTGCTTTTGCCTTGTTCCTTTTCTTTCTGTCATTTCTACCTAGCATTTTGTGCCTTGCCTGGTCTATTCACCTGTATGTGTTCGATAAAAAATCTTACGTACTTTCTTTTGGGATTGATGAGTGAGTACATGCATTAAGTGCATTTCTGTCTCTAGGGAGGTGAGATTTGCGGAAGCAATTTTAGGTAATTTATGCCTTTTTATATGTATTTTAGTGTCTTTAGGTATGATTATATTAGTATTCACGTATGTTTTTTAAATCCCTTGTGTGATAAATTGGATGGAGTGGTCAACACCAGGGGCATTTCCTTAGATTATGTGCACAAATGCATTGATATGTGTACTTAATTTTCTTTTCTTTTTTTCCTGTTGAAGTATTGTGTATGTTTTGAAGCGGTTATAGCCCTGGTGGGGCTCTACGCAGTCGGCTGGTCTCGAGGTGTAACGGCAAGGAAAATGATTATCTTCAAGACAAAAACTGTAATGGCCAAATGAGACATAACATACGTGGTAATTCTTTTTTTGAAAACACAGAGGAGAAAGTTTGAAAAATTCACTGTCATGTTTCCCAGTTAAAACAATTTTGCAAATTCTGAATACCCACTCTTGCATTTCTTTGTGCAGTGCTTAGAGGAGGACACCATAAACTCCAAAATAATGTCTGGATTGTTGGAGTTCGTTCTATTTGTAGTGGAGTAGAGGTGGCAGAGTGAAAACTGTCGAGTGTAGGTCATGTCACGGAAACAATGTCGAAGCGTGTCACCACAGTTTACTATCTAATTCGAGGCAGAAAAGTTAAATCTATTCGTGAACTGTTGGATATCCTGATGCAGAAAAGCAATTTACTTATGAGCTGTTTTAGCTGATCTGACACAGAAAACTACTCGGCGCATGATGTGCTGGAACTCCTGTCTGAATCTCTGACCCGTCAAGCAGTACAGGTAGAAATTGGTGGCGAAGTTGAAATAGAAGATACACGTAAACAGAATCTGCAGAAAGAAACTGAAAGATACATCGTGAACGTTCGTTGCTGCGTAGACGTCTACGTTTACAAACTGCATGATATTTTTGACGGCCTGTGGTAGAGTGAAAACAAAGAAAGACAAAGACACCACGAAAGCTGTAAAAGTGATGGAGTTCGTTTTCTTCACTCTTTCACTTTGTTGTCTGTCTGTGGCAGCAAACGTGTCACCAACCGTCCTGACGGATTCCCTCAGCTTGACCACCAGCACGACGTTACTGAACACCAGACAGATGAAGGGAAGCACAGAAACCAGAGCGATGTCCACCTTGAAGAACACGTCGTTCATGAACTCCATATAATCTGGCTTTATTCCACAACGCCCGCCAGAAACTTTCGCCCCGTACAGTAAGTGTGAATAGGATAGAGCGAAGAAGATGAAGATGCCGGCGATGAGCCCTCTGGATCTCTGGTCTGTACACGCCACGTTCACGCGATGTGGCCATACCACAGACAGAGCCCTGTGGGCCACCATCACCACCACCAACCACGCCGAACAGGGGTAAGCCGCGTTCAGCACGTATACACCCACCTTACACAAAACGTCATGAAGTCCTAACAGCCTGACCCCCGTCATCGTGATCAACCAGGAGTAGAACGGTCCCATGATGATGACGCACAGATCAGTCACAGCCAGGCACAGAAAATACCGATCAAAAATGGAACGGTTGGCTCGAAACCGATGAATAACGACTATCGTCATGACGTTGCCGAAGACACCCAGGATCACAGGGATAGGCAGACCAAACAGTTTGACCTTAAGTGACAGCTGAATAAATGGTAGAGACATGAAGTCTACTGTACTTGACGATGAGGTAGAGCCATTCGTCGTGATGTCAGACATTGTCGTCATCAAGTATGATACATCGCTTACGGCCATGGTTCACGGTCACAGACGATCGCAGATTGTGAGCTTAGTGTATACACACTCAGAAGAAACTAACCAATTCCCTCCCTTTAAAATTTTTTTTTTGTCGATAAACACGAACCGGAACCAGAAAAAAAAAAACACGAAAAAAGAATACAGAACGCGTATTTAATACAACAAAACAAGACAGGCGCAAATTTTCGGCCAACTGGCCTTTGTCAAGCGTAAGATCACAAACAAACAAACACCAGATAAAACAATTCGGAGAAAAAGACTGAAACTTTCCCTGTTGCTCCGTCTTGTGTGAGAAAAGGAACAAAAAAAAATTTTTTCGTGCTTTTTCTGGTTCCTGTTTGCTTGAACGCGGGCAGTCACACTTGTTTTGGATTTCGATAAAACACAGTTAGGGCGCCCTTAGACCCGCTGATTTGAAACTAAGAATCCTGAAAAATTTTGTGTTGGCCTGTTTTAATGTATAGATACGAAGCGTGGACACTAAGAAAAGACGAAGAAAGTAAAATCAATGCAGCAGACATGTGACTCTATAGACGACTTCTCACAGTCAAACGAACAGACAGAACAACAAACGATGGCGTGTTAAAGGAACTGAATGTCAGGCGCCGGCTGCTGACAGAGATCACAACAACAACAACAACAACAACAACAACAAACCAAAACAACACAACAAACAGCTGAAATACGTAGGCCACGCAATCAGAAACACCAAAAACAGATCTGATATCAACAGTCCTGCAGGGGAAAGTTGAAGTGAGGAGAAGGAAGGGAAGACCGCACACCTATTTCAACAACATCGCTGGAATCTGTGTTCTGGAGATCCAGGAGGTCGCCCACAGATGTCTCAGTCGTGTTACCTGGAGAAAACGTGTGACGTCGAGCGTGGCTCCTACCGCCGATCCTGGCGAGGGAGAGAGATGATGATGAGATGAGATCCGCTACACAATTATACCCACGTGACCATTCAGCCAGTCCTGTCTCTCTGAACCTGTCATTAAGAAGTGTGCCAACATTCACAAAAAATCAGGTCTTCGTTAACCCCACCCCACCCACCCCCACTCCCTGTGAGGATGCCGGGGGCTCTTTCAGAAAAAATAGGATACCCACCTTCTGGACATTCTATTCAGTGAATTTACTCATTCCTGTCACTCTCTTTGTTTTTTGTTTTTGTTTTTTTTTTGCTTTTGTTTAATGTCATCTCATACTGTCATTTTTTCTGCCTTGCTGGTCCAGTCACCTGTATGTGTTCTTCAAGGCCTTGCCAACTTTCTCTTCAAACTGATAACTGGGTGCATGTATTGACTGCTTTTCTTTGCCCTAAGGAAATGTAATATGCAGAATATGTTTTAGTGTCTTTAAGAATATTTACATTCGTATCGATACTTTGAAAATAACTTCTGGTAAAATGCTGGGAAGAAAAATTAACGCCAGTGGCATATTTTAAGATAATGTGCATGAATGTATCGACATGTGTACTTTATTTTCTTTTCCAGGAATTTTTTTTTCAACAAGGTGTTGAGTACGTTTTGAAATGTTAGGCCCTGATACGGCTCTGCACAGTCAAGCCCACATATCTCTTAGCGCATTCGGGCCCTGATATGGCTCTGCACAGTCAAGCACATACTCTTAGCGCATTCGGGCCTGTATGCCTGCACAGTCAAGCCAATATCTCTTAGCGCATCGGCCTGATATGGCTTGCACAGTCAGCCACATATCTTTAGCGCATCGGCTGAAATGGCTCTGCACAGTCAGCCATATCTCTTAGCGCTTCGGCCTGATATGGCTTGCAAGTCAAGCCACATATTCTTAGCGCATTCGGCTGATCGCTCTGCACAGTCAGCACATATTTCTTAGTGCATTCGGCCTATAGGCTCTGCACATCAGCCACATAATCTTAGTGCTTCGGGCCTGATATGCTTGCGCAGTCGCTGGTTTAAGTAGAATAAGTCTTTGTATAAGGAGTTAGGGTGAACTGTGTTTTTTGTTTGTTTGTTTGTTTGTTTGTATGTTTGTTTGTTTGTATGTATGTATGTTTGTTTGTTGTTTGTTTGTTTTGTTATGTTTGTTTGTTTGTTTGTTTGTTAATTTGTTTGTACCCAAAATGGTGAAACAGAGAGGTACCATTTTCCATCGCCCATATCTCAGAGAGTAAACATCTGATTTTCATACATTTTTGCCATCAGAAAGACCACACATATTTCATTTACATTCTGTAATAAACTAAAATCTTTATCTTTTGTAACAAGCGACTCTTTCGGTGCTAGAACATCATCAATATTACTAATATGCTGTTTCAGTTCTCAAGATAACGTCCTGAGCTTGCAATGATTTTCATACATGCTAGTGCCAAGTGATGAGAAGATAGATCCAAAACGATCATGACAAAGCCTTAAGCCTGCACAGAAATCCCCACAAGTCTTACCTGACGATATACTGACCAACGAGTACAGAAACCTGTTGCCAGTATTTGCACAATGATACCGTTTATATAAGGAACCAGAAAAAAAAAAAACTCGAAAAAAGAATAAGAAAGCGTAGTTGATACAACAAAACAAGACAGGCGCAAATTTTCGGCCAACTGGCCTTTGTCAAGGTAAGATCACAAACAAACAAACACCAGATACAAAAATTAGGAGAAAAAGACTGAAACTTCCCTGCTGCTCTGTCCAGTGTGAGAAAAGGAATAAACTGACATACTGCGTTTTTGAGAAAATATGATGTCAGAACGGAAGTGAGATGAATTCTGCAATTTGAAAAGTGGTCATGCCATGTTAATATTTGTTTTATCTTGAAGAGGGTCAAAGGCTAAAATTAAAACTATGATGCACTAGCTAAGAGCAATGTCTGGAATGTAA
>JAPXFY010000034.1:36576187-36618687 GCA_030674185.1 Monoplex corrugatus
GATAGGCATTTGTCGGTAAGAATGCTTGTCATCTTCTTGAATGCGGTTTTGGCTTGGCCAAATCTGCTGGCTATTTCTGATGTGCATCTGCCGTCCGGTGAGATGACTGTTCTCATATATTTAAATTTATCAAACTGTCTCAAGGTCGTGCCATTTGCTGTTATATTGCATGAGTGGATTTCATGTTTTTTTTTCTTATTACCATGACTTCCGTCTTCTTGCTATTTAGCTCCAACCATTTAATTTTGCTTTCTCTCTCTATTATATTCACAAGGTTTTGTAGATCCCTTTCATTTTCTGCAATTAGCACGGTGTCATCTGCATAACGAATGTTGTTTATCATTATTCCTCCAACCCTTAATCCAAGGCATTCTTCTAGGTTTCTCATGATGGTTTCGCTGTAAAGTGAAAACAGATATGGTGACAAAACACAACCTTGCCTGACTCCTCTTTTGATATTTTGGAAAGAGCTTATATCGTTTTCTATTCTCTTTGCAGCTGTTTGTTCCCAATACATATTTCTAATTATTCGTAGATATTTTCCATCAGTATTGAGTGTTTCTAGTCGGTTGATCAATTCTTCATGTCTTACCTGATCGAAAGCCTTGGTATAATCAACAAAGCATAAATATAAATCCTTATTCATCTCGATTGACCTCTCTATGATAGTTCTTGTGATGTATATGGCATTAATGGTTCTTTTCCCTTCGACAAATCCACACTGTTCTTCTGCTTTTCTCTTTTGATTCTATTCCTTGTCCTCATCATGATCATTCTTAATAGGAGTTTTGTTACATGACTCATCAAGTTAATTGTTCGTTGGAGTTCGCATTCTATAGTCCCTGTTTCTTTGGAACATGTATCTTTGGGGATTTTTCCTGTGTCATAAATTTCATTTAGGAGGACTGTTATTTTTTTCTATACCAAACTCCTCCAGGGCTTCAATCATCTCTGTAGTCATGTTGTCTGGTCCTGGGGCTTTTCCTGGTTTCATCTTTTCCAGTGCTGCTCTAACTTCATCTTTCATTATGGGTGGTCCTTCAACGTTTTTTCTTATAATGCATTCTTCGTTTCTGTCATCGTTAAAAAGATCTTTAATGTACTCTCTCCATCTGTCTGATATTTTGTCTTTTTCCATGATAAGCGTACCATCTTTCGATTTTGAGCAACCAGTTGATGTGCATGTCTTTTTCCTGTTGACAGTTTCTTAAGTTCTTCTGCACTTTGTTTTCAGCCAAGTTTACTTAGCTTCATTGCACTTATTCCTGATTTCTTTGTTTATCTTCCTGTATCTTTCTTCTTTTCCCTTTGTCGTCATCCATTATTCCATCAATCCTAGAATTTCTTTAGGGATTGACTTCTTCACAAGCTTCATTTATCGAGTTTCTCAACTTTGTCCATCGGTCTTCACTGTCACCAACGTCTTCCAGAGCACTGAATTTGTTTCGAACATGTACGTTAAATTTTTTACGTGTTGCTTCATCTGTCTGTAAGAGTCCATGATTTAGTTTGATATTATTTTTGGTCTGTTTTCTTTTCCTTAGTTTTAGTCTAAATCTTTTCATTACAGGATTGTATTCACTGTTGCAGTCTGCGCCTGGTAGTGTTTTTGCTGTCAACAAAGAATTTCTAAATCTTTTCTTGATCAGGATGTAAATTTGATTATTGGTAGTATCTCCTGGACTCATCCATGTCCATTTTCTTCTGTTAGGCTGCTCAAACCAGGTGTTTCCTACTATGAACTCATTCATCTGTGCCCATTCCACAAGTTTCCCTCCCCTTTCATTTTGTGTACCAAGGCCATGAGGTCCAACTATATCCTCCACCCTCTCCTGTCCCACTTTAGCATTAAAATCTCCCATTATTATTGTAACTTCTTGTGATTTACATTAAGCCTTGGCCATCTCTGATACTTAATAGAAGTTGTCAATTTCATCCTTAGTACTTGCAGATGTTGGTGCATACACCTGGATGACATTGATATCAAATGGCCTGCCATCCAGTTTAACCAGCAAAACTCTGTCGGACACGGCCCAGTATCCCTTAACTGCTTTTGATTTGTCCCTGTCCATTACGATACCTACTCCTCTTGCATGTGAGTTTCCTATATCACTGTATACTGTCCTGATGTTATCATGCCTGCCCCCTTCCATCTCACTTCCCTCAGTCCTAAAATATACTAATGTTAAGCCTTTGCATCTCCATCTTTACATTCTCTAATTTTCCCTTTTGCAGCAATGTCCTCACATTCCATGTTGTGATTTTAGTTTCTCTCTTTTTTTAGTTTGATCGCAGTAGTTTGCAGACGGTCATGTGTTACCTGCGCAGCATGACGGTCCCTATTGGACGAAGGTGCTCCATAGGAGCCCCCATTTACGTCGTTGTCCTCATTTTTCTTGTTTTGTCTGGCCATGATTTCTTGGGAAAGTACGATGGTGGTTTCCCGTTACCTTCCATCGGTTTGTGTACGGTCTTTCCGTTAGCCTTTGTCGTTCCCACGGCAACCTACATGGCAGTAGGGGTGATGTTTTTTCAGGGTTTATTCCCTTAGCCTTATTCTCTCCCGAGATATCCACAAGGCAGTGATGCTATTTACCCATAGCTGGGATCTGGTTCATGGGCACCAGGGCATATCCACACGCCGATAGGCCTGCGTGCCGCACATCTGGGGGCCAGACCTCCTCCGAGTCCCTCGAGTTTCAGCCTGAGTCCGTGAGGTGCTCAGTTACCACATGTCGCCACGAGGAGGCACAACGTAGGGCTTGCTGATGGAGAGGCTATGTACTGACAGAGAAAGACTTATGCATTCTGCTCTCCTTTTCGCATAGCTGCAAGCAGCAGTGCTAGCCAGCGGTGCAGGCTGAAAGTGAGAGGTGACATGCACGCAGTCACTAGCCAACACACTAGACGCATCACATCAGCCATTTGACAAGAGATGGTCAGAACAGCAAAAGCAAATAGACTTCAACATGGATGATAAAGGATGGGACAGGCATTTTGAACTTTTTGAAGTAGATTCATCGAGCCAGTCAGGCTAAAGGCTTGACTTTCTTTCATCTCATCATGCAGTGAAGTTAATAATAATAATAATAATAATAATAATAATAGTAATAATAATAATTATATATTTATATAGCGCAAAATCTTGATAAAAATCAAATCTAAGCGCTGAACAGACACACACACACACACACACACACACACACACACACACACACACACACACACACACACACACACACACACACACACACACACACACAGCTATAAATGGGGAAAAAGAAGAAAAGCAATGGAAAATTATAGAGAGCATATTATATACAATTATATATTTCAATCCGATTCCACACCGAGCGGAGACAGGCTGCAGAGGGGGTTGAGTGAGGTCAGGATTTTATGCAGAAGAGAAAAGGTGAGTTTTGAGAGCGGACTTGAAGGAGACAAAAGTAGGTTGCTGACGGACTGAGAGAGGAAGTTTGTTCCAGGAGAGTGGACCAGAAACAGAGAAGGCTCGTGGACCATAGTGCGTGGAAAGCGAAAAGTCACCGTAGTGCATGTGTGACTGCCTCAATGTCCATCGTCAGACTGTAGGTTGTGATATCATATGTAGCGTTTTCTTCATGTTTGGTGTTGCCATTCTGTTTGACTGTGAAGCCCCATCTAGATTTGTTATTGGTGACTGAGCCATCCGTGTATATATCCTTGTCTTGTCTTGTTGTATTAAATACGCGTTCTGATTTTATTTTCGTGTTTTTCTGGATCCCTGTGTATGATTACATCTTTGGGGTTGCAACTTGTTTGCTCCATGAGTAGCTCAATTTTTGCATCTGCTTTCCTTTCTGGAAAGGGGAATTGGAGCACCTGGTCACAACGGGAAAGCTGGAGGGAAAGAGAGCACCAGGTAGACCCAGGGAGAAGATACTAGAAGGACTTGCAGAGTGGCTGGGGACAAGGAGGGTGGAAGAGATGCCAGGGGCAACAAGAGATAGAGACAGACGGAAGTCCATAATCGCCAACGCCATGCAGCAAGGCACCTGATGATGATGATGATGATGATGATGATGATGATGATGATGATGATGATGATTTCCTTTCTGGCCATTCGCGATAGTGTCTTCCAGATATTTGGATATGTTTTTTTTGTGAAGATTGTTTCAATGGAAAGATGTTTTGTGAAGATTGTTTCAATGGAAAGATGTTTTGTGAAGATTGTTTCAATGGAAAGATGTTTTGTGAAGATTGTTTCAATGGAACGATGTTTTGTGAAGATTGTTTCAATGGAAAGATGTTTTGTGAAGATTGTGTTTCAATGGAAAGATGTTTTGTGAAGATTGTTTCAATGGAAAGATGTTTTGTGAAGATTGTTTCAATGGAACGATGTTTTGTGAAGATTGTTTCAATGGAAAGATGTTTTGTGAAGATTGTTTCAATGGAACGATGTTTTGTGAAGATTGTTTCAATGGAAAGATGTTTTGTGAAGATTGTTTCAATGGAACGATGTTTTGTGAAGATTGTTTCAATGGAACGATGTTTTGTGAAGATTGTTTCAATGGAAAGATGTTTTGTGAAGATTGTTTCAATGGAAAGATGTTTTGTGAAGATTGTTTCAATGGAAAGATGTTTTGTGAAGATTGCTTCAATGGAAAGATGTTTTGTGAAGATTGTTTCAATGGAAAGATGTTTTGTGAAGATTGCTTCAATGGAAAGATGTTTTGTGAAGATTGTTTCAATGGAAAGATGTTTTGTGAAGATTGTTTCAATGCAAAGATGTTTTGTGAAGATTGTTTCAATGGAAAGATGTTTTGTGAAGATTGTTTCAATGCAAAGATGTTTTGTGAAGATTGTTTCAATGGAAAGATGTTTTGTGAAGATTGTTTCAATGCAAAGATGTTTTGTGAAGATTGTTTCAATGGAAAGATGTTTTGTGAAGATTGTTTCAATGGAAAGATGTTTTGTGAAGATTGTTTCAATGGAAAGATGTTTGTGAAGATTGTTTCATTGGAAAGATGTTTGTGAAGATTGTTTCAATGGAAAGATGTTTTGTGAAGATTGTTTCAATGCAAAGATGTTTTGTGAAGATTGTTTCAATGCAAAGATGTTTTGTGAAGATTGTTTCAATGGAAAGATGTTTTGTGAAAATTGTTTCAATGCAAAGATGTTTTGTGAAGATTGTTTCAATGGAAAGATGTTTTGTGAAGATTGTTTCAATGCAAAGATGTTTTGTGAAGATTGTTTCAATGGAAAGATGTTTTGTGAAGATTGTTTCAATGCAAAGATGTTTTGTGAAGATTGTTTCAATGGAAAGATGTGCGGGTACTGTACAGGTTACGGTTCATAATAAGATACAAAAATAGATACTTTTGATAGGAAATTGCGTTCTTTCTGCTGCGATCAGTGCATTTAAATACCATTTTAAATAGATTAATAACATTTTTTCAAGAACAAAAAATATCTGTGGAGGATAGTTTATAGTCTACAGAAATCAATTTTGAGAAAAAGTCAAAACAGCCCGGGTAGACCCTCAGTCACCTTTTCAGCTCCTAGTGCTGACTGCGAGTAAAGACTGATTTCGTGGTGGGAGGTCACATTTGTTCTTTAGGTTTTACCCTCAGGTGTACGATAAGTTTCACAGAGAAATTCAGGCTACCCAGAAAAAGGAACAAAATTACATGACTATGGTGTTACCCCTCGACAGTGCTTTCTTTGTTGAAGTTACTTGAAATTGGAAATCTTCACACTGCCATCGCAACACAACTCCATACAGAGTCCCAGGATTCTAACATCGTGTTGAAAGTTATAATATCAACCTTCAAGTACCACACATAGTGATTCGAAATAACTCAATCACAATTCACAATGAATGGCTTCTAAGAGAATTCTGACGATGGTTATCCTCAACCTGTCTTCTACGTTTTCTCAAAGCAAGGATTAGGTATATTAAGACTATCGAGGTGTAGGCCTATTAAGACTATCGAGGTATAGGCCTATTAAGACTATCCAATTGGTCACTCTTCACACAGTTTTTGTCATAGAGGCTTTATTTATGTATAATTTGGACAGAAAATTTTGTACCTCTTTTCAACGTCGCAAATAACTTGGTATCTTCAAATCTGGATTATTGTTTCTGTTTGTGGGAACGGAAAACAGTTATGCAGTGTTTGTTGATATCTCAGAAAGACCAGTCTATTTTTATTCCTTACTTTGTCTTTTTTAAAATTTTTCATTGAGTGTGTGTTATTTGAGTGGCTGACACAGACAGTTCTTGTTATTTTCATTGAGTGTGTGTTATTTGAGTGGTTGACACAAACAGTTCTTGTTATTTTCATTGAGTGTGTGTTATTTGAGTGGTTGACACAGACAGTTTTATTTTCATTGAGTGTGTGTTATTTGAGTGGCTGACACAGACAGTTCTTGTTATTTTCATTGAGTGTGTGTTATTTGAGTGGTTGACACAAACAGTTCTTGTTATTTTCATTGAGTGTGTGTTATTTGAGTGGTTGACACAGACAGTGTTATTTTCATTGAGTGTGTGTTATTTGAGTGGCTGACACAGACAGTGTTATTTTCATTGAGTGTGTGTTATTTGAGTGGTTGACACAGACAGTGTTATTTTCATTGAGTGTGTGTTATTTGAGTGGTTGACACAGACAGTTTTGTTATTTTCATTGAGTGTGTGTTATTTGAGTGGTTGACACAGACAGTTTTGTTATTTTCATTGAGTGTGTGTTATTTGAGTGGTTGACACAGACAGTTTTGTTATTTTCATTGAGTGTGTGTTATTTGAGTGGCTGACACAGACAGTTTTGTTATTTTCATTGAGTGTGTGTTATTTGAGTGGTTGACACAGACAGTTTTGTTATTTTCATTGAGTGTGTGTTATTTGAGTGGTTGACACAGACAGTTTTGTTATTTTCATTGAGTGTGTGTTATTTGAGTGGTTGACACAGACAGTTCTTGTTATTTTCATTGAGTGTGTGTTATTTGAGTGGTTGACACAGACAGTTTTGTTATTTTCATTGAGTGTGTGTTATTTGAGTGGCTGACACAGACAGTTCTTGTTATTTTCATTGAGTGTGTGTTATTTGAGTGGCTGACACAGACAGTTTTGTTATTTTCATTGAGTGTGTGTTATTTGAGTGGCTGACACAGACAGTTTTGATATTTTCATTGAGTGTGTTTTTGAGTGGCTGACACAGACAGTTTTGTTATTTTCATTGAGTGTGTGTTATTTGAGTGGCTGACACAGACAGTCTTGTTATTTTCATTGAGTGTGTGTTATTTGAGTGGTTGACACAGACAGTCTTGTTATTTTCATTGAGTGTGTGTTATTTGAGTGGTTGACACAGACAGTTTTGTTATTTTCATTGAGTGTGTGTCATTTGAGTGGTTGACACAGACAGTTTTGTTATTTTCATTGAGTGTGTGTTATTTGAGTGGCTGACACAGACAGTTTTGTTATTTTCATTGAGTGTGTGTTATTTGAGTGGCTGACACAGACAGTTTTATTATTTTCATTGAGTGTGTGTTATTTGAGTGGCTGACACAGACAGTTTTGTTATTTTCATTGAGTGTGTGTTATTTGAGTGGCTGACACAGACAGTTTTGTTATTTTCATTGAGTGTGTGTTATTTGAGTGGTTGACACAGACAGTTTTGTTATTTTCATTGAGTGTGTGTTATTTGAGTGGCTGACAAGACATGTTTTGTTATTTTCATTGAGTGTGTGTTATTTGAGTGGTTGACACAGACAGTTTTTTTATTTTCATTGTGTCTTATTTGAGTGGTTGACACAGACATTTTTTATTTTCATTGAGTGTGTGTTATTTGAGTGGCTGACACAGACAGTTTTTTATTTTCATTGAGTGTGTGTTATTTGAGTGGCTGACACAGACAGTTTTTTTTTTCATTGAGTGTGTGTTATTTGAGTGGCTGACACAGACAGTTTTATTTTCATTGAGTGTGTGTTATTTGAGTGGCTGACACAGACAGTTTTTATTTTCATTGAGTGTGTGTTATTTGAGTGGCTGACACAGACAGTTTTATTTTCATTGAGTGTGTGTTATTTGAGTGGTTGACACAGACAGTTTTGTTATTTTCATTGAGTGTGTGTTATTTGAGTGGCTGACACAGACAGTTTTTTTTTTCATTGAGTGTGTGTTATTTGAGTGGCTGACACAGACAGTTTTGTTTTTTCATTGAGTGTGTGTTATTTGAGTGGCTGACACAGACAGTGTTTTTATTTTCATTGAGTGTGTAATTTGAGTGGTTGACACAGACAGTTTTGTTTTCATTGAGTGTGTGTTATTTGAGTGGTTGACACAGACAGTTCTTGTTATTTTTCATTGAGTGTGTGTTATTTGAGTGGTTGACACAGACAGTTTTGTTATTATTTATTTCATTGAGTGTGTGTTATTTGAGTGGTGACACAGACAGTTTTGTTTTTCATTGAGTGTGTGTTATTTGAGTGGTTGACACAGACAGTTTTGTTATTTTCATTGAGTGTGTGTTATTTGATGGCTGACACAGACAGTTTTTTTTCATTGAGTGTGTGTTATTTGAGTGGTTGACACAGACAGTTTTGTTATTTTCATTGAGTGTGTGTTATTTGAGTGGTTGACACAGACAGTTTTGTTATTTTCATTGAGTGTGTGTTATTTGAGTGGTTGACACAGACAGTTTGTTATTTTTATTTCATTGAGTGTGTGTTATTTGAGTGGTTGACACAGACAGTTTTGTTTTCATTGAGTGTGTTTTATTTGAGTGGTTGACACAGACAGTTTTGTTATTTTTATTTCATTGAGTGTGTTATTTGAGTGGCTGACACAGACAGTTTTTATTTTCATTGAGTGTGTGTTATTTGAGTGGCTGACACAGACAGTTTTGTTATTTTCATTGAGTGTGTGTTATTTGAGTGGTTGACAGAGACAGTTTTATTTTCATTGAGTGTGTGTTATATGAGTGGCTGACACAGACAGTTTTTATTTTCATTGAGTGTGTGTTATTTGAGTGGCTGACACAGACTGTTTTATTTTCATTGAGTGTGTGTTATTTGAGTGGTTGACACAGACAGTTTTGTTATTTTCATTGAGTGTGTGTTATTTGAGTGGCTGACATAGACAGTTTTATTTTCATTGAGTGTGTGTTATTTGAGTGGTTGACACAGAGAGTTTTATTTTCATTGAGTGTGTGTTATTTGAGTGGTTGACACAGACAGTTTTGTTATTTTCATTGAGTGTGTGTTATTTGAGTGGTTGACACAGACAGGTCTTGTTATTTTCATTGTGTGTGTGTTATTTGAGTGGTTGACACAGACAGTTTTATTTTCATTGAGTGTGTGTTATTTGAGTGGCTGACACAGACAGTTTTATTATTTTCATTGAGTGTGTGTTATTTGAGTGGTTGACACAGACAGTTTTATTTTCATTGAGTGTGTGTTATTTGAGTGGCTGACACAGACAGTTTTGTTATTTTCATTGAGTGTGTGTTATTTTGAGTGCTTGACACAGACAGTTTTATTTTCATTGTGTGTGTTATTTGAGTGGTTGACACAGACAGTTTTGTTATTTTCATTGAGTGTGTGTTATTTGAGTGGCGGACACAGACAGTCTTGTTATTTTCATTGAGTGTGTGTTATTTTGAGTGGCTGATACACAGGCAGTTTTGTTATTTTCATTGAGTGTGTGTTATTTGAGTGGTTGACACAGACAGTTTTATTTTCATTCAGTGTGTGTTATTTGAGTGGTTGACACAGACAGTTTTATTTTCATTGAGTGTGTGTTATTTGAGGGGTTGAAACAGACAGTCTTGTTATTTTCATTGAGTGTGTGTTATTTGAGTGGTTGACACAGACAGTTTTGTTTTCATTGAGTGTGTGTTATTTGAGTGGTTGACACAGACAGGTTTATTTTCATTGAGTGTGTGTTATTTGAGTGGTTGACACAGACAGTTTTATTATTTTCATTGAGTGTGTGTTATTTGAGTGGTTGACACAAACAGTTTTTTATTTTCATTGAGTGTGTGTTATTTGAGTGGCTGACACAGACAGTTTTGTTATTTTCATTGAGTGTGTGTTATTTGAGTGGTTGACACAGACAGTTTTTATTTCATTGAGTGTGTGTTATTTGAGTGGTTGACACAGACAGTTTTGTTGTTTTTATTTTCATTGAGTGTGTGTTATTTGAGTGGTTGACACAGACAGTTCTTGTTATTTTCATTGAGTGTGTGTTATTTGAGTGGCTGACACAGACAGTTTTGTTATTTTTATTTCATTGAGTGTGTGTTATTTGAGTGGTTGACACAGACAGTTTTGTTATTTTCATTGAGTGTGTGTTATTTGAGTGGCTGACACAGACAGTTTTGTTATTTTCATTGAGTGTGTGTTATTTGAGTGGCTGACAGACAGTTTTGTTATTTTATTTTCATTGAGTGTGTGTTATTTGAGTGGTTGACACAGACAGTTTTGTTATTTTATTTTCATTGAGTGTGTGTTATTTGAGTGGTTGACACAGACAGTTCTTGTTATTTTCATTGAGTGTGTGTTATTTGAGTGGCTGACACAGACAGTCTTGTTATTTTCATTGACTGTGTGTGTTTTGAGTGGTTGACACAGACAGTTTTATTTTCATTGAGTGTGTGTTATTTGAGTGGTTGACACAGACAGTTTTATTTTCATTGAGTGTGTGTTATTTGAGTGGTTGACACAGACAGTTTTATTTTCATTGAGTGTGTGTTATTTGAGTGGTTGACACAGACAGTTTTATTTTCATTGAGTGTGTGTTATTTGAGTGGCTGACACAGACAGTTTTGTTATTTTCATTGAGTGTGTGTTATTTGAGTGGTTGACACAGACAGTTTTATTTTCATTGAGTGTGTTTATTTGAGTGGTTGACACAGACATTTTTGTTATTTTCATTGAGTGTGTGTTATTTGAGTGTTTGACACAGACAGTTTTATTTTCATTGAGTGTGTGTTATTTGAGTGGTGACACAGACAGTTTTATTTTCATTGAGTGTGTGTTATTTGAGTGGCTGACACAGACAGGTTTATTTTCATTGAGTGTGTGTTATTTGAGTGGCTGACACAGACTGTTTTATTTTCATTGAGTGTGTGTTATTTGAGTGGTTGACACAGACAGTTTTGTTATTTTCATTGAGTGTGTGTTATTTGAGTGGCGACAAGACAGTTTTATTTTCATTGAGTGTGTGTTATTTGAGTGGTTGACACAGAGAGTTTTATTTTCATTGAGTGTGTGTTATTTGAGTGGTTGACACAGACAGTTTTTTATTTTCATTGAGTGTGTGTTATTTGAGTGGTTGACACAGACAGGTCTTGTTATTTTCATTGTGTGTGTGTTATTTGAGGGGGTTGACACAGACAGTTTTATTTTCATTGAGTGTGTGTTATTTGAGTGGCTGACACAGACAGTTTTTTATTTTCATTGAGTGTGTGTTATTTGAGTGGTTGACACAGACAGTTTTATTTTCATTGAGTGTGTGTTATTTGAGTGGCTGACACAGACAGTTTTGTTATTTTCATTGAGTGTGTGTTATTTGAGTGCTTGACACAGACAGTTTTTATTTTCATTGAGTGTGTGTTATTTGAGTGGTTGACACAGACAGTTTTGTTATTTTCATTGAGTGTGTGTTATTTGAGTGCGGACACAGACAGTCTTTGTATTTTCATTGAGTGTGTGTTATTTGAGTGGCTGATACACAGGCAGTTTTGTTATTTTCATTGAGTGTGTGTTATTTGAGTGGTTGACACAGACAGTTTTATTTTCATTCAGTGTGTGTTATTTGAGTGGTTGACACAGACAGTTTTATTTTCATTGAGTGTGTGTTATTTGAGGGTTGAAACAGACAGTCTTGTTATTTTCATTGAGTGTGTGTTATTTGAGTGGTTGACACAGACAGTTTTGTTTTCATTGAGTGTGTGTTATTTGAGTGGTTGACACAGACAGGTTTATTTTCATTGAGTGTGTGTTATTTGAGTGGTTGACACAGACAGTTTTATTATTTTCATTGATGTGTGTGTTATTTGAGTGGTTGACACAAATTTTTTTTTTTTTTTTTTTTTTTTTTTTTTTTTTTTTTTTTTTTTTTTTTGAGTGGTTGACACAGACAGTTTTATTTTCATTGAGTGTGTGTTATTTGAGTGGTTGACACAGACAGTTTTATTTTCATTGAGTGTGTGTTATTTGAGTGGTGACACAGACAGTTTTTATTTTCATTGAGTGTGTGTTATTTGAGTGGCTGACACAGACAGTTTTGTTATTTTCATTGAGTGTGTGTTATTTGAGTGGTTGACACAGACAGTTTTATTTTCATTGAGTGTGTGTTATTTGAGTGGTTGACACAGACATTTTTGTTATTTTCATTGAGTGTGTGTTATTTGAGTGTTTGACACAGACAGTTTTATTTTCATTGAGTGTGTGTTATTTGAGTGGCTGACACAGACAGTTTTATTATTTTCATTGAGTGTGTGTTATTTGAGTGGTTGACACAGACAGTTTTATTTTCATTGAGTGTGTGTTATTTGAGTGGCTGACACAGACAGTTTTGTTATTTTCATTGAGTGTGTGTTATTTGAGTGCTTGACACAGACAGTTTTATTTTCATTGAGTGTGTGTTATTTGAGTGGTTGACACAGACAGTTTTGTTATTTTCATTGAGTGTGTGTTATTTGAGTGGCGGACACAGACAGTCTTGTTATTTTCATTGAGTGTGTGTTATTTGAGTGGCTGATACACAGGCAGTTTTGTTATTTTCATTGAGTGTGTGTTATTTGAGTGGTTGACACAGACAGTTTTATTTTCATTCAGTGTGTGTTATTTGAGTGGTTGACACAGACAGTTTTATTTTCATTGAGTGTGTGTTATTTGAGGGGTTGAAACAGACAGTCTTGTTATTTTCATTGAGTGTGTGTTATTTGAGTGGTTGACACAGACAGTTTTGTTTTCATTGAGTGTGTGTTATTTGAGTGGTTGACACAGACAGGTTTATTTTCATTGAGTGTGTGTTATTTGAGTGGTTGACACAGACAGTTTTATTATTTTCATTGAGTGTGTGTTATTTGAGTGGTTGACACAAACAGTTTTGTTATTTTCATTGAGTGTGTGTTATTTGAGTGGCTGACACAGACAGTTCTTGTTATTTTCATTGAGTGTGTGTTATTTGAGTGGTTGACACAGACAGTTTTGTTATTCTCATTGAGTGTGTGTTATTTGAGTGGTTGACACAGACAGTTTTGTTGTTTTTATTTTCATTGAGTGTGTGTTATTTGAGTGGTTGACACAGACAGTTCTTGTTATTTTCATTGAGTGTGTGTTATTTGAGTGGCTGACACAGACAGTTTTGTTATTTTTATTTTCATTGAGTGTGTGTTATTTGAGTGGTTGACACAGACAGTTTTGTTATTTTCATTGAGTGTGTGTTATTTGAGTGGCTGACACAGACAGTTCTTGTTATTTTCATTGAGTGTGTGTTATTTGAGTGGCTGACAGACAGTTTTGTTATTTTTATTTTCATTGAGTGTGTGTTATTTGAGTGGTTGACACAGACAGTTTTGTTATTTTTATTTTCATTGATGTGTGTTATTTGAGTGGTTGACACAGACAGTTCTTGTTATTTTCATTGAGTGTGTGTTATTTGAGTGGCTGACACAGACAGTCTTGTTATTTTCATTGACTGTGTGTTATTTGAGTGGTTGACACAGACAGTTTTATTTTCATTGAGTGTGTGTTATTTGAGTGGTTGACACAGACAGTTTTATTTTCATTGAGTGTGTGTTATTTGAGTGGTTGACACAGACAGTTTTATTTTCATTGAGTGTGTGTTATTTGAGTGGTTGACACAGACAGTTTTTATTTTCATTGAGTGTGTGTTATTTGAGTGGCTGACACAGACAGTTTTATTTTCATTGAGTGTGTGTTATTTGAGTGGCTGACACAGACAGTTTTGTTATTTTCATTGAGTGTGTGTTATTTTAGTGGCTGACACAGACAGTTTTGTTATTTTTCATTGAGTGTGTGTTATTTGAGTGGTTGACACAGACAGTTTTGTTATTTTCATTGAGTGTGTGTTATTTGAGTGGCTGACACAGACAGTTTTATTTTCATTGAGTGTGTGTTATTTGAGTGGCTGACACAGACAGTTTTATTTTCATTGAGTGTGTGTTATTTGAGTGGTTGACACAGACAGTTTTATTTTCATTGAGTGTGTGTTATTTGAGTGGCTGACACAGACAATTTTTGATTTATTTTCAGTGATAGTGTGTGTTATTTGAGTGGTTGACACAGACAGTTTTTATTTTCATTGAGTGTGTGTTATTTGAGTGGTGACACAGGACAGTTTTATTTTCATTGAGTGTGTGTTATTTGAGTGGCTGACCAAACAGTCTTGTTATTTTCATTGAGTGTGTGTTTTTGAGTGGTGACACAGACAGTTTTGTTATTTTCATTGAGTGTGTGTTATTTGAGTGGTGACACAGACAGTTTTTATTTTCATTGAGTGTGTGTTATTTGAGTGGCTGACACAGACAGTTTTTTATTCATTGAGTGTGTGTTATTTGAGTGGCTGACACAGACAGTTTTATTTTAATTGAGTGTGTGTTATTTGAGTGGCTGACACAGACAGTTTTGTTATTTTCATTGAGTGTGTGTTATTTGAGTGGCTGACACAGACAGTTTTTTTCATTGAGTGTGTGTTATTTGAGTGGCTGACACAGACAGTTTTTATTTTCATTGAGTGTGTGTTATTTGAGTGGTTGACACAGACAGTTTTTTATTTTCATTGAGTGTGTGTTATTTGAGTGGTTGACACAGACAGTTTGTTATTTTCATTGAGTGTGTGTTATTTGAGTGGCTGACACAGACAGTTTTATTTTCATTGAGTGTGTGTTTATTTGAGTGGTTGACACAGACAGTTTTTTTTCATTGAGTGTGTGTTATTTGAGTGGTTGACACAGACAGTTTTAGTTTTCATTGAGTGTGTGTTATTTGAGTGGTTGACACAGACAGTTCTTGTTATTTTCATTGAGTGTGTGTTATTTGAGTGGCTGACACAGACAGTTTTTTTTATTATTGTTATTTGAGTGTGCAGACTATTTGATATGTTGGTTTGGTGTTACAGACAGTTTTTATTTTCATTGAGTGTGTGTTATTTGAGTGGCTGACACAGACAGTTTTGTTATTTTCATTGAGTGTGTGTTATTTGAGTGGTTGACAGACAGTTTTGTTATTTTCATTGAGTGTGTGTTATTTGAGTGGTTGACACAGACAGTTTTTTGTTATTTTCATTGAGTGTGTGTTATTTGAGTGGTTGACACAGACAGTTTTGTTATTTTCATTGAGTGTGTGTTATTTGAGTGGTTGACACAGACAGTTTTGTTATTTTCATTGAGTGTGTGTTATTTGAGTGGTTGACACAGACAGTTTGTTATTTTCATTGAGTGTGTGTTATTTGAGTGGTTGACACAGACAGTTTTTATATTTTCATTGAGTGTGTGTTATTTGAGTGGTTGACACAGACAGTTTTGTTATTTTCATTGAGTGTGTGTTATTTGAGTGGTTTACACAGACAGTTTTTATTTTCATTGAGTGTGTGTTATTTGAGTGGCTGACACAGACAGTTTTGTTATTTTCATTGAGTGTGTGTTATTTGAGTGGTTGACACAGACAGTTTTGTTATTTTCATTGAGTGTGTGTTATTTGAGTGGTTGACACAGACAGTTTTGTTATTTTCATTGAGTGTGTGTTATTTGAGTGGTTGACACAGACAGTTTTGTTATTTTCATTGAGTGTGTGTTATTTGAGTGGCTGACACAGACAGTTTTATTTTCATTGAGTGTGTGTTATTTGAGTGGTTGACACAGACAGTTCTTGTTATTTTCATTGAGTGTGTGTTATTTGAGTGGTTGACAACAGTTTTATTTTCATTGAGTGTGTGTTATTTGAGTGGCTGACACAGACAGTTTTGTTATTTTCATTGAGTGTGTGTTATTTGAGTGGTTGACACAGACAGTTTTATATATTTCATTGAGTGTGTGTTATTTGAGTGGCTGACACAGACAGTTTTATTTTCATTGAGTGTGTGTTATTTGAGTGGTTGACACAGACAGTTCTTGTTATTTTCATTGAGTGTGTGTTATTTATGAGTGGTATTTGATACACAGACAGTTTGTTATTTTCATTGAGTGTGTGTTATTTGAGTGGTTGACACAGACAGTTCTTGTATTTTCATTGAGTGTGTGTTATTTGAGTGGTTGACACAGACAGTCTTGTTATTTTCATTGAGTGTGTGTTATTTGAGTGGCTGACACAGACAGTTTTGTTATTTTCATTGAGTGTGTGTTATTTGAGTGGTTGACACAGACAGTTTTTTATTTTCATTGAGTGTGTGTTATTTGAGTGGCTGACACAGACAGTTTTGTTATTTTCATTGAGTGTGTGTTATTTGAGTGGTTGACACAGACAGTTTTGTTATTTTCATTGAGTGTGTGTTATTTGAGTGGTTGACACAGACAGTTTTGTTATTTTCATTGAGTGTGTGTTATTTGAGTGGTTGACACAGACAGTTTTGTTATTTCATTGAGTGTGTGTTATTTGAGTGGTTGACACAGACAGTTTTGTTATTTTCATTGAGTGTGTGTTATTTGAGTGGTTGACACAGACAGTTTTGTTATTTTCATTGAGTGTGTGTTATTTGAGTGGTTGACACAGACAGTTTTTATTTTCATTGAGTGTGTGTTATTTGAGTGGTTGACACAGACAGTTTTGTTATTTTCATTGAGTGTGTGTTATTTGAGTGGTTGACACAGACAGTTTTTATTTTCATTGAGTGTGTGTTATTTGAGTGGCTGACACAGACAGTTTTTGTTATTTTCATTGAGTGTGTGTTATTTGAGTGGTTGACACAGACAGTTTTTTATTTTCATTGAGTGTGTGTTATTTGAGTGGTTGACACAGACAGTTTTGTTTTCATTGAGTGTGTGTTATTTGAGTGGTTGACACAGACAGTTTTGTTATTTTCATTGAGTGTGTGTTATTTGAGTGGTTGACACAGACAGTTTTTATTTTCATTGAGTGTGTGTTATTTGAGTGGTTGACACAGACAGTTTTGTTATTTTCATTGAGTGTGTGTTATTTGAGTGGTTGACACAGACAGTTTGTTATTTTCATTGAGTGTGTGTTATTTGAGTGGTTGACACAGACAGTTTTGTTATTTTCATTGAGTGTGTGTTATTTTGAGTGGTTGACACAGACAGTTTTGTTATTTTCATTGATGTGTGTTTATTTGAGTGGCTGACACAGACAGTTTGTTATTTTCATTGAGTGTGTGTTATTTGAGTGGTGACACAGACAGTTTTATTTTCATTGAGTGTGTGTTATTTGAGTGGTTGACACAGACAGTTTTATTTTCATTGAGTGTGTGTTATTTGAGTGGCTGACACAGACGTTTTTATTTTCATTGAGTGTGTGTGTTATTTGAGTGGCTGACACAGACAGTTTTGTTATTTTCATTGAGTGTGTGTTATTTGAGTGGTGACATAGACAGTTTTATTTTCATTGAGTGTGTGTTATTTGAGTGGTTGACACAGAAGTTTTATTTTCATTGAGTGTGTGTTATTTGAGTGGGTTGAACAGACAGTTTGTTATTTTCATTGAGTGTGTGTTATTTGAGTGGTTGACACAGACAGTTTGTTATTTTCATTGATGTGTGTGTTATTTGAGTGGTTGACACAGACAGGTTTATTTTCATTGAGTGTGTGTTATTTGAGTGGTGACACAGACAGTTTTATTTATTTTCATTGAGTGTGTGTTATTTGAGTGGTTGACACAGACAGTTTTATTTTCATTGATGAGTGTGTGTTATTTGAGTGGCTGACACAGACAGTTTTGTTATTTTCATTGAGTGTGTGTTATTTGAGTGGTTGACACAGACAGTTTTTTATTTTCATTGAGTGTGTGTGTTATTTGAGTGGTTGACACAGACAGTTTTTGTTTATTTTCATTGAGTGTGTGTTATTTGAGTGGTTGACACAGACAGTCTTGTTATTTTCATTGAGTGTGTGTTATTTGATGTGGCTGACACAGACAGTTTTGTTATTTTCATTGAGTGTGTGTTATTTGAGTGGTTGACACAGACAGTTTTGTTATTTTCAGTTTATTTGAGTGTGAGAGTTCTGTTATTTCTTGAGTGTGTGTTTGAGGCACAGACAGTTTTATTTATTTCATTGAGTGTGTGTTATTTGAGGGTTGAACAGACAGTTTGTTATTTTCATTGAGTGTGTGTTATTTGAGTGGTTGACACAGACAGTTTTGTATTTCATTGAGTGTGTGTTATTTGAGTGGTTGACACAGACAGGTTATTTTCATTGGTGTGTGTTATTTGAGTGGTTTGACAGACAGTTTTATTTTCATTGAGTGTGTGTTATTTGAGTGGTTGACACAACAGTTTTATTTTCATTGAGTGTGTGTTATTTGAGTGGTTGACACAGACAGTTTTTTATTTTCATTGAGTGTGTGTTATTTGAGTGGTTGACACAGACAGTTTTGTTATTTCATTGAGTGTGTGTTATTTGAGTGGTGACACAGACAGTTTTGTTTTTTCATTGAGTGTGTGTTATTTGAGTGGTGACACAGACAGTTTTGTTATTTTCATTGAGTGTGTGTTATTTGAGTGGTGACACAGACAGTTTTGTTATTTTCATTGAGTGTGTGTTATTTGAGTGGTGACACAGACAGTTTTTTTTCATTGAGTGTGTGTTATTTGAGTGGCTGACACAGACAGTTTTATTTTCATTGAGTGTGTGTTATTTGAGTGGTGACACAGATTTTTATTTTCATTGAGTGTGTGTTATTTGAGTGGTTGACACAGACAATTTTATTTTCATTGAGTGTGTGTTTTTGAGTGGTTGACACAGACAGTTTGTTATTTTCATTGAGTGTGTGTTATTTGAGTGGTGACACAGACAGTTTTTATTTTCATGATGTGTGTTATTTGAGTGGTGACACAGCAGTTTTATTTCATTGAGTGTGTGTTATTTGAGTGGTGACACAGACAGTTTTATTTTCATTGAGTGTGTGTTATTTGAGTGGTTGACACAGACAGTTTTATTTTCATTGAGTGTGTGTTATTTGAGTGGTTGACACAGACAGTTTTATTTTCATTGAGTGTGTGTTATTTGAGTGGCTGACACAGACAGTTTTATTTTCATGAGTGTGTGTTATTTGAGTGGCTGACACAGACAGTTTTGTTATTTTCATTGAGTGTGTGTTATTTGAGTGGCTGACACAGACATTTTTATTTTCATTGAGTGTGTGTTATTTGAGTGGTGACACAGACAGTTTTGTTTTTCATTGAGTGTGTGTTATTTGAGTGGCTGACACAGAAGTTTTATTTTCATTGAGTGTGTGTTATTTGAGTGGTGACACAGACAGTTTTTTTTTCATTGAGTGTGTGTTATTTGAGTGGTTGACACAGACAGTTTTATTTTCATTGAGTGTGTGTTATTTGAGTGGCTGACACAGACAATTTTTATTTTATTGAGTGTGTGTTTTTTGAGTGGATTGACACAGACAGTTTTATTTTCATTGAGTGTGTGTTATTGAGTGGTTGACACAGACAGTTTTTTATTTTCATTGAGTGTGTGTTATTTGAGTGGCTGACACAGCGTTTTATTTCATTGAGTGTGTGTTATTTGAGTGGCTGACACAACAGTTTTTTATTTTCATTGAGTGTGTGTTATTTGAGTGGTTGACACAGACAGTTTTATTTTCATTGAGTGTGTGTTATTTGAGTGGTGACACAGACAGTTTTGTTATTTTCATTGAGTGTGTGTTATTTGAGTGGTGACACAGACAGTTTTTTTTTCATTGAGTGTGTGTTATTTGAGTGGTGACAAGACAGTTTTTTTATTTTAATTGAGTGTGTGTTATTTGAGTGGTGACACAGACATTTTTATTTTCATTGAGTGTGTGTTATTTGAGTGGTGACACAGACAGTTTTTTTCATTGAGTGTGTGTTATTGAGTGGCTGACACAGAAGTTCTTTTATTTTCATTGAGTGTGTGTTATTTGAGTGGTTGACACAGACAGTTTTGTTATTTTCATTGAGTGTGTGTTATTTGAGTGGTTGACACAGACAGTTTTATTTTCATTGAGTGTGTGTTATTTGAGTGGCTGACACAGACAGTTTTATTTTCATTGAGTGTGTTTTTATTGAGTGTTGACACAGACAGTTTTGTTTTTCATTGAGTGTGTGTTATTTGAGTGGCTGACACAGACAGTTTTATTTTCATTGAGTGTGTGTTATTTGAGTGGTTGACACAGACAGTTCTTGTTATTTTCATTGAGTGTGTGTTATTTGAGTGGCTGACACAGACGGTTTTGTTATTTTCATTGAGTGTGTGTTATTTGAGTGGCTGACACAGACAGTTTTATTATTTTCATTGAGTGTGTGTTATTTGAGTGGTTGACACAGACAGTTTTGTTATTTTCATTGAGTGTGTGTTATTTGAGTGGTGACACAGACATTGACTGAGTTTGTTATTTTTTATTCATTGAGTGTGTGTTATTTGAGTGGCTACACAGACAGTTTTGTTATTTTCATGAGTGTGTGTTATTTGAGTGGTTGACACAGACAGTTTTGTTATTTTCATTGAGTGTGTGTTATTGAGTGGTTGACACAGACAGTTTTTATTTTCATTGAGTGTGTGTTATTTGAGTGGTTGACACGACAGTTTTGTTATTTTCATTGAGTGTGTGTTATTTGAGTGGTTGACACAGACAGTTTTGTTATTTTCATTGAGTGTGTGTTATTTGAGTGGTTGACACAGACAGTTTTATTTTCATTGAGTGTGTGTTATTTGAGTGGTTGACACAGACAGTTTTGTTTATTTTCATTGAGTGTGTGTTATTTGAGTGGTGACACAGACAGTTTTTATTTCATTGAGTGTGTGTTATTTGAGTGGCTGACACAGACAGTTTTGTTATTTTCATTGAGTGTGTGTTATTTGAGTGGTTGACACAGACAGTTTTTTATTTTCATTGAGTGTGTGTTATTTGAGTGGTGACACAGACAGTTTTGATTTTCATTGAGTGTGTGTTATTTGAGTGGTTGACACAGACAGTTCTTGTTATTTTCATTGAGTGTGTGTTATTTGAGTGGTGACACAGACAGTTTGTTATTTTCATTGAGTGTGTGTTATTTGAGTGGTTGACACAGACAGTTCTTGTTATTTTCATTGAGTGTGTGTTATTTGAGTGGTTGACACAGACAGTTTGTTTTTCATTGAGTGTGTGTTATTTGAGTGGCTGACACAGACAGTTTTGTTATTTTCATTGAGTGTGTGTTATTTGAGTGGTTGACACAGACAGTTTTTTATTTTCATTGAGTGTGTGTTATTTGAGTGGTGACACAGACAGTTTTATTTTCATTGAGTGTGTGTTATTTGAGTGGTTGACACAGACAGTTTTGTTATTTTCATTGAGTGTGTGTTATTTGAGTGGTTGACACAGACAGTTTGTTATTTTCATTGAGTGTGTGTTATTTGAGTGGTTGACACAGACAGTTTTATTTTCATTGAGTGTGTGTTATTTGAGTGGTTGACACAGACAGTTTTGTTATTTTCATTGAGTGTGTGTTATTTGAGTGTTGACAAGACAGTTTTATTTTCATTGAGTGTGTGTTATTTGAGTGCTGACACAGACAGTTTTTATTTTCATTGAGTGTGTGTTATTTGAGTGGTTGACACAGACAGTTTTGTTATTTTCATTGAGTGTGTGTTATTTGAGTGGCTGACACAGACAGTTTTGTATTTTCATTGAGTGTGTGTTATTTGAGTGGTGACACAGACAGTTTTTTATTTTCATTGAGTGTGTGTGTTATTTGAGTGGTTGACACAGACAGTTTTGTTATTTTCATTGAGTGTGTGTTATTTGAGTGGTTGACACAGACAGTTTGTTATTTTCATTGAGTGTGTGTTATTTGAGTGGTTGACACAGACAGTTTGTTATTTTCATTGAGTGTGTGTTATTTGAGTGGTGACACAGACAGTTTTGTTATTTTCATTGAGTGTGTGTTATTTGAGTGGTTGACACAGACAGTTTTTATTTTCATTGAGTGTGTGTTATTTGAGTGGCTGACACAGACAGTTTTGTTATTTTCATTGAGTGTGTGTTATTTGAGTGGCTGTTTTCATTGAGTGTGTGTTATTTGAGTGGTTGACACAAACAGTCTTGTTATTTTCATTGAGTGTGTGTTATTTGAGTGGTTGACACAGACAGTTCTTTTTGTTTTCATTGAGTGTGTGTTATTTGAGTGGTTGACACAGACAGTCTTGTTATTTTCATTGAGTGTGTGTTATTTGAGTGGTTGACACAGACAGTTCTTGTTATTTTCATTGAGTGTGTGTTATTTGAGTGGCTGACACAGACAGTTCTTTTTGTTTTCATTGAGTGTGTGTTATTTGAGTGGCTGACACAGACAGTTTTATTTTCATTGAGTGTGTGTTATTTGAGTGGTTGACACAGACAGTTTTGTTATTTTCATTGAGTGTGTGTTATTTGAGTGGTTGACACAGACAGTTTTGTTATTTTCATTGAGTGTGTGTTATTTGAGTGGTTGACACAGACAGTTTTGTTATTTTCATTGAGTGTGTGTTATTTGAGTGGTTGACACAGACAGTTCTTGTTATGAGTAGATGTCGCGCCAGCAGGCAGCAAAAGTGTGTGTGGTATTTTACAGTGATTTTATCGTGGTTCTATTTGTCTTGTACATTGAATTTTATATCAGTTTATTCCTCTTGGGTCCCGACAAATGGTGATGTAAATATTTTTTTAAATTTTGAATATTTTACCGGATAATCTGATTTTAGAGTTTCGTATGCCTACTTTTCGTCATTTTAATTCTGCCGTTTAGGTCGGACATTTAACCTGTGAACTGTGTTAACATTTTAGCCTACTGTGTTCGCCCAACGCTACAGCTCCCAAACCTTCGTTGTTCTCTGCAAGCATCATCCTCTCTTGACTGGCTCTCAATTATGGATCCGTCCGTCCTTAAACAAATTGGACTGACACTTTTTAAACACAGCAAATGCTACCTCGGTGGAGGCGTCTACCAGCGCATACGTACATTGGGGCTGTGTAGCAAGCCCCGCACTGCGCGATCCTGTCGTGGTGGACGTCTCCACCGACTTTGGCACAACCTGCCTCCTGCTGTGCCAGCCCGACGCCGCTTTTCTTTTTCTGCTTCCTCGTCTCCTCCACTGCCCCTGCCTTCGACCTCGCTGCTGCGGGCTTTGTCTCCTCCTCTGCCATCTTCGCCTTCGCCTTCTGTCCTGGTGGTGCCGCCTTCACCTTCTGTCCCGCCGGCGCTGCCCTCGTCTTCTGTCCCGCCGGTGCTACCTTTGTCTTCTTCTTCTGTTCCGTCGTTGCTGCCTTCGTCTTCTGCCCCGCTGGTGTCGCCTTCGTCTTTTGTCCCGTCGGTGCCGCCTTCTTCGCCACCTCGGCCGCCGCCATATGATAAACTTAAACTATGCCTTTTTAACGCTCAATCAATATGCAAAGATGGCAAAGCTGAGATCATTGCCGATTTTATCGCTGATGAGCACATTGACATTGCTTTTATTACAGAGACATGGCTTAACCCCCTTGGTCATGAACCTATACATGCTAGCCTCACTCCGAGTGGTTACAGGCTTGCTTCTTTCCATCGCTCATCTCGAGGTGGCGGTATCGCCATCCTCTACAACGACTCACTCCATTCCCGCCTATCTTTCTCGCAGTCTCTGCCTTTCTCCCATCCTTCTTTCGAGCACGTTGAAGTATCCTTCCAATCCACCCCTCACCCCATCACCTTCTCCTGTGTCTATCGACCTCCACCTAGCTCTGCCAACAAACTCACCACATCCACGTTTCTCTCTGACTTTGACCAACTGCTTGACCACTACTGCCTCTTACCTGGAAATCTCATCATTTTAGGTGACATCAATGTCCACTATGACAACACTCACCGTTATGACACAAGACATATCATCAACTCTCTGTCCAATCACAATATGACTCAACACATTTCTGAACCAACCCATCAAAAAGGTCACATTCTTGACTGGATCATTTCTCGTGATCACCACAATTCAGCTGCTAACAACTGCTTAGTTCTTTCTACCCGTCTAACTTCAGCCCTTCCATCTGACCACTCTGCAATTCTCTGTTCTCTTGACATTTCTCCTCCTTCCCGTACCACGCGCACAGTGACTCGACGCAATCTCAAATCTATCGACCTCTCCACATTTTCATCTGATGCCTCCCGTCTCCTTTCTGAAAAGTCACATAACCTTGCCGATGAATTCTATACTACTCTCCACCATCTTCTGGACACTCATGCTCCAGCCACAACCCGTCTTTTACCTGACCGCCCCCCTACCCCCTGGCTCACTCATGAGATTGCCTGTGCAAAACGTGCCCGCCGCAGAGCAGAGCGCCGCTGGCGCAAATCCAAACTCACTGTACACAGGCAACTTTTCCAAGCCTCTAAAACAAAAGTATCCACCCTCATTGCATCTGCAAAAACAAGCTATTTCCAAACCAAAATCCTGAATGCCTCTTCTTCAAAAGAACTCTTTACAACCATGAATCATCTCCTTGGCACACGAAAAGACTTACCTCTCCCAACAAAAGATACAAATGAAGAACTCCCATCTGTATTCTCTAAGTATTTCACCACCAAAATACAAACTCTTCGTGACAGGCTTGACAGGACACCCTGTCAACCATGCCCACCTGACCCTTCCTTCTCTGGCACACCTCTCACTACTTTTACCCCAGTCTCACAAGAAGAAATTTTCAACACAATCAGATCCATGTCGTTCAAAACCTGCGAACTGGATCCTCTTCCAGGTTCTCTCTACTCCGATTGTCTCCCTACTCTCCTCCCATTCATCACTGACATCATCAACACTTCTCTTCAAACTGGAACTGTCCCAGATTCTTTCAAGTCTGCTATTGTTCACCCTCTCCTCAAGAAACACAATTTAGACCCAAATGAACTGAAAAATTACAGGCCTATCTCTAATCTCTCTTTCTTGTCAAAACTCCTTGAAAAAGTCGTCCTCAACCAGCTGAACTCTCACCTGTCTGCCAACAATCTCCTCAATCCTTTCCAGTCAGCCTACCGCCAGTGCCATAGCACTGAAACTGCCCTACTACACATTCTCAACAATCTCCTCCTTGCAACTGATACTGGCAAAGTCTCTCTCCTCACACTCCTTGATCTGTCTGCAGCTTTCGATACCATTGACCATGGTATTCTCCTTTCTAGACTTCATCATACTTTTGGCATCTCTGACATTGCTCTCTCCTTTTTCACTTCGTATTTATCAAACAGAAAACAAACTGTTCTCATCAATGGCACTTACTCTCAACCTGCATACCTGACCTGTGGTGTTCCACAAGGATCTGTCCTTGGCCCTGTTCTTTTCACTCTTTATACCTCCCCCCTGTCCACCATCATCAACTCCCACTCTATAAAACACCACTTCTATGCTGATGACACCCAACTTCAAGATAGTGACTCACCTGATAATATACAGCGCCTGTTGACTCGCACCACTGAGTGTTACTCGGACATTAAGAACTGGATGACACACAATAGACTTCAGCTTAATGACGACAAGACAGAAGCTATCCTCATTGGCACCCGTCAGAAACTTTCCCAGCTGCCTCCTCTTTCTCTCCCATTATGTAACACATCAGTCCCAATTTCTGATTCAGCTAAAAACCTTGGTGTCTGCATTGACTCTACCCTGTCCATGAACAACTTTGTTTCTCAAACTGCCAGATCTTGCTACTATCATCTCCATCGTATAAGCCTGATCAGGAAGTATCTCTCTGTCGAAACAACTGCAAAACTCGTTCTCTCCTTCATAATGTCTCGCATTGACTATTGCAATTCACTCCTGTCTGGTCTTCCTGCCTCCACCATTCACATCCTACAGCGCATTCAAAACAATGCTGCACGCCTTGTACTCAAAAAGAAAAAAGCTGACCACATATCTCCTCTCCTGGCACAACTTCACTGGCTCCCTGTATCAAAGCGCATACAGTACAAACTAGACACCATGTGCTACAAAAGCCTCAATAACGCAGCCCCCGATTACCTGTCAAGCCTACTTGAGATCTATATTCCCTCACGTACCCTCCGCTCTGCCTCCGATCCTCTGAATTTTCGCTTTCCACGCACTAAGCTCAATACCTATGGTCCACGAGCCTTCTCTGTTTCTGGTCCACTCTCCTGGAACAAACTTCCTCTCTCAGTCCGTCAGCAACCTACTTTTGCCTCCTTCAAGTCCGCTCTCAAAACTCACCTTTTCTCCTCTGCATAAAATCCTAACCTCACTCAACCCCCCTCTGCAGCCTGTCTCCGCTCGGAGGGGAATCACTTTGTTTTAATATATAATTGTATATGATGTGCTCTCTGTGGTTTTCCATTGGTTTTATTCTTGCTTTTATTGCTTTTATTCTTTTCTCCCCATTTGTGGCCATGCATGTGTGTGTGTGTGTGTGTGTGTGTGTGTGTGTGTGTGTGTGTGTGTGTGTGTGTGTGTGTGCGTGCGTGCGTGCGTGCGTGTGTGCGTGTGTGTCTTTTCGGCGCTTAGATTTGATTTTGTCGAGATTTGCGCTATATAAATATTGTAATTATTATGTATGCATGTGCGTACGTATGTATGTATGTATGTATACGCTTAGATTTATGTATGTATGTATGTATGCATGTATACGCTCAGCTTAGATTTATGTATGTAAGTATGTAAGCATGTATGTATCCATGTATACGCTCATATGTAAGTAGGTATGTGTGCATGTATACGTTCAGCGCTTAGATTTGATTTTGTCAAGATTTTGCGCTATATAAATAAAATATATTATTATTATATTAAATATATTATTATTATTTTCATTGAGTGTGTGTTATTTGAGTGGCTGACACAGACAGTTTTGTTATTTTCATTGAGTGTGTGTTATTTAAGTGGCTGACACAGACAGTTTTGTTATTTTCATTGAGTGTGTGTTATTTGAGTGGTTGACACAGACAGTTTTATTTTCATTGAGTGTGTGTTATTTGAGTGGTTGACACAGACAGTTTTATTTTCATTGAGTGTGTGTTATTTGAGTGGCTGACACAGACAGTTTTGTTATTTTCATTGAGTGTGTGTTATTTGAGTGGCTGACACAGACAGTTTTGTTATTTTCATTGAGTGTGTGTTATTTGAGTGGTTGACACAGACAGTTTTATTTTCATTGAGTGTGTGTTATTTGAGTGGTTGACACAGTCAGTTTTATTTTCATTGAGTGTGTGTTATTTGAGTGGCTGACACACACAGTCCTGTTATTTTCATTGAGTGTGTGTTATTTGAGTGGTTGACACAGAGAGTTTTGTTATTTTCAGATAGTGTGTGTTATTTGAGTGGTTGACACAGACAGTTTTGTTATTTTCATTGAGTGTGTGTTATTTGAGTGGTTGACACAGACAGTTTTATTTTCATTGAGTGTGTGTTATTTGAGTGGCTGACACAGACAGTTTTCTTATTTTCATTGAGTGTGTGTTATTTGAGTGGTTGACACAGACAGTCTTGTTATTTTCATTGATTGTGTGTTATTTGAGTGGTTGACACAGACAGTTTTGTTATTTTCATTGAGTGTGTGTTATTTGAGTGGTTGACACAGACAGTCTTGTTATTTTCATTGAGTGTGTTTTATTTGAGTGGTTGACACAGACAGTTTTGTTATTTTCATTGAGTGTGTGTTATTTGAGTGGTTGACACAGACAGTCTTATTATTTTCATTGAGTGTGTGTTATTTGAGTGGTTGACACAAACAGTCTTGTTATTTTCATTGAGTGTGTGTTATTTGAGTGGTTGACACAGACAGTTTTGTTATTTTCATTGAGTGTGTGTTATTTGAGTGGTTGACACAGACAGTTTTATTATTTTCATTGAGTGTGTGTTATTTGAGTGGCTGACACGGACATTCTTGTTATTTTCATTGAGTGTGTGTTATTTGAGTGGCTGACACAGACAGTTTTGTTATTTTCATTGAGTGTGTGTTATTTGAGTGGTTGACACAGACAGTTTTATTTTCATTGAGTGTGTGTTATTTGAGTGGTTGACACAGACAGTTTTATTTTCATTGAGTGTGTGTTATTTGAGTGGCTGACACAGACAGTTTTGTTATTTTCATTGAGTGTTTGTTATTTGAGTGGCTGACACAGACAGTTTTGTTATTTTCATTGAGTGTGTGTTATTTGAGTGGTTGACACAGACAGTTTTATTTTCATTGAGTGTGTGTTATTTGAGTGGTTGACACAGACAGTTTTATTTTCATTGAGTGTGTGTTATTTGAGTGGCTGACACACAGTCCTGTTATTTTCATTGAGTGTGTGTTATTTGAGTGGTTGACACAGACAGTTTTGTTATTTTCATTGAGTGTGTGTTATTTGAGTGGTTGACACAGACAGTTTTGTTATTTTCATTGAGTGTGTGTTATTTGAGTGGTTGACACAGACAGTTTTATTTTCATTGAGTGTGTGTTATTTGAGTGGCTGACACAGACAGTTTTGTTATTTTCATTGAGTGTGTGTTATTTGAGTGGTTGACACAGACAGTCTTGTTATTTTCATTGATTGTGTGTTATTTGAGTGGTTGACACAGACAGTTTTGTTATTTTCATTGAGTGTGTGTTATTTCAGATATAAAGCTCCTTCCGAATATGTTTGCCGAATTTTTCAGCAACAAGATTGCAACCATTCGAAACAACTTCCCGTCAACATTACACTCTCATAACATCAGCCCGCCCTTCTCTAGCACCCCTTTGTCTGCTTTTGTTCCCGTTAGTGAAGATCTAGTGAGAAAAACGATCATGCAGACAACTCCAAAGACTTGTGAACTAGATCCAATGCCCACCAAATTTCTAATTCAGCATATAGACCTTCTTCTGCGTAGCATTACTCATATCATGAACGAATCACTCATTTCCGGCGTCTTTCCAACTGAATTTAAAACAGCCGTGTTAAAACCCCTTCTGAAAAAATCAAATCTGGACCCCAACGAGTTGAAAAATTACAGACCCATCTCCAACCTTCCATACCTCTCTAAACTTCTTGAACGACTTGTGCTTCGCCAGCTTTTCTCCCATTTGACCTCTCATTCACTTCTCAGCGATCACCAGTCTGCTTACAGGCCTGGCCATTCTACAGAAACTGTTCTTTTACGCATTGTAAATGATCTTTTGAATGCTATTGACCAAGACAAAATATCTGTTCTTCTACTTTTGGACCTTTCTGCTGCCTTTGACACAATAGATCATGACATCCTTCTCTCACGCTTGAATACAACATTTGGAATTACAAATATCGTGCTCAACTGGTTTCGATCATATCTCTCTGACAGAAAGCAAATTGTTCTAGTAGACGGAAATAGATCCTCTGAATCTACTCTCACTTTCGGCGTTCCTCAGGGCTCTGTTCTGGGCCCTGTTCTTTTCATACTCTACACCACTCCACTCACTCATCTCATTGATACTCATTCCATTCGTCATGAAATGTATGCTGATGATACTCAACTGGAACATTCTGACACGCTTTCAAACTACGATAATCTTATTCAATCTCTCCAAGATAGTGTCACAGAAGTTAAAAATTGGATGACCGAAAACAAACTGAAACTAAATGATGACAAGACTGAAGCTCTTAGACTCCTTCCTCCATCAGTTGATGCCACTTCCCTACCTCCTACTTTTGACCTAGGAAATACGCCCGTCTCATTTTCAGACAATGTACGTGACCTTGGCTTTTTCCTTGATAAAGAGATGTCCATGAAACATCATATCAGTAAAACCTGTCAAGTAGCCTACCATGAACTCAGACGCATCAGCTCTATACGTCGCTACCTCACAGTTGATGCAACAAAAACACTTGTCAGTTCTTGTGTACTATCTAGACTAGACTATTGCAATTCTCTTCTTGTCGGTTCTCCACATACCCTGATCAGACCACTACAACAAGTACAGAACTCAGCAGCCAAAATAGTGTGCAAAGCAAAAAGATCGGCACATTGTACACCCCTTCTACGAGAGTTACACTGGTTACCTATTGAACAAAGAATCAAATACAAAGCTTCTTGTCTCTGCTACCAAGTCATAATTGGCACTGCGCCTAAATACCTTTCTGACATCTTTACGATCTATGTACCACCCAGATCTCTTCGCTCTGCTACCGATGATAGAACATTCCGCGTTCCAAAATATAAACGAGAGAGGCATGGTGGTCGAGCTTTTTCATCATCTGCTGTGCAGATGTGGAACTCCTTGCCTCACAATCTCCGTCACAGCCCTTCATTTCCCTCCTTTAAAACTAGTCTGAAGACTTTTCTCTTCCAGCAACATTTCTTGTAGACCCTCTTCCTGCCGCTCTGTATTTTTGATGTGCGTGTTTTTGGGTGTAAATGCGTGCGCGTGTGTGTTTGTGTGCGTGCGTGCGTGCGTGTGTGTGTGGTTTGTGTGTGTGTCTGTGCGTGTTTGTGTGTGTTGGTGTGTGTCTGTGAGTTCGTGTGTTTGTTTTACTTTTATTGTTGTTGTAAAGCGCTTTGTGCAAGTGTAAAGCGCTCATAAATAACCATTTATTATTATTATTATTATTATTTGAGTGGTTGACACAGACAGTCTTGTTATTTTCATTGAGTGTGTTTTATTTGAGTGGTTGACACAGACAGTTTTGTTATTTTCATTGAGTGTGTGTTATTTGAGTGGTTGACACAGACAGTCTTGTTATTTTCATTGAGTGTGTGTTATTTGAGTGGTTGACACAAACAGTCTTGTTATTTTCATTGAGTGTGTGTTATTTGAGTGGTTGACACAGACAGTTTTGTTATTTTCATTGAGTGTGTGTTATTTGAGTGGTTGACACAGACAGTTTTATTTTCATTGAGTGTGTGTTATTTGAGTGGCTGACACAGACAGTTTTGTTTTCATTGAGTGTGTGTTATTTGAGTGGTTGACACAGACAGTGTTATTTTCATTGAGTGTGTGTTATTTGAGTGGTTGACACAGACAGTCTTGTTATTTTCATTGAGTGTGTGTTATTTGAGTGGTTGACATAGACAGTTTTATTTTCATTGAGTGTGTGTTATTTGAGTGGTTGACACACACAGTTTTGTTATTTTCATTGAGTGTGTGTTATTTGAGTGGTTGACACAGACAGTTTTGTTATTTTCATTGAGTGTGTGTTATTTGAGTGGTTGACACAGACAGTTTTCTTATTTTCATTGAGTGTGTGTTATTTGAGTGGTTGACACAGACAGTTTTATTATTTTAATTGAGTGTGTGTTATTTGAGTGGTTGACACAGACAGTTTTATTATTTTCATTGAGTGTGTGTTATTTGAGTGGCTGACACGGACATTCTTGTTATTTTCATTGAGTGTGTGTTATTTGAGTGGCTGACACAGACAGTTTTGTTATTTTCATTGAGTGTGTGTTATTTGAGTGGTTGACACAGACAGTTTTATTTTCATTGAGTGTGTGTTATTTGAGTGGTTGACACAGACAGTTTTATTTTCATTGAGTGTGTGTTATTTGAGTGGCTGACACAGACAGTTTTGTTATTTTCATTGAGTGTTTTTTTTATTTGAGTGGCTGACACAGACAGTTTTGTTATCTTCATTGAGTGTGTGTTATTTGAGTGGTTGACACAGACAGTTTTATTTTCATTGAGTGTGTGTTATTTGAGTGGCTGACACAGACAGTTTTATTTTCATTGAGTGTGTGTTATTTGAGTGGCTGACACACAGTCCTGTTATTTTCATTGAGTGTGTGTTATTTGAGTGGTTGACACAGACAGTTTTGTTATTTTCATTGAGTGTGTGTTATTTGAGTGGTTGACACAGACAGTTTTGTTATTTTCATTGAGTGTGTGTTATTTGAGTGGTTGACACAGACAGTTTTATTTTCATTGAGTGTGTGTTATTTGAGTGGCTGACACAGACAGTTTTGTTATTTTCATTGAGTGTGTGTTATTTGAGTGGTTGACACAGACAGTCTTGTTATTTTCATTGATTGTGTGTTATTTGAGTGGTTGACACAGACAGTTTTGTTATTTTCATTGAGTGTGTGTTATTTCAGATATAAAGCTCCTTCCGAATATGTTTGCCGAATTTTTCAGCAACAAGATTGCAACCATTCGAAACAACTTCCCGTCAACATTACACTCTCATAACATCAGCCCGCCCTTCTCTAGCACCCCTTTGTCTGCTTTTGTTCCCGTTAGTGAAGATCTAGTGAGAAAAACGATCATGCAGACAACTCCAAAGACTTGTGAACTAGATCCAATGCCCACCAAATTTCTAATTCAGCATATAGACCTTCTTCTGCGTAGCATTACTCATATCATGAACGAATCACTCATTTCCGGCGTCTTTCCAACTGAATTTAAAACAGCCGTGTTAAAACCCCTTCTGAAAAAATCAAATCTGGACCCCAACGAGTTGAAAAATTACAGACCCATCTCCAACCTTCCATACCTCTCTAAACTTCTTGAACGACTTGTGCTTCGCCAGCTTTTCTCCCATTTGACCTCTCATTCACTTCTCAGCGATCACCAGTCTGCTTACAGGCCTGGCCATTCTACAGAAACTGTTCTTTTACGCATTGTAAATGATCTTTTGAATGCTATTGACCAAGACAAAATATCTGTTCTTCTACTTTTGGACCTTTCTGCTGCCTTTGACACAATAGATCATGACATCCTTCTCTCACGCTTGAATACAACATTTGGAATTACAAATATCGTGCTCAACTGGTTTCGATCATATCTCTCTGACAGAAAGCAAATTGTTCTAGTAGACGGAAATAGATCCTCTGAATCTACTCTCACTTTCGGCGTTCCTCAGGGCTCTGTTCTGGGCCCTGTTCTTTTCATACTCTACACCACTCCACTCACTCATCTCATTGATACTCATTCCATTCGTCATGAAATGTATGCTGATGATACTCAACTGGAACATTCTGACACGCTTTCAAACTACGATAATCTTATTCAATCTCTCCAAGATAGTGTCACAGAAGTTAAAAATTGGATGACCGAAAACAAACTGAAACTAAATGATGACAAGACTGAAGCTCTTAGACTCCTTCCTCCATCAGTTGATGCCACTTCCCTACCTCCTACTTTTGACCTAGGAAATACGCCCGTCTCATTTTCAGACAATGTACGTGACCTTGGCTTTTTCCTTGATAAAGAGATGTCCATGAAACATCATATCAGTAAAACCTGTCAAGTAGCCTACCATGAACTCAGACGCATCAGCTCTATACGTCGCTACCTCACAGTTGATGCAACAAAAACACTTGTCAGTTCTTGTGTACTATCTAGACTAGACTATTGCAATTCTCTTCTTGTCGGTTCTCCACATACCCTGATCAGACCACTACAACAAGTACAGAACTCAGCAGCCAAAATAGTGTGCAAAGCAAAAAGATCGGCACATTGTACACCCCTTCTACGAGAGTTACACTGGTTACCTATTGAACAAAGAATCAAATACAAAGCTTCTTGTCTCTGCTACCAAGTCATAATTGGCACTGCGCCTAAATACCTTTCTGACATCTTTACGATCTATGTACCACCCAGATCTCTTCGCTCTGCTACCGATGATAGAACATTCCGCGTTCCAAAATATAAACGAGAGAGGCATGGTGGTCGAGCTTTTTCATCATCTGCTGTGCAGATGTGGAACTCCTTGCCTCACAATCTCCGTCACAGCCCTTCATTTCCCTCCTTTAAAACTAGTCTGAAGACTTTTCTCTTCCAGCAACATTTCTTGTAGACCCTCTTCCTGCCGCTCTGTATTTTTGATGTGCGTGTTTTTGGGTGTAAATGCGTGCGCGTGTGTGTTTGTGTGCGTGCGTGCGTGCGTGTGTGTGTGGTTTGTGTGTGTGTCTGTGCGTGTTTGTGTGTGTTGGTGTGTGTCTGTGAGTTCGTGTGTTTGTTTTACTTTTATTGTTGTTGTAAAGCGCTTTGTGCAAGTGTAAAGCGCTCATAAATAACCATTTATTATTATTATTATTATTATTTGAGTGGTTGACACAGACAGTCTTGTTATTTTCATTGAGTGTGTTTTATTTGAGTGGTTGACACAGACAGTTTTGTTATTTTCATTGAGTGTGTGTTATTTGAGTGGTTGACACAGACAGTCTTGTTATTTTCATTGAGTGTGTGTTATTTGAGTGGTTGACACAAACAGTCTTGTTATTTTCATTGAGTGTGTGTTATTTGAGTGGTTGACACAGACAGTTTTGTTATTTTCATTGAGTGTGTGTTATTTGAGTGGTTGACACAGACAGTTTTATTTTCATTGAGTGTGTGTTATTTGAGTGGCTGACACAGACAGTTTTGTTTTCATTGAGTGTGTGTTATTTGAGTGGTTGACACAGACAGTGTTATTTTCATTGAGTGTGTGTTATTTGAGTGGTTGACACAGACAGTCTTGTTATTTTCATTGAGTGTGTGTTATTTGAGTGGTTGACATAGACAGTTTTATTTTCATTGAGTGTGTGTTATTTGAGTGGTTGACACAGACAGTCTTGTTATTTTCATTGAGTGTGTGTTATTTGAGTGGCTGACACAAACAGTCTTGTTATTTTCATTGAGTGTGTGTTATTTGAGTGGTTGACACAGACAGTCTTGTTATTTTCATTGAGTGTGTGTTATTTGAGTGGCTGACACAAACAGTCTTGTTATTTTCATTGAGTGTGTGTTATTTGAGTGGTTGACACAGACAGTCTTGTTATTTTCATTGAGTGTGTGTTATTTGAGTGGCTGACACAGACAGTTCTTTTTGTTTTCATTGAGTGTGTGTTATTTGAGTGGCTGACACAGACAGTTTTGTTATTTTCATTGAGTGTGTGTTATTTGAGTGGTTGACACAGACAGTTTTGTTATTTTCATTGAGTGTGTGTTATTTGAGTGGCTGACACAGACAGTTCTATTTTCATTGAGTGTGTGTTATTTGAGTGGTTGACACAGACAGTTTTATTTTCATTGAGTGTGTGTTATTTGAGTGGCTGACACAGACAGTTTTGTTATTTTCATTGAGTGTGTGTTATTTGAGTGGTTGACACAGACAGTCTTGTTATTTTCATTGAGTGTGTTTTATTTGAGTGGTTGACACAGACAGTTTTGTTATTTTCATTGAGTGTGTGTTATTTGAGTGGCTGACACAGACAGTTTTGTTATTTTCATTGAGTGTGTGTTATTTGAGTGGCTGACACAGACAGTTTTGTTATTTTCATTGAGTGTGTGTTATTTGAGTGGCTGACACAGACAGTTTTGTTATTTTCATTGAGTGTGTGTTATTTGAGTGGTTGACACAGACAGTTCTTGTTATTTTCATTGAGTGTGTGTTATTTGAGTGGCTGACACAGACAGTTCTATTTTCATTGAGTGTGTGTTATTTGAGTGGTTGACACAGACAGTTTTATTTTCATTGAGTGTGTGTTATTTGAGTGGTTGACACAGACAGTTTTGTTATTTTCATTGAGTGTGTGTTATATGAGTGGTTGACACAGACAGTTTTGTTATTTTCATTGAGTGTGTGTTATTTGAGTGGCTGACACAGACAGTTCTTGTTATTTTCATTGAGTGTGTGTTATTTGAGTGGCTGACACACACAGCCAGTTTTTTATTTTCATTGAGTGTGTGTTATTTGAGTGGCTGACACAGACAGTTCTTGTTATTTTCATTTCATTTATTTGTTTATACAGGGGGGTGCAAAAGTAGGAATAGAGTTATGAAAAAAGAAAACACGTACAATACTCATTGCATTTATTATACAAATGAATATTGCATATACATGTAATAACAAGCACAGCTTTAATCCCTCAGATACTCAAACTGCTTGCCGTCGGTATTCACACACTCCTCTAATCGAGAGCGGACGCTCATGCACACTCTAGCACAAAGATCTTTATCAGCATCAATTTCTTGACAAGCCTGCAAGATGAACTGAATCATGTCATTAACAGTGCGCGGCTTGCGTGCGAAAACCCTTTCCTTTACATATCCCCGAAAAGAAGTCCATCTGTCTTCCAGTATAGTTTTAAAATCCATTTGTGCTCCTCGTCTGTCAAATTACCAGCTATGGTTAAATTAAATTGCTGCTTAGATCTAAATTAAATTGCCACTTTACCTGTCAAAAATAAAAAAATTAAAAGTTAGGATAAAAGCACATGCATATTATTAGTTACGATAAAATATAATTAAGACACTGAAAATATCGAAAATAAGGCCAATAACTTAATGTGCTAATAATTTTAATGAATTAAGCATTATAATAATGACGTGATACTTACTGTATACCTACTTTTGCACCCCCCTGTATATCTCTATTTTGATAGAGCCACATGGACTCAGGTTATGTCCTAAGATTCAGTTCCAGCCGGCACCAGAAAAAAAAACTGGCCTTTGTGCTGCCTATCTTTAATGCTTCAATATTCTTGGTAGTGTCAGCTTACAACTTTCATAGGTCCTCTTGTCCTCAGCTCTCCTCCTCCCCACCCCCCACACCCGCACCCCTCTCCCCACCCTCCCCATTTCAAGAGTATGCCGGCATCTTAACCCTTTAATTATTCTGGTGGTGTCGGAGGCGTTTCAAAAGGTCCCCACCCCTACCCCCTAACCATCTCCTATTTAACCTTTGACTCCCTCACCCTGTCCACAAGCATCCTGCATTGTCAACCATGCTAGCGAAGCAAAATCTTAACCCTTTGTCTCCCTCACCCTGTCCACCAGCATCCTGAATTATCAACCATGCTAGCGAAGCAAAAACTTAACCCTTGTCTCCCTCAGGGTGAGAGAGTCAAAGGGTTAGTTTTTTTGCAGTTGGTGGATAGGGTGCGGGAGTCAAGGGTTACAACCTTGCCAGCGGGTAGAGGTTTTTCTTGTGTGTTTTTTTTTATTTTTAAAAATGTTTTTTATAGACTCAGAAGAATCTGCAACACAACTGCTAGCAACAAATTGCTGCATGGCAGATGCGGATGGACAACGTATGGAATTGCCCGACCCGAGCTGCCCGAAATCCCTTCTTTGAAACCAGCTACGAACTCCGAGCAAACTCCTGCGTTAGTGTCAGTTGTCAGTTGTCGTTATCGTCGTTGTTATTGTTATTGTTCTTGTTTTGTTTTTTAAGCGGCGGCTTGGCAACTTCGTCTCTCACACGATAGGCAACATGGTGACGCCATCGTCTGTGTCTGTGACCGCGTCATATGACGTGTCCAAATCCGTTGTAGAATCAACGTCCGTCCTGCTGACGTCATCGTCTGTGTCTGACGTCACGTCTGTCTCCTCAAGGACGCTGTCATCTGTGTCGACGTCACTTTCGTCTTTTTCTTCCGTTTCGTCTTCTGATTCTGTTGACACTTTGTTTTCGGAGTCGGTGACGTCGTCGAACTGTTCTTGCGAGATTTGTTGATCGTCAGTGTACTCTGCGTCGTCCAGCTCGTACTGGTCATCGTTCTCGTTGCTCCCTTCTGTGGCCAGGAAGCTGACCCTGGTGTTCTGCAGTACTCTGAAATAGGAGGAGAAACCTTGTGAATATTCTAGAAACAGAAAGCAAAGGTAAGGGGTTGGAACTAAACAGCAAGAAAACTGAAATCATGGTGATCAGTAAAAAACATTAAATCCCCTCATGCAAAATAACAGCAAATGGCACAACCTTGACACAGGTTAATAAGTTCAAATACCTGGGAACGGTCATTTCATCAGACGGCAGATGCACATCGGAAATAGCTGGCAGAATCGGCCGAGCCAAAACAGCATTCAAGAAGATGACAAGCATTCTTACCAACAAATCCCTATCAATTAACATCAGAAAGAGAGTCCTTGAACGGGATGCGAGGCGTGGACAGTCAGCAACCAAAGCCAGAGCAGAATCGAGACAGCCGAGATGTGGTTTCTCAGAAGAATGTTGAGAGTTCCATGGACAGCAAAGAAAACAAACGAGACAGTCTTGATGGAGGCAGACACAAATAGATCACTCATAAGAAAGATTAGGAAAAGACAAGTAACATTTATAGGCCATTTTATGAGGAAGGGGGATTTGGAGCACCTGGTAACAACGGGAAAACTGGAGGGAAAGAGAGCACCAGGTAGACCCAGGGAGAAAATGCTGGACGGACTTGCAGAGTGGCTGGGGATGAGGAGGGTGGGGGAGATGCTGGGGGCAACGAGAGATAGAGATGGTTGGAAGTCCATGGTCGCCAACACCATGCGGCAGGGCACCTGATGATGATGACGAGGAGGAGGAATGTGATGATGATAATGGTAGTGGCAATGATATGATAATGATGATGGTGATGATATATGTGACGGTGTTGGTGGACGTGTCCAAGTCTGTTAGATATTTGTGTCTGTGGTGATCTCCTCGTCTGTGTCACATACTTACACACACGCGCGCGCGCACACTAACACACACACATACATACATACACCTACACACCCTACGCACACTAAAACACGCACACACATCTACACACCCTACACACACACGGATACACATGCACACACACACATACACCTTCACACCCTACACACTAACACACGCACACACTCACACCTACACACACTAACACACACACACACACACACACAAACCTACACACCCTACACATACTAACACATGCACACCCACACACACACACACGCAACACACATACACTAACACACACACACACACATACACACCCTACACACACTAGCACACACACACACATACACCTACACACCCTACACACCACCAGCGCGCACACACATGCACACACACATTCTTACAGACACAGACACACACACATCTACATGTGTAACCCTACACACACTGACACACACACACACACACACACACACACACACACACACACACACACACACACACACACATACTTACACACACACACACGCACACGACTACTGGCACACACACACATACTGACACACACACGTACACACACCATACACACACACATACCCACACATATACCGTCTAATATCACTTATAGTGAAAACGTTAAATTAAAGAACGAACGAACATATTTCCACTTCGTCTAATATCACTTATAGTGAAAAGACTTAAATCAAAGAACGAACATATTTACACACACATGCACACACACATACTTACACACACACGCACGCACACGCACACGCACACGCACACGCACACAATATATATACATATTTATACACTTATACACACATACTTACACTTACACGCACACACACACACATGCACACACATAACACACAACACACACACACACACGAAAGACAGTGATACTTACTTCTTCGCTCGGACTTCTTCACTTGTCATTGTGCTGATCTTCTTAACATTGCGCTCCGTCAGTTCTATGACTCTGCACACACACACACACACACACACCACACACACACACACCACAACACACACACACACACATCAACACACACACACACACAACACACACACACACACACACACGCACACACCACACGCACCACCACACAAAACAGGCACACACAAACACACACACACACACAACACCACACACACACACACAGGCACACACACACACACACACACCACACATTGATATCAATAGTAGTTCAGGGCCACAGCGGTATAGAGAAACAGTGGCACAACAGACGATCATTATCAGCAGACCAAAAACCCAGGCTGACATGGAAGACAAGGTCATACACACACACACACACACACACACACACACACACACACACACACACACCACACACACACACACACACCACACACACACACACACACACTCACGCACACGCACGCACCACACCGCACCACACACACACACACACACACACACACACACACACACACACACACACACACACACACACACACACAACAACAAGAATCTTTATTAGTTAAAATTTAAGAACCATTAGTTCGCAGTCCTGTTAACGCATTACTTTAACTTTATGCGGTTTGTGTATTAATGTTACAATTTCCCTTCATATTGTTGAAGTTAATTGTTAGAGTTAAGTTTTCGTTCCATTTTCCTGTTCTACCACCTATTTATGTCTTTTTACTCTATCTCCCCTCTGCCCCAATCCAACCCGTCCAACTATCGTTCTACATTTTATTTTATTTATTCATTTTTTATTCCCCCTCCCCCCGTCTAATATCACTTATAGATTAAATATTCCATTTTTGACGAAAAGTAAAAATTGACAAAATCGACAAAATCGACCCATCACACCTTTTCTGGGCCTCTACGCTTTTCGCTGCCCGCGAGTTAGGACTCATTTCGTGAAAACGGGTCACATGTTCTTTTTCTTCTACTTCTTCTTTTTCACTTCTTTGTCTTTTTCTTCCCCTTCTTCCCCTTCTTATTGTTTTTCCTTCTTGTCATTATTACATGTATTATTAGACTATTGTTTCATGGTGTACTCACATCTGGCAGCCATCTTGGGTGTTAATAGTGATCTGAGATTTTTCGATGCTGACAGGATACACTGGGCACTGTCCATCTGTCAAATACATGCACACTTTGAGTATATACAGTGCGTACTATGAATATTTATACATAATGCATTGCATATGGTATTGTACATTGTCCATCGTCAAATACATGCACATTTGAGTATATACAGTGCGTACTATGAATATTTATACATAATGCATTGCATATGGTATTGTACATTGTCCATCTGTCAAATACATGCACACTTTGAGTATATACAGTGCGTACTATGAATATTTATACATAATGCATTGCATATGGTATTGTACATTGTCCATCTGCCAAATACATACACACTTTGAGTGTATACAGTGCGTACTATGAATATTTATACATAATGCATTGCATATGGTATTGTACATTGTCCATCTGCCAAATACATACACACTTTGAGTATATACAGTACGTACTATGAATATTTATACATAATGCATTGCATATGGTATTGTACATTGTCCATCTGCAAATACATCACATTTTGAGTGTATACTGTACATACTATGAATATTCATACATACATAATGCATTGCATATGGAAAGGTACATTGTCCATCAGCCAAATACATACACACTTTTGAATGTAACAATACATGTTATGAATATTTAAACATACAGACATGCATTGTATATGGAGTTATACATTGTCCATCTGTCAAATACGTATACACTTTCAGTGTATACATATTATGAATATTTATACATACAGACATACATTGCATATGGTTGGTACATTGTCCATCTACCAAATACGTACACACTTTGAGTGTATACAATACATACTGTGAATATTTATACATACAGATATTACTATATATGGAATGGTACAGTTTCCGTCTGTCATATACATACACACTTTGAGTGTATTCAGTACATACTGTGAATATTTATACATACAGACATGGATTGTATATGGAATGATACATTGTCCATCTGCCAAATACATACACATTTTGAGTGTATACAGTATGTACTATGAATATTTATACATAATGCATTGCATATGGTATGGTACATTGTCCATCTGTCATATACACACACATTTTGAGTGTATACAGTATATACTATGAATATTCATACATACAGATATGTCTTGCATATAGAATGGTATATTGACCATCTGTCAAATACATGTACACTTTCAGTGTATACATATTATGAATATTTATACATACAGACATGTATTGCATATGGTATAGTACATTGTTCATCTGCCAAATACATACACATTTTGCGTGTATTCAGTACATACTATCAATATTCATACATACATAATGCATTGTATATGGTATGGTACATTGTCCATCTGTCATATACATACACATTTTGAGTGTATACCGTACATACTATGAATATTTATACATACAGATATGTATTGCATATGGTATGGTACATTGTCCATAAACCATATACATACACACTTTGAGTGTATACAGTACATACATACACACATACACACACACACACACACACACACACACACACACACACATACACACACACACACACACACACACACACACAAAATCTATCTCTCACACACACACACACGCACAAGCACGCTCTCTCTTTCTCTCACATACACACACACGCACGCGCTCGCGCGCGCACGCACACATGCACACTCGCACTCATACACAGAAAAACTTATGTAAACTCTCACACAACTCTCTCTCTCTCTCTCTCTCTCTCTCTTACACACACACACAGACACACACACACACACACACACACACACACGCACGCACACACACATACACACACACACTCTCTCTCTATCACACACACACACACATACACACACATACCCACATTCTCTCTCTCTCTCTCTTGCGCACACACACACACTCTCTCTATCACACACACACATATACACACGCATATACCCACACGCACATACCCACATTCTGTCTCTCTCTCTCTCTCTGT